>JBBPBP010009778.1:34336491-34347042 GCA_037974735.1 Cicer chorassanicum | reverse complement strand
AAAAAAATACAAAAGTTGTACATTGACTATTTTTAATGTCTAAATAAATATTTAAAAGTGTTTGAACATTTTATCAACTATATTGGTAACATTTATTAAAATATTGTGTATCAAAATTTACTTATTTAATTTGATTTACACCCGATATCAAGATTTCTAAATAAATAATTTAATTTTATTAAATTTTTTTTTTTCCAGTAATAATACTATATAATATTCTATTTGAAAATATTTATGGAGGAATAACCATTATCAATAATAATTGAGGACAAATAATTGATATTTATTGTATTAAAATTGGTAACTTATGGCACATGAATTATATACTTTAATAAAAATAGAGTTTACAATTATCAATTATATAATTTATCTTTTAAATCATGGTTAATATTTTATGTCTATAATACTCATTTAATTACAAACTCTACAATATTTTTTTGTCGCATTTTTTTATAACTTTAAAATTTTACAAAATTAATATTATATATATATATACATATATATCACCTTATAAAAAAATTAAAATTAAACCCGCGCAACGCGCGGGTCATATTATAGTTATATATAATTAAAAGAGACTCCTGCCACCTCATGCTATTTTCTCCACGTCTGCGAGCATTTGCCACCTCAGCTAAAAAGCTGATGTGTACATCTTCCTAGAGGGTTCCTGTTCACTTTCTAAAGAGTTTTTCCTCTCTCTCCTCGCCAATCCGAATCTGGTCCAAAATTCAGTATCTATTATCAATATCAATATCAATATCAATCAATACAATAAATTACCAATTCATGTGCCATAAGTTACCAATTTTGATAAAATAATACGTTGGAGTGTATAAAAAGTAGACATTAAAAATAGTCAATAAACAACTTTTGTATTTTTTTATGATTGTGTCGTCACATATATTTACCAAAACAAATAACAATTAGTCAATCTAATAAAAAAATTTGTGTTTTGTTTCTCTTATTAGTTAACAATGCATATATTTACCATGAACATTATTTCGAATTTTTTTTAATATGTGCAGGAAAAAATGTTACAATTTTAAAAATTCCTACATAACTTATATACTTTAATAAAAATAGAGTTTACAATTATCAATTATATAATTTATCTTTTAAATCATGGTTAATATTTTATGTCTATAGACCATAAAAAATCAGCTAAATGGTACAAATTTGATATTGTAAATAAAGTTCAAATCTAACTTGAAATGGTTGTAAAATTGTTAATTTTATTTTATGATTAAACTTTTACAAGATATTGTTCTTTTATCTTTTTTTAGCACTAAAAATACTTATTTAATTACAAATTCTACAATATCTTTTATCGCATTTTTTTTATAACTTTAAAAATTTACTAGATTAATATATATATATATATATATATATATATATATATATATATATATATATATATATATATATATATATATATATATATATATAACCTTATAAAAAATTAAAATTAAACGCGCGCAAAGCGCGGGTCATATTCTAGTTATGTATAATTTGTCCAAGATTTAAGTTTTCTAAGAAATATTTCTAACGACAACATAACCAATTGTTTGGTGTTAGTCTTGGACATTTTTCCCCTAATATCCTTTTTTTTTTCCAAATTGCCACACTATCAAAATTCATTCCCTGTCTGCCCTACTTTTTGAGCCAAGTGGTAGGTCGTTTTGGGGGAGTGCGACCAACTAAAGGCTGAACCAAACACATTAAATTTTCTACCCACTTTATTAAAAATATTAGTGGTAACCTTGAACAACAGTATTTGGATAGAGTTTACCAAAATCGTTGAGCAATCATTTAGTGCAAATGTACATGTATTATGAATAATTTGTCCAAGATTTAAGTTTTCTAAGAAATATTTCTAACGACAACATAACCAATTGTTTGGTGTTAGTCTTGGAGTTTTTTTCCCCAAATATCCTTTTTTTTCTTTTCAAAATGCCACACTCTCGACATTCATTCACTGTCTGCCTTAATTTTGGAGCCAAGTTGGAGGTCGTTTTGGGGGAGTGCGACCAGCTAAAGGCTGAACCAAACACATTAAATTTTAAATCCACTTTATTAAAAATATTTTTGGTAACCTTGAACCAAAGTATTTGGATAGAGTTTACCGAAATCATTGAGCAATGATTTAGTGCAAATGTAAATAAATTATGTAAAATTTGTCCAAGATTTAAGTTTTCTAATAAATATTTCTAACGACAACATAACCATTTGTTTGGTGTTAGTCTTGCAGTTTTTTCCCCAAATATTTTTTTTTCTTTTCAAAATGCCACACTCTCAAAATTCATTCTCGGTCTGCCCTACTTTTTAAGCCAAGTGGGAGGTCGTTTTGGGGGTGTGCACCAGCTAAAGGCTAAACCAAACACATTAAATTTTAAACCCACTTTATTAAAAATATTTGTGGTAACCTTGAACCAAAATATTTGGATAGAGTTTACCAAAATCATTGAGCAATCACTTAGTGCAAATGTACATGTATTATGTATAATTGTCCAATATTTAAGTCTTCTATGAAATATTTCTAACGACAACATAACCAATTGTTTGGTGTTAGTCTTGGAGTTTTTTCTCCAAATATCCTTTTATTTTTTCTTTCCAAATTGCCAAACTCTCAAAATTTATTCGTGGTCTGCCCTACTTTTTGAGCCAAGTGGTAGGTCGTTTTGGGGGAGTGCAACCGGCTAAAGGCTAAACCAAACACATTAAATTTTAAACCCAATTTATTAAAAATATTTGTGGTAACCTTGAACCAAAGTATTTGGATAGAGTTTACCAAAATCATTGAGAAATCACTTAGTGCAAATGTACATGAATTATGTATAATTTGTCCAAGATTTAAGTTTTCTAGGAAATATTTCTAACAACAACATAACTAATTGTTTGGTGTTAGTCTTGGAGTTTTTTCCCGAATAACTTTTTATTTTTTCCAAAATGCCACACTCTCAAAATTCATTCTTTTTCTGCCCAACTTTTTGAGCTAAGCGGGAGGTCGTTTTGGGGGAGTGCGACCAGCTTAAAGCTGAACCAAACACATTAAATTTTAAATCCACTTTATAAAAAATATTTGTGGTAACCTTGAACCAAAGTATTTGGATAGAGTTTACCAAAATCATTGAACAATCACTTAGTGCAAATGTATATGTATTATGTATAACTTGTCCAAGATTTAAGTTTTCTAAGAAATATTTCAAACGACAACATAACCAATTGTTTGGTGTTAGGCTTGAAGTTTTTTTCCCTAAATATCTTTTTTTTTTTGTTTTTCAAAATGCCACACTCTCAAAATTCATTCGCTGTCTGCCTTACTTTTTATGCCAAGTGGGAGGTCGTTTTGGGGGTGTGCGACCAGCTAAAGGCTGAACCAAACACATTAAATTTTAAACCCACTTTATTAAAAATATTTGTGGTAACGTTGAACAAAAGTATTTGGATAGAGTTTACCAAAATCATTGAGCAATTACTTAGTGCAAATGTAAATGTATTTTGTAAAATTTGTCCAAGATTTAAGTTTTCTAATAAATATTTCAAACGACAACATAACCAATTCTTTGGTGTTAGTCTTGCAGGTTTCTCCCTAAATATCTATTTTTTTTTTTTTAAAATGCCACACTCTCAAAATTCATTCCTTGTCTGCCCTACTTTTTAAGGGAATTGGTAGGTTGTTTTGGGAGAGCGCGACCAACTAAAGGCTGAACCAAACACATTAAATTTTAAACCCACTTTATTTAAAATATTTGTGGTAACCATGAACCAAAGTATTTGGATAGAATTTATCAAAATCATTGAGCAATCACTTAGTGCAAATGTACATTTATTATGTATAATTTGTCCAAGATTTAAGCCAAGTGGGAGGTCGTTTTGGGGGAGTGCGACCAACTAAAGGCTGAACCAAACACATTAAATTTTAAACCCACTTTATGAAAAATTTTTGTGGTAACCTTGAACAAAAGTATTTGGATAGAGTTTAGCAAAATCGGTTAGCAATCATTTAGTGCAAATGTACATGTATTATGTATAATTTATCCAAGATTTAAGTTTTATAATAAATATTTCTAACGACAACAAAACCAATTGTTCGGTGTTAGTCTTGGAGTTTTTTTCTCCAAACATCCTTTTTTTTTTCTTTTCAAAATGCCACACTCTGAAAATTCATTCACTGTCTGCCCTAATTTTTAAGCCAAGTGGGAGGTCGTTATAGGGGAGTGCGACCAGCTAAAGGGTGAACCAAACACATTAAATTTTAAACCCACTTCATTAAAAATATTTGTGGTAACCTTGAACCCAAGTATTTGGATAGAGTTTACCAAAATCATTGAGCAATCACCTAGTGTAAATGTACATGTATTATGTATAATTTGTCCAAGATTTAAGTTTTCAAAGAAATATTACTAACGACAACATAACCAATTGTTTGTTGTTAGTCTTGGAGTTTTTTTCCCCAAATATGTTTTTTTTTTCAAAATGCCACACTGTCAAAATTAATTCCCTATCTGCCCTACTTTATGAGCCAAGTGGGAGGTCGTTTTTCGGGGAGTGCGACCAACTAAAGGCTGAATCAAATACATTAAATTTTAAACCCACTTTATCAAAAATATTTGTGGTAACCTTGAACCAAAGTATTTGGATAGAGTTTAACAAAATCATTGAGCAATCACTTAGTGCAGATGTACATGTATTATGTATAATTTGTCCAATATTTAAGTCTTCTATAAAATATTTCTAACGACAACATAACCAATTGTTTGGTGTTAGTCTTGGAGTTTTTTTCCCCAAATATCCTTTTTATTTTTTCTCAAAATGTCACACTCTCAAAATTCATTCCCTGTCCCTACTTTTTAAGCCAAGTGGGAAGTCGTTTTCGGGGAGTGCGAACAGCTAAAGGCTGAACCAAACACATTAAATTTTAAACCCACTTTTTTAAAAATATTTGTTGTAACCTTGAACCAATGTATTTGGATAGAGTTGACCAAAATATTGAGCAATCACTTAGTGTAAATGTACATGATTTTTGTATAATTTGTCCAAGATTTAAGTTTTCTAAGAAATATTTCTAACGACAACATAACCAATTGTTTGGTTTTAGTCTTGGAGTTTTTTCCCCAAATATCTTTTTTTTTCTTTTTCAAATTGCCACACTATCAAAATTCATTCCCTGTCCCGACTTTTAAAGCCATGTGGCAGGTCGTTTTCGGGAAGTGCGACTAGCTAAAGGCTGAACAAAACACAATAAATTTTAAACCCACTTTATTAAAAATATTTGTGGTAACCTTGATCCAAAGTATTTGGATAGAGTTTACCAAAATCATTGATCAATCACTTAGTGGAAATGTACATGTATTATGTAAAATTCGTCCAAGATTTATGTTTTCTAATAAATATTTGTAACGACAACATAACCTATTGTTTGTGTGAGTCTTTGTGTTTTTTCCCCAAATACCCTTTTGTTTTTTTTCAAAATGCCACACTCTCAAAATTCATTCCATGTCTGCCTTAGTTTTTAAGCCTAGTGGGAGGTCGTTTTGGGGGAGTGCGACCAGCTAAAGGCTTAACCAAACACATTAAATTTTAAACCCACTTTAATAAAAATATTTCTGGTAACCTTGAACCAAAGTATTTGGATAGAATTTACCAAAAATATTGAGCAATCACTTAGTACAAATGTACATGTATTATGTATAATTTGTCAAAGATTTAAGTTTTCTAAGAAATATTTCTAACGACAACATAACCAATTGTTTGGTGTTAGTCTTGGAGTTTTTTTCCCCAAAATATCCTTTTTTTTTTCAAAATGCCACGCTCTCAAAATTCATTCCCTGCTCTGCTTTTTAAGCCAAGTGGGAGGTCGTTTTTGGGGAGTGCGACCAGCTAAAGGCTGAACCAAAAACATGAAATTTTAAACCCGCTTTATTAAAAATATTTGTGGTAACATTGAACCAAAGTAATTCGATAGAGTTTACCAAAATCATTGAGCAATCACTTAGTGCAAATGTAAATGTATTATGTAAAGTTTGTCCAAGATTTCAGTTTTCTAAGAAATAATTGTAACGGCAACATAAGAAATTGTTTGGTGTTAGTTTTGAAGTTTTTTGGCCAAATATCTTTTTTTTTTGTTTTTCAAAATGCCACACACTCAAAATTCATTCACTGTCTGCCCTAATTTTTGAGCCAAGTGGGAGGTTGTTTTGGGGGAGTGCGAGCAGCTAAAGGTTGAACCAAACACATTAAATTTTAAACCCAATTTATTATAAATATTTGTGGTAACCTTAAACAAAAGTATTTGGATAGAGTTTACCAAAATCACTGAGCAATCATTTAGTGCAAATGTACATGTATTATGTATAATTTGTCCAAGATTTAAGCTTTCTATGAAATATTTCTAACGACAACATAACCAATTGTTTGATGTTAGTCTTGGAGTTTTTTTCCCCAAATATCCTTTTTTTTTTTTATTTTCAAAATACCACACTCTCAAAATTCATTCCCTGTCTGCCCTAATTTTTGAGCCAAGTGGGAGGTCGTTTTGGGGGAGTGCGACCAGCTAAAGGCTGAACCAAACATATTAAATTTTAAACTCACTTTATTAAAAATATTTTTGGTAACCTTGAAGCTAAGTATTTGGATAGAGTTAACCAAAATCATTGAGCAATCACTTTGTGCAAATGTGAATGTATTATGTAAAATTTCTCCAAGATTTAAGTTTTCTAATAAATATTTCTAATGACAACATAACCAATTGTTTGGTGTTAGTATTGGAGTTTTTTTCCCCAATCCTTTTTTTTTTCTTTTCAAAATGTCACACTCTCAAAATTCATTCACTCTCTGCCTTAATTTTTGAGCCACGTTGGAGGTCGTTTTCTGGGAGTGCGACCAACTAAAGGCTGAACCAAACACATGAAATTTTAAATCCACTCTATTAAAAATATTTTTGGTAACCTTGAACCAAAGTATTTGGATAGAGTTTACCGAAATCATTCAGCAATCATTTAGTGCAAATGTAAATTTATTATGTAAAATTTGTCCAAGATTTAAGTTTTCTAATAAATATTTCTAACGACAACATAACCAATTGTTTGGTGTTAGTTTTGCAGTTTTTTCCCCAAATATCTTTTTTTTTTCAAAATGTCACACTTTCAAAATTCATTCCCGGTCTGCCCTACTTTTTAAGCCAAGTGGGAGGTCGTTTTGGGGGAGTGCGACAAGCTTAAGGCTGAACCAAACACATTAAATTTTAAACTCACTTTATTAAAAATATTTTTGGTAACCTTGAACCTAAGTATTTGGATAGAGTTAACCAAAATCATTGAGCAATCACTTTGTGCAAATGTAAATGTATTATGTAAAATTTCTCCAAGATTTAAGTTTTCTAATAAATATTTATAACGACAACATAACCAATTGTTTGGTGTCAGTCTTGCAGTTTTTTCCGCAAATATCTTTATTTTTTTTTGTTTTTCAAAATGCCACACTCTCAAAATTCATTCCTTTTCTACCCTATTTTTTGAGCCAAGTGGGAGGTCGTTTTGGGGGACTGCGACCAGCTAAAGGCTGAACCAAACACATTAAATTTTAAACCCACTTTATTAAAAATATTTGTGGTAACCTTGAACCAAAGTATTTGGATAGAGTTTACCAAAATCATTGAGCAATCACTTAGTGCAAATGTACATGTATTATGTATAACTTGTCCAAGATTTAAGTTTTCTAAGAAATATTTTAAACGACAACATAACCAATTGTTTGGTGTTAGTCTTGGAGTTTTTTTCCCCAAATATTTTTTTTTGTTTTTCAAAATGCCACACTCTAAAAATTCATTCGCTGTCTACCCTACTTTTTATGCCAAGTGGGAGGTCGTTTTGGGGGTGTGCGATCAGCTAAAGGCTGAACCAAACACATTAAATTTTAAACCCACTTTATTAAAAATATTTGTGGTAACGTTGAACAAAAGTATTTGGATAGAGTTTACCAAAATCATTGAGCAATCACTTAGTGCAAATGTAAATGTATTTTGTAAAATTTGTCCAAGATTTAAGTTTTCAAATAAGTATTTCTAACGACAAATATTTATTCCCCAAATATTTATTTTTATTTTTTTCAAAATGCCACACTCTCAAAATTCATTCCTTGTCTTCCTACTTTTTAAGGCATGTGGGAGGTCGTTTTGGGAGAGTGCGACCAACTAAAGGCTGAACCAAACACATTAAATTTTAAACCCACTTTATTAAAAATATTTGTGGTAACCTTGAACCAAAGTATTTGGATAGAGTTGACCAAAATCATTGAGCAATCACTTAGTGCAAATGTACATGTATTATGTATAATTTGTCCAAGATTTAAGTTTTCTAAGAAATATTTCTAACGACAACATAACCAATTGTTTGGTGTTAGTCTTGGAGTTTTTTTCCCCAAATATCTTTTTTTTTTCCTTTTCAAATTGCCACACTATCAAAATTCATTCCCTGTCTGCCCTACTTTTTGAGCCAGGTGGGATGTCGTTTTTGGGGAGTGCGACCAGCTAAAGACTGAACCAAACACATTAAATTTTAAACCCACTTTATTAAAAATATTATTGGTTACCTTGAACCAAAGTATTTGGATAGAGTTTACCAAAATCATTGAGCAATGACTTAGTGTAAATGTACATGTATTATGTATAATTTGTCCAAGATTTAAGTTTTCTAAGAAATATTTCTAACGAGAACATAACCAATTGTTTGGTGTTAGTCTTGGAGTTTTTTTCCCCAAATATCTTTTTTTTTTTTCTTCAAAATGCCACACTCTGTTTTTACATGTTTTTAATTAATTAATTAAATATAATAATAATAGTTATAATAAATAATATATTAATAATAATAATAATTATTATTATTAATATTATTATAAATGATGACAATTAAAAATAAATAAAAATAGAAAATTATATTAAAATTTTAAAGAAAATACATTGTTATTATTTGAAGGAAAATATATTATTATTATTTGTTTGGAATTTAGTGCACAACGAGTCGGCTTATGTTGTGTTTGACTCCGTGTATACTCCTCAGTGTCAAAATTTTATGAAGCATGTGGTAGTGGTTTTAATCCACCTACGATTGGGGATAATTATTAGGATGAACCTAAAGAACCTCAACTCGTTCAAAGAGTTAGACGAGTTCCACGACATCGTAGGTCATTTAAGTGGATATCAATAATTTAATGTATTTTGTATTTTATTTCATTTTATTTGATGTATTTTATTTGAGTCCAGAATGAGTTTTGAAAATATGGTATTTTGAGGAAGAAAAAAAAAAAAGAATATTTAAGAAAAAAAACTTATAGTCTTGTACACGTCAATTTGATGTATGAAAAGAATAAGTTAGTTACCGAGAGAAAATCTTATGTAGGCTCCAAGGCCAAAATTTTATTTTATTTTGCCAATCCTTGCGTGACATCTACGCTGCTTTTGAATGGATGCCGGATCGACGGATCTTGTTCTATGTAGTCATTGATTGCATGCAATAACGTAGTTAGTGCGACAGTAAACACATTCACAATTTAGAAGATGAAACTTAGATTCTAGAATTCGACCATGATGCAACCATAGTTATGTTAGCCTCGAGATCGGACAAATCTGATTTACAAATGATAATTTTATCAATGTGTAAAACTGATTTTATTAAAAGCAGAGGATATGGGGTGTGATGAACAATCTAGTAAAAATTGAATTGAATAAAGTATCAAGTAAATGAAAGTAGAAGAAGAGGAAAAATAATGTTATGTTAATCTAATTGGGGAAGAAAGAATGAGAAATTCTTATGCCCAGGAGAAAGAACCCCGAAAGAAATGGATTTGCATTTTTTTGATTTTTGAGGAGACTACTCCATATTTGGTCACCCAAAATTTGATTAGTAAAAAATTATATTTTTTTACATTATTCTTTTTTTTTTAACAATTTTCATAACAAATAACACTCTTCATCAAAGAATATGTTTTATTTTTTTTTTATTTATATTTTACTACAAAAGCAATACTCACTTGACTTTTTTTCATTTCAACACATGTATTTAAATTTCTTTAAAAAAAACCCCTTCTATTTAAATTGGTCAGCCTCATTTTATTCTAGATAAATTAACGGACAAAAACTGATGGATTGACCCTCACTTTTAGCAATAGCAGTAGTGAGCACGTATTCACAAAATGACCGAAAGTTAGAATAAAGAAAAAAGAAAAGAATAAATAGACGGGTAAATGAAGAAAGATTGAATCAATATATGTTTTCCAGAAACTAATAAATCAACGGATGCTATGACTGTGTACATTTGAGTGAGACATTATATTCCAAAGGATTAATTTTTTTAATAAAGGTCGTCAACTTCTAATAACTTAGGGTCATGAACATTAAACAAATGTTTCGTATCAGTGTCTTATATTCGACTTTGTAAAAAATAATTTTATGAGTTAGAATTGTATTTATTGAAAAAAATTCAACTCACATTTATATCTCAAACGAATTTACAAAGATGGTTGTTGTTGTTGTTGTTTTTTTTTTTTTTTTTTTTT
>JBBPBP010009778.1:34310147-34322660 GCA_037974735.1 Cicer chorassanicum | reverse complement strand
CTTTTTAGATTTGTTAGTTTGCTCATATTCTTTTTGCTTATCACCAAATTTTTTCTTAGGCTGCCTTTATGGATTTTCAACCTAATGGACTTTTCTTTTCTTTTCTTTTTTTTTTTTAATATTTTTTTCCTTTTCTTTTCTATTTTTTACTAGACCAAAAATGTACTTTTACAAAGATAACTTGATAGAACATAAAAAAGACGCAAACTTGTACCAATATCAAACTAACAAAGTTTGAGATTTCATGTTGGAAAGTCAATCAAATGAACTTTTAAAACTATATTATAGACAAATATGGTCAAGGTGGTTGAGGTGAAATTGAAAGGGAATTTGAGATGATGCAACTCAAACAAGAATGCAGACATATGTCATGCAAGTTTATCAAATAAATGTTTCCGAAAGAGTTAAAATTAGTTTCTAAATATGATAAAACAATTAGTCACACCAATTAACCAATTTGACATCGATAGACATTCATCCTTTTGCCTATCTCATGTCTCAAATTTGCAATCAAACATCTTTACAATTAAGCAAACTCAACTATTTCTAAGGAAGAATTGTCAAAAGGTAATGCTCTAATATTTTTTTTAATACACAAATTATTATTTTTTGTCCTCTTTTGTCAATTACACAAAACAAATTAACACATAATACCATTAATATATTAACCCATAAATAAAATATATCACAAAATTTTATCATAAAAAGTATTAATACATTAACACATAAACAAAAACAATTATTACATATTGAATTTATAGTTTATAACTAACAAGTAAAATATTTGGGGGTACATATACTAATTAAATATATTTTTGTATTTATTAAGTAAAAATATCTCTTACCTTTGTATCTATTAACTAGCTTTGCTTATATAATAAGCTCAAACAAACTTTTCAAGTACAACAAGTAAAAACTTTTGTTTAATAATATTTATTAATCTTTTTAGGAAATATTTATTATTTATTTTAAGAAATATTTATTAGTATAATATTGTCTATATGCATGATTCATATATAATCATATGACCGGTTTGGGACATTTCGTGAAGGGAAGCATAATGTCAAAATAGGAGTTAACGTATTCTAAATAAGGAAAGCATCATTATTTAAAATGCAATTTTGCTACCAATACCCCCTAAATTACTACCCACACCCCCCTTCTTTTTTAAAAAACAAAATTCCCAAATTGCCCTTGTATATTTATTATAATTTTTAACTTCATTTCTCCATTCATCACCCTTTCTCAACACCCCATTACTCATAATCACAAAATCACCATATCTCACCAACTCTAACTCAAAATCATTCAAAACTTACATAACTCACTCACAATCTACACACCCCATCAGTTTCCTCTTCACATTGTGGTTAAAGTGACCTAAAAAGGTATGCATTTTGTTCTGTTTTTGATGTTGTTTTTTTTTTCAAATCTGGGGATTGTACGTGATCTCAATTCACGTAGGTTTACGTGAATTGGGATTGCGTACGTTAAAAAATGCCAAATTTCATGGATTACGCAATCTCAACTTCACGTACGTGTACGTGAATTGAGATTACGTACGTGTTTGCACTACAAAACTCCATTGGTTACGCAATCTGAACTTCACGTACGCTTACGTGAATTCATATTGCGTATTTAATGTGGTTTTGTAGTGAAACACGTACGTAATCTCAATTCACGTCAATGTACGTGAAGTTGAGATTGCGTAAAACATGAAATTTGACATTTTTAACGTACGCAATCCCAATTCACGTAAACATACGTGAAGTTGAGATTGCGTAAGTTTACGTGAACTCAAACTGCGTAAAGGTACGTGAACTCAGTTCACGTAACCTTACGTGAACTGGGTTTTAGTATGCGAAAATTCTGAAAATTTTGTGTTTCCTTTTGAAGATAAATGGACCAAGGGGGAGACAACAGTGACGAAATGTATGAAGGTTTAGAACGTGATTTTGATGATATGGATGATGATTTGGAACGTGACTTTGACGAAATGTATGATGATTTTGATGCAATGAATGATGGTGTTGAACCTGAAATTGAATACGGTATGAATAACGGAGGTGAACCTGTTATGGTTGATTTGACTGATGAGTTTAGCACCGACACGATGTTTGAAACGCGAGATGATTTATTGAAATGGGCTAGAAATGTTGGAAGGGAAAATGGAATTGTCGTTGTTATTTTTAGATCTGAAACTGCGACAGCACGGCCAGGAACAAAGACAAAATTAATTATTGGTTGTGAAAGAAGCGGTAAATATAGACCTTGGAAGAATCCTAACCTTACGAGGATTACTTGGAGTAGAAAATGTGAATGCCCATTTAGATTGAGAGAAAGACGTGTTGGTGATGGGTGGTATCTGCATTTAATATGTGGTGTCCATAACCACGAAATGGCTAAAAAACTGACTGGTCATGCTTTGTTAGGCCGATTGTCTCAGGAAGAGAAAATTGTACTTGGTGATATGACGAAGAACATGATCAAACCTAGAAACATATTGATGACACTGAAGGATCATAATGTTAAAAGTTTGACGACAATAAAACAAGTTTACAATGCACGTCAAGCATATCGTTCATCACTTAGAGGTAATAGAACAGAAATGCAACATCTTTTGACATTGATGGAACGCGACAAATACATTTATCGATATAGGAAAGTTGAGGGTTCAGATGAGTTGAGGGACATATTTTGGGCTCATCCAGATGCTATCACTCTTGTAAATAATTTTCACATAGTGTTGATTATGGATAGCACATACAAAACATGTAGGTATCGCATGCCATTACTTGAAATTATTGGTGTTACATCTACTGAAATGACATTTTGTGTGGGATTTGCGTATCTACAGTCTGAGCGTGCTGATAATTTTGCGTGGCCACTACAAATGTTGAAAGAACATATTACAAGTGGTGAAGTTGAAGTCATCGTTACTGATAGAGATCTTGCTTTGATGAACGTAGTTGAATATGTTTTTCCAAAAGCAATGAATTTATTATGTTTGTTTCATATATGCAAGAATGTCAAAGCCAAGTGAAAGATGACTGTGTTTCCAAAAAAGAAGCAGGTGCAAATAATGGAGGCATGGGAGGCTCTTGTTTACAGTTATGATGAGCCTTAGTACTACATGAATTTGGCTATATTTGAAGGAATTTGTAGTAGCTCTTCTATCTTTAATGATTATGTACATGACCAATGGTTAATTCCTCACAAAGAAAGATTTGTTGAGGCGTGGACAAATAGAGTTATGCACTTTGGGAACACCACAACACAAAGGGTTGAGTCGGCGCACTGGAGTTTGAAAAGAATATTACAAGACAACATTGGTGATATATGCAGTGTTTGGGAAACCATCAATAGCATGATTGTACTACAACATAGTGAGATAATAGCATCATTTGAAAGGAGCATAATTCAAAAGGTTCATCGACATAGTAACAGATTGTATGCCAATTTGCGTGGTGTTGTGTCAAAAAATACAATAGATCACATTGCGGCAGAGTATGATCGCGTGAAGTATGTAGGTATAGATAAGTCAGAATGTCGTTGCACAATTAGGAGAACACATGGTCTACCTTGTGCATGTGAAATAGCCAAGTATAGTATGATCCCCCGTTCCATCCCGTTAGACGCTATTCATGTTTCGTGGACTAAATTAACTTTTCATGATGATGGATCGGGTAAACCTTCATAATTATCTTTGAAACATGAAATAGATGTGATTGTGAAAAAGTTTGATGAACTTGATGTACCTGGCAAAATTGCACTTAAAGGTAAATTACGAGCGATCGCGTATCCATCGACTACATCGATGTGTCCACCGGTTGACAAGGTTAAAACTAAGGGTGCACCCAAAAAAGGCAAAAATAAGATATCTAAAAGAGATAAATCAACCAAGCGTGATCCATCTTGGTGGGAGTATGTGGATGCAAGCGTTCGATGCAGTGGCACAAATGCATGTAGCACTGTAACATCTAATAAAGTATAGCAACCTCGATCATCAGCCAAAAAACTCACACCTCGACCATCAGTTAGCAAAGTTCAACAACCAAGAGTTCTCCTCTTCAGCGATTGGTTGCCGGTTGAAATTCATAAATTCATAGATGACATTATTGATGTCGGCGAGGATGGTAATTGTGGATATCGTGCAATTGCAGGTTTACTTGGAATGGGTGAGAACTCTTGGGCATTCATTCGTCAAGAGTGTGTTGTCGAGCTTCAAGAGTTCATATCTCATTATGAGAGAATATATGGTGGACAAATCTTTGTTCAACAACTTATACAAATTGTGTATGTTGAACAACTTGCAACTATGGATAATTGGATGACACTTCCAGAAATGGGATATGTGATTGCTTCGAAATTTAACTTGGTTTTCGTTGCATTATCACTTAACCAATCTCAAACATTTTTTCCACTTAGAACTCCACCACCAACATCTATGTCAGATCATCGTATCATAGTTGTTGCATTTGTTAAGAACTGTCATTTTGTGTAGGTATTAATTGTGCTACTTATTTAATATTTCCATTTAGAATTGACATTTTAACAGGTATTAATTATGGTTGTTTCTTTTGTTAACAGGTTTACTTAAAGTCAAATTTTCCTATACCACCAGTAAATAATCTGTGGAGAAAATATTGCACTGAAGAAGCCCGACAGTGGGAGTGTATTTACAATGATCTCATGCAACATTGGTTGCGGATATTTCCATGCAGTACAGATGAATATGTTGTAAACTGATTATATTGTAACATTTGTAAAACTTGCTTGATTCATTATATGAACATTTGTAAAACTTGTTTGATTCATGATATGAAACGATAATTGGAGTAATTTATTTAACATTTATGAAAAGTGATTTTAAATAATTCTTTTACATGATAAAAGTTATAACTAAAAATTATAATATTAAATATAACTAAAAATTATTATATTAAATATAACTAAAAATTATAATTTTATAACTAAAAATTTCACTGAATATATTAAATATCCAAAGTTATCCATAATAGTACATATCTAAAATACACCTAAAAAATTACAAAATATTACATATCATAAGTTATCCAAAATATTAAAATAAATTCCTAATTCCGTCTATTTCTCCTACGATACGGTACTGTGTTAGATCAATCTCTTCTACCACCACTTCTTTGATTTCGCATCATCATTATTAACTCATTAACGAGTGTCATGCCATCTGGTAATACGAGTTGTCGACCAAGAAGCTCTTCAACAATTTCTATAGATCGACGCTGCAATAAAAAATAAAATAAATTAATATAATGTAGTTAAAATAAAATATGAATAAATAAAATACGCAAAATTAATATATCATTACGGCAACGACTTCATCGGCGGCATCAGCGGCGACATCAGGGGCATCAGCTGCGGCATCAAGGGCATCAGCTGCATGAGTGGCAGGTTCTGCATCACCTGCATGAGCGACTGGTTCTTCCTGGGTGGTTCTCTACGAATGATGTATGGATGTGAAATTCTGCAGAACCAGTCCATGTAATCATTCGAGCAGAGGACATGTCCCTGCCCAAATGCACTAGCATGTACTACATGCACAACGTACTACGTAAACATGATGTCCATTTCCTCTGGGGTTGTCGTCCGACCCACTATATCTAACGGTGAGTCAGGAATGGTTTGGACATGACCATATTGACGCAATACCCTGTCTAGCAAATGCGTCGGATTGTGCTTCAGGTTGTGCTTCTGCAGGTGCTTCCGGTACGGCTTCTTCCTATTGCCGCACTACTCGTCGTCTTTGTGCTCGAGCCGAAGCAGTCGACCAAACACGACGACCGTCAACATTAGACGTACCCTCGTTGATTATAGCACGCCCGTCTCTATCAATATACATCGTGCGAACCATATCTGCCCAAACAAAACCATATTAAATATCAAAGCAGCAAATCTCAATATATACGTGAACTGACTTCACTTAAGGGTTACGTGAAATGAATTCACGAACCATGTTCGTGAACTGAGTTCACGTAAGGAGTACGTCAACTCAGTTCACGAACATGGTTCGTGAATTTAGTTCACGAACATGGTTCGTGAATTCATTTCACGTACGTTCATGAGTTTCTGAAAATGTATTCACGTACGTGAACTGAGTTCACATACGTTTCTGGGTTTTTGTAAAATGCGTTTTAATCAGAATCAGCAATGGCAACAACAGGGTTTTAGGGTTTCAGGCAATTCGTTCATAATAATAAACACAAACAACTACAATAATGAACAACAAAAACATGGATGATGCTTACTTGATTGTTTGTGAAGTGATGATTGAAGAGGAAGAAGATGCAATGAAGTTGTTGAACCCTAAAGTTGATGATGAATAAAGAACTTGGAATGCAGTTGATGATGACTGAAGTTGATGAAAGATTCTGAGTTTTTGAATATTTCTGGGTTTTTGAGTGAAGAGGATGAAGATGATGAGGAAGAAGATGAAGGAATAAAGGAATGAAGATGAAGAAGGTGAGGTTAGGTTACAATAATAAAGACAAGGGCAAATTTGGAATTTTCCTTTTTTAAAAAATAAAAGGGTGTGGTAGTAATTTAGGGGGTATTGGTAGCAATTTTGTTTAAAATGAGTTCTCAATAAAAAGTTCAAAATGTGAAGAAAACCATGTAAATAAAGAAACATAATGTCAAAATATCTTGCTGATTTCTTGAGCCAATACTGGTTAATATGACCTAAAGAAGCAAAGTCGAATAGGAATTTTCTTTTCTTGTCTCCTTCTCTTTACTTTCGGCTAAGTGATTTTTCTTGTTTCCTTCCCACTGTAATCAAAATCATTCCCAGCAACCTGCAAACAGATTTTTCATTTTGCAATTAGTGATTCTTTCTCATATAGATGATCAATTAAAAAATCATCAACTTATAATTAGCATTAGTCCTCCTAATGAACTAAAAAATAATTAGATTAGTGATTTTTTTTAAATGACACTTTAATTTTATGTTCGGTATATCATCGTTAGAGACTAATCACTCAAGATACAATGATTTATTTAAAGAATCGACATTTCCTGACACATACTCTTTTACATGAACAAACCAAAAATGGAAGCATTAAACAAAATATGCCTGGAGAACTAATTAATTCCTAAAAGTGTCACATTACACCATATTAGTATTTGTGATTTTTTTTCATACACTTACATAAAATTTTTTTTCTTGAAAGAAATTGAGATGAAAGTCCAAGATTCAAATTCTAACTACTAACCTAATATACTAACAAGTAACATTTAGTTATTAAAAAACCTAAGTGATTCTATGAAATGATATATGCAGAGTTAAACAGGGCAATACCAAAATGTAATGTAACAATTTAAAGGAAAACTAAAAATTGTTAAAATTATAATGGGAAGAACGAAAAGTATACATACGTTGCAACAGTTAGTGATTTGCCAAGTAAGATAGCTTCTGATATGGTCCCTTAATTACTACTGTCCATAATATTAAACAAAATGTAGCTGCACTAGCCATTGCTCCCTACACAAATAAATCCAATTAGTTAGTTCAAGATCTTAATTCATAAAAGAATTTCAAAAAATAATGTCAACATCTTATCACAATATACTTGAGTCACATTTTAGATTTCTATTCTAAAATGTGATGAAGTTGTTGCTTTGAGAGTAATGATGTGGCAGACATTTATATGAGGAATTGGTTTAGAGGTCGACTCAAGTCCAATACTACTTCATTATGGTTATATAAGTTTCACTCTATCACCTATCAAGAAATGTTTCACTCAAGCCTAAGTACTGTGCTTACCCCACCAATGCGTTGACGAATAGCCACAACCAAACTCTCCAATTAAATTTCTTTGACCGTTTTCTGAAACCGTAACCAAATAACATTATTACGGTAGGGAATCCGTCACATAATATAACTAAAAAATGAATAAAAAAAAGGATGAAATATTACCTTTCAAAATAGAGAGCAAAGGGGGCAACACAAATTGCAGCAACGTCATGACGATATGCAATGAGTGCAAAAACATAACTACCTCGAACCAAAATGATCTTTGATAACAGTTGCATTCCAGTTGCAAAAATTTGCACCTAAAGCATGCTCAAAAAAGCTTGCGAAGAATTGAACGATTTCTTCACAATACTTTTCATGCTACCACTATTTTCTCTATTCATTTCACTCACTGCTGGCATTGTGATCTTTGATTTAATAGTTAAGAAACAAAGTGAAATATATATCAGAGAATATAACAATGTGTTATAACAAAATGGTTTTGGTGTGCAAATATGAATTATTATATCAGAGAATATGAATTGTTATATATATATTGTAAATATGAGCCAAATATAACAAAAAGTGGTTTTGGTTACTATGATATCCCAAAAATGGTAACTCAATAAAGTGAGCAGGTATTTGAAAACTGTGTGAAAATCAATTGAATGAATAAATGTGGAATTAAAGATATATATCTGTCTGATATCCTAAAGCTTTGTCATGATCCTTGTGTGACATGTGTTATATCTGTCTGATATCCTAAATGGAATTTGAGATGATGCAACTCAAACAAAAATCCAGACATATGTTATGCAAGTTTATCAAATAAATGTTTCCGAAAGAGTTAAAATTAGTTTCTAAATATGATAAAACAATTAGTCACACCAATTAGTCAATTTGACATCGATAGACATTCATCCTTTTCCCTATCTCATGTCTCAAATTTACAATTAAACATCTTCACAATTTAGCAAACTCAACTATTTCTAAGGAATAATTGTCAAAAGGTAATGCTCTAATATCTTTTTAATGCTGATGCAAGAAAGAAAATGATAATTTTTATTTTTTCTTTTTACATTGATGGCATGCAAATTGCATTTATTAATTTTAAAACTTTCATCAAGTTTAAATTGAAAACACCTACTTCATAAGTAAAATAATCACATTCACAGTTTAATCATCACAAAACTTGAAAAATATATTACAGCAGCATGGAGCTAGTTGTGGTGATAAGCTTTATCTAATTATGTGCAATATTTTTTTAGTTATATTTGTTTCACAATAAATGTTTAAACTTTAAAGTGATTCTATGAAATGATATATGCAGAGTGAAACAGGGCAATACCAAAATGTAATGTAACAATTTAAAGGAAAACTAAAAATTGTTAAAATTATAATGGGAAGAACGAAAAGTATACATACGTTCCAACAGTTAGTGGTTCGCCAAGTAAGATAACTTCTGATATGGCCCATTAATTGATACTGTCATAATATTAAACAAAATGTAGCTGCACTAGCCATTGCTCCCTACAAAAATAAATCCAATTAGTTAGTTCAAGATCTTAATTCATAAAAGAATTTTAAAAAATAATCTCAACATCTTATCACAATATACTTGAGTCACATTTCAGATTTCTAACCTAAAATGTGATGAAGTTGTTGCTTTGAGAGTAATGATGTGGCAGACATTTATATGAGGAATTGGTTTAGAGGTCGACTCAAGTCCAATACTACTTCATTATGGTTATATAAGTTTCACTCTATCACCTATCAAGAAATGTTTCACTCAAGCCTAAGTACTGTGCTTACCCCACCAATGCGTTGACGAATAGCCACAACCAAACTCTCCAATTAAATTTCTTTGACCGTTTTCTGAAACCGTAACCAAATAACATTATTACGGTAGGGAATCCGTCACATAATATAACTAAAAAATGAATAAAAAAAAGGATGAAATATTACCTTTCAAAATAGAGAGCAAAGGGGGCAACACAAATTGCAGCAACGTCATGACGATATGCAATGAGTGCAAAAACATAACTACCTCGAACCAAAATGATCTTTGATAACAGTTGCATTCCAATTGCAAAAATTTGCACCTAAAGCATGCTCAAAAAAGCTTGCGAAGAATTGAACGATTTCTTCACAATACTTTTCATGCTACCACTATTTTCTCTATTCATTTCACTCACTGCTGGCATTGTGATCTTTGATTTAATAGTTAAGAAACAAAGTGAAATATATATCAGAGAATATAACAATGTGTTATAACAAAATGGTTTTGGTGTGCAAATATGAATTATTATATCAGAGAATATGAATTGTTATATATATATTGTAAATATGAGCCAAATATAACAAAAAGTGGTTTTGGTTACTATGATATCCCAAAAATGGTAACTCAATAAAGTGAGCAGGTATTTGAAAACTGTGTGAAAATCAATTGAATGAATAAATGTGGAATTAAAGATATATATCTGTCTGATATCCTAAAGCTTTGTCATGATCCTTGTGTGACATGTGTTATATCTGTCTGATATCCTAAATGGAATTTGAGATGATGCAACTCAAACTAAAATCCAGACATATGTTATGCAAGTTTATCAAATAAATGTTTCCGAAAGAGTTAAAATTAGTTTCTAAATATGATAAAACAATTAGTCACACCAATTAGTCAATTTGACATCGATAGACATTCATCCTTTTGCCTATCTCATGTCTCAAATTTACAATTAAACATCTTCACAATTAAGCAAACTCAACTATTTCTAAGGAATAATTGTCAAAAGGTAATGCTCTAATATCTTTTTAATGCTGATGCAAGAAAGAAAATGATAATTTTTATTTTTTCTTTTTACATTGATGGCATGCAAATTGCATTTATTAATTTTAAAACTTTCATCAAGTTTAAATTGAAAACACCTACTTCATAAGTAAAATAATCACATTCACAGTTTAATCATCACAAAACTTGAAAAATATATTACAGCAGCATGGAGCTAGTTGTGGTGATAAGCTTTATCTAATTATGTGCAATATTTTTTTAGTTATATTTGTTTCACAATAAATGTTTAAACTTTAAAGTGATTCTATGAAATGATATATGCAGAGTGAAACAGGGCAATACCAAAATGTAATGTAACAATTTAAAGGAAAACTAAAAATTGTTAAAATTATAATGGGAAGAACGAAAAGTATACATACGTTCCAACAGTTAGTGGTTCGCCAAGTAAGATAACTTCTGATATGGCCCATTAATTGATACTGCCCATAATATTAAACAAAATGTAGCTGCACTAGCCATTGCTCCCTACACAAATAAATCCAATTAGTTAGTTCAAGATCTTAATTCATAAAAGAATTTCAAAAAATAATCTCAACATCTTATCACAATATACTTGAGTCACATTTCAGATTTCTAATCTAAAATGTGATGAAGTTGTTGCTTTGAGAGTAATGATGTGGCAGACATTCATATCAGGAATTGGTTTAAAGGTCGACTCAAGTCCAATACTACTTCATTATGGTTATATAAGTTTCACTCTATCACCTATTAAGATATGTCTCACTTACCTCAAACATTATACTAACTTGAGTGTCACAGTGTTTACAGATAATTTACATGTTCTCTTTGGTGAGAATTCCGACTGAAGCATCTTTGTCTAAGACCATTTCTTCCACTAATTGTCAACCACTGTGACATCTCTATCTTTCTCAATAAATCTGAGTTCCAGACGGATCATAGTTCATCTTTAAATTATTTGATATATCTAAAACTAAATTATTAATCTAATTTTAATGGCAATTTCTTAGATTGAAATTTTCTAACTAACTCTACATCATTGATACTTCTGATCACTGATCAAAGACGTGACATGTATCCAATACGTGTTAGTGTTAGACACAGACACATGTAACTATCTTATATTAACTAATTTTCTCAAATATTTATCAGTGCCAAGTTGTGTCTTAGTGGGTGTTTTATATTGTTTTGGTGTAATTTAAATAGTTAAATATAATACTTGAATTTAAAAATATTCAAATAGTCTTAATTCATTTGATATATAATAAGAGCTTAAATTTGAAGGTAACCATTATGATCAGATGTTTCAAATGCAAACTATTAAGTCAAATGGATGTTAATTTTTTGATATCTCAACCTGCAATACATTAATAGTTACTTCATTCACACAAAAATTTATTAGTTACTTTACAAAATACTCCAAATACTACTAGAATAAGAACATTTAAGTTTATAAAAGCAACTTACTTTATCATAGTTTCTTGGAATGTATATTCACTAATTACATACATACAAATATTACTACTATTAGAAAAAATAATTAAGCAGCACTTCTTGATACATAATTAATAATTTTTTAGCAAATTTTCATCACCCCAAGAATGTAAATTTTTCCTACTTTAGCATTTGACTAAAATGAAATTTTCACGTGAAACATACTTGCCAGCTATGGAAACCTAAGTCTATCTTCATTATATGTGTTTTGCGAAAGATGAATAATTTAATTTATTACTAAATTTTTGGTGTATAAAGGATGACTTTATGTTACTAGCATTAATTATGTTACTATAATTGAAATATGTTATACATAAAAAAAAAATTAAAAGTTTGTTTATATTTGTGATATTGAATATAATGAAATAGAATAAGATAACATCTATTTATAAAAATAATATACTTAGAATAAAATATAAGTAAAATCAACACATATTTTTTG
>JBBPBP010009778.1:34273081-34284335 GCA_037974735.1 Cicer chorassanicum | reverse complement strand
TATATATATATATATATATATATTTTTTTTTTCTATTTTTAAGAAAAGAGTCTAAACAAGAATTAGAGGCAAAAAAACTGGGAACATATGTGATTGTTTAAAGTTTAAAGCCCTAATTATTTATTTTTATTTTTATATTTCTATACATTTATTATTATTATTATTTCCCTTTTTTTTTAATAAAAAGTAAAAAAATAAATAAATAGATAAATAAATAACAAGCGGACAAAATTAGGTGTCAACACTTATAAAATTAAGTGTGCAATTTTAATTAGAATAAGATGAAAATATAGTAAACTCGGATAAATGGTCTTTCATTTTAAAGAGTTTACATATGTTTCAAAGCATGCAAGAAGAGTTTTTTTCAAGTACAAACCTATTATTGGATTAAATAGATGTTTTTTTTTAAAAAAACAATATTATATTGGATACATATTGAGAATTGTTAAAAGGGATTTCAATGATAGAATGTTGTTATAACTTTTGTTGTTATTGTGACAAGTATTAAAATATACCACATATAGAAGATAAATGACCAAAACGAACATTAGGTAAAAGATAAATCACCAAAATTATATTTAAGTATTTTTTATATAAATTAAGTTTTAGTGTGAACTAGTAATTAAAAACCATTCAAAATATTTAACGACGAGCGCATCATTCAACTAGACTATAAGTTAACAGTCATCTTGATCTTTTATAATTGTGACTATAAATCGATTAATGTCAATTCAATAAAAAGAAGAGAAAACGTAAGTGTCCCTCAAAATTCAACTCGAACAACCGACACTAAGCAAGTCATCATCTCACTCGTAAGAGCTAAGAGAATTGTTAATCTATACTTATAAAGAGTGTCAAACAACGATGGACATAGGAGATGTTAACCTATATGGTTGTACTATACAACAACTTTAGAGAATAAAATTCCAAAAATACTCGAATTACCGCATTCAAATGTTCTTGAATATATTCATTAAAAAAATAATAATGAGTAATTTAATAAGAATCTCTTATTAAATAAAATAATAAGATCAGACAGTTATTAATATGTGGTAAATAATTCTTACTTTATTAACTAGTTTTATAAAAGATTAAATTAGACTCAACATAAATTTTAAAATAATTTCTATAAGGCCAAGAGCCGTAAAAAAAAACAGAATCACATATAAAAAATGCCTAAACTAGAAATGTTTAATGCAACAAGTTTAAATGTGATTTGAACTTTTATTTTTATTTAAATTCTGTCTTTACAAATTAAAAAAATATTATTTTTAGTTGTTAACAGCATAGGAGGCTCGATAAACAGTCATAATAGACTAAAAGAAAGAGTTTTCAAATTTGTAAAAATTAAATAAAAATAAAAATACTATAATTGCATAGTTAAATAAATTAAAAAATATTAACAAATGAATACTGGGAGCATACTTGCATAACAAACCAAGCTGTGTATGAGCAACAGGTTCCAACCAAAAAGAGTGTGCCGCGAAGCTTGTATGTTTTATGTGTTGCAACAGCACTAATCATCTGAGCATCATGGAGAGTATGATGACCAATATAAAATACCTTCCCTTTATATAAACTCGTAGCTAATGCCCCACCAACACATAATATTGCCCCAATACATTTCACTTGACCAACCCATGTTCCAATCTTAAGATTCTCCATTCTGTAGTAATTCACAAATTCATCTATCGGTAAAGTTACTTAGGCAGATTAATTTATTTTATGTTTAATTTAGATTGCATACCTGCATATGATAGACATCAAAAATGTGCAAATAGGTACAATGTTGAGAAAGTTGACCGCGTAAGTAGCTGATGTGTCTCGAAGACCATAATAGAATAGTCCTGGAGCCATGGTCATCCTCTCATATATACATATGTGTCATTACTTTATTAGAAACTCGTGTAAAATTACACTAGATTTTTATAATAAGATGAAAATTATATACCCTTTTAATATAAAGATTTTTAATATTGTCAAGCAATAATAGTCACATCACTAAATTTTTTCATAAAAAATAAAATAAAAAATAATAACTTATGAGTTATTACACGTAATATCATAAAATATAATTAATAAAATAACAGTGAAAATTAAAAATAACAATTTTTTTTACAAATTTAACATTTGTTATAAGATATTGTATTATTGAGGTTTCGTTGAGATTGTCATTAATGTGGCACTTTATAATATTCCTTTACTTTTAACTATTTAACCGTTGTCTTATATTTAAGGACACTTATCAACATTTGTTATATACTTTCGTTTCGGTAATTGATGTTGTGGAAAACGTGCTAGCGGAAAGGAACTTGGCTGATTCAGATGTTGTTATGTTGACAAGGATTAATTCTGTCACGTTGCATATTTATATGACATGTCATAGTGATGTAAGAATTTTTAAAAGATAGAGAAAATGATGGTTTGAATTATGAAGAGCTATCATATATGTGATGGTTAAAAATGTGTGTATAAATATATTAAAAAATAATCATTTGAGTTATGAGTGTGAAAATACAAAAATCATAATGCTCCTACTTATGAAATACTTCAACCACACCTAGAGTAATTCGCTCTATTAGTGATTTTACTCTGTTTTTTGAAATTTAAATTAAAACAAACTACTTATAAATTGTTCTTGTTGATTTTATAGATATGTCAGTATGAAATACACAAGTTTTTTCATTTTATTTAGTTTAATGCATAATCAAATAAAGGGGTATAATATGTTCTATATGGTGGTAGAATCTCATTAGTTAATTAATGTGGAAATTATGAGATTATTACACTATTGACATTAATTCAGGGATAGCTCTTATTATCTTTTGCGGTTTCACTCATTCATCAACATCCGATAGAGTACCCTAACTCAATTTATAAATAACTCTTTTTAAAAATAAGTCATAAAAACATCAATTGTTACGACTTAAATTCATAAAAAATAATCTAATTTAAAAGACTAATCTATATAATCTATATGGTAGGAGAATCTTATAACTTAAGTGTACGAAGAACTCTTTATATATTTAATATGTGGCATCTAGACATAAACCTCGTGGACTAATGAACATATTATATATATGTTGTTATCTATTGGCAATAATATTTAGTTTTTCTAATAACAATATAAATTATATACTATAATGAGTAATAAAATTTCAGAAAAAGTTAAATTTTATTTTGTTCACACTTTTGGTAAATAATACTTAATTATCATAATTTTTCTAAATAAAATATTTAATTATTAATTTAAAGATCAAATTTTTCTATGCATAACGAATCGACGCATGTACCAAAGAATTTCTCATCACATAAATTAAAAAATGTAATTATTTTCATATTGAAATTAGAAATTATAAGTTGTTTTATAAAATTATCTTTAAGGATATAATAAAGACTAAAGGACTTAGAATCTTTATAAAGAAAGAAGGAGTATTAATGTATGTTCAGTTGAAAAAATAAAGAGAGTATTGAGCTTACCCCACTAATGCGTTTACGAAAAGCCAGAACCAAACTCTCCAATTCAACTTCTTTGGCCGTCCTCTGTAACCGTAACCAACAAATATCAATAAAACAAATTCTAACACTTCTCAACATTACCATGGTACACTCATAAAAAAAGCATTATTACCATTTCCCATCCGTCTCATAATATGATTAAAATTGAATTAAAGAAAGTGAACGAATGTGGTTGAAATTTATATCACGCAAATTCATTTTATTTGATCAAATTTTGTTTATATTACAAAGTCGAGAGAGTATTTGAAAGTTATTAGTTAAACACATAGGCGGAATTTTGTTGGGATTAGAGATGACCAATAGTGAATCTCGATAAGTTTTATTGAGGGAGCAAATACATAATAGATTATTTATAAAACATTTTCAATTCATCTCATATATTTTATCTTGGTGTAGTGATAATTCTAATTTTTAGATGTATTAATAGTGTCCGGTTCAAAATTTTGTTACCACTGAGTTACTCCACAATTTAATATATTGTTAGCAAGATATTCATAATATATATCATATATACAAATAAATATTTTTATAGATATATCTAATTTTACCAAAATAAAATAAAATTTTGGGGTGACCATGACCTCCCCGCTCTTAAGAAGATCTGCCAACCCAAAGTCCCAACAATTTTTTTTTATAACCTATAAAAATATACTCTAAATTTTTTAATCGAAATTCTAATTGTGTAATGTGAGTTTCATCTAAGATATAAAAATCAAACCAATAATTTGATAGACTAAAAAATTTAATTAAAACTAACTAATTTTTTTAATGTTTTAGTTCAAATTGAACTTAGTCAATAATAATAATAATAATAAAGATAAAGATTTTTAAATTTTTTTTTGTTTTTTTATAAGAGTCAATTGAATCAACAAAAAGTTTTTTATAATATGAATCAAATACATCAAATTTTGTTGACTCGATTATCTTTTATAAAAGTGATCGGAGATATTCTTGTTAATTAAAAAAATGAAAATTCATGTTATTAATTAATTATGCTACTTAGCAAATTAAGGGTCGGTGAAAATTAAGATTGTTTTTTCGACTCGGGTGAAAATTTAGAAGAAAAAAAGAAAAGAACAAAGATCAAACATAGAAAACAAAAAAGGGATGTGAAGTTTAGGGGAAAGAGTAAACTACTACTACTAAAAATAAACATATAGTAAAGATTAATTAAACTTTTAATCTACAAATTAATAACATATTTTGTAAAAACAATCCAAATTAATAAAATATATTGAATGAAAATTATGGTAATGAAATGAAATATTACCTTTCAAAATAAAGAGCAAAGGGGGCAACACAAATTGCAGCAACAACATGACGATATGCAATGAGTGTAAAAATGTAAGTACCTTCAACCAAAATGACCCTTGATAAAAGTTGCAACCCAGTTGCAAAAATTTGCACCAAAATCATACTCAAAAAAGCTTGCGAAGAATTGAACCATTTCTTCACAATACTTTTCATGCTACCACTATTTTCTCTCTTCATTTCACTCATTGTGATCTTTGTCATGTGAACAAAAAAGAGAATATGAAATTATAAGATGTTAAAATATGTATTCTCAACAAAGAAAGGTTTCTCAACAAAAAAAAAAAAAAAAACTTAACAAAGTGAGGCAAATATAAGAAGCGGTTTTGGCTTGGTATATAAGAAGCTTCTCTCAAGTCCAATCCAAATTCAATTGTAGAAACAAATGTGAAATTAAGATATCTGTCTCATATGTAAAGTTTTGCTGTATATGATATGGTTATCAATTTATTTGACGATACGTCATTTTTGGTATTTTAATTATTTTTTTTAATAAATTGCTATTTCAAGTTAATTAATTTTTTTGTGATTTTCCTATCTTAGTTTTTAATGAATACCTAAAAATGTACTAAGAATTTAATTTATATATATATCTGTAAGTGTAAACAAAATTTACACAATTACTACCGTTAGATTATTAGAAATATCTGAATTTTATTAAAATTATTTTAAAATCATTTCCATAAATAGTTGTAGGTGTTGATAGTATAAAACTCTTTACTCTGACAACGTTGTAAAAATAATTAAACTTAATTTTTTTTTAATGAATATAAATATATTTGGTGACAGGTAGGCATCGCAACGGGGCGGGGGCGGGTTTTGGCTCCCTCACCCACGCACCGAGAAGACGGCGAAATCCTGCATGCGCATCCGTTTTTATCGGGTGTGAAATTTAAGTCCCCATCCCTGCCTGTGAGGGGATTCGAATTTTCCGCCCGCACCGGCACCTATTCATATATATAAAATAATAATTTTAAATTCATATTTATTATAATTAATGTAGCAAAATAGTTATTATTATACAATAATAAAATTAAAAAAATATTAAAATCATATTTTTTATAGAAAGACGATTATAAATTTTAATTTTGAAAAATATATTAAATATATTGAATATATATGTGTATATAAAATTTAAAAATGACAATAATATTACTAGCGGGGTGGGTTCGGGTGAAGGTGCAGGGTGAATATCAACACCCTCAAACTCACCCCTGACTTTGCCCCCGGGATTTAATATCGGGAAAAATCCGGAACTGCACCCGCATCCATTAAAAACAGATTTTCTTCGCCCAAATCACAACGGGTTCAAGTGAGTACCCTCGGATGCGGGTTACGTTGTCATCCCTAAATATCTAACATTTATAAATTATAACTATTTATTATTTCATATGGTCAATCAATCACTAATTAGTCAAAACTCTTATTTTTTTGCATTGTTCTCTTTCTCAAACAAATCATTTGTACCAAATAGTATAATATTATTAACTTTTTTTAGGAAATATATATTAATTTTTTTAGGAAATTTTTATTAGTATAATATTGTCTATATGCATCATTCATATATATGACAGGGAATTGTTGTTAGGTGGCGTTTTAACTAGGAGTTAATGCATTCTAAATAAGGAAAGTATCATTATTTAAAAATGATTTCTCATAAAAAAGTGAAGAAAACCATGTAAGTAAAGAAAAATAATGGAAAAATGTGTTGCTGGCTTCTTGAGCCAATACTGGTTAATATGACCTAAAGAAACAATGCATTATAGGATATATAGGTTAGGCTACACGGGTAATAGGAATTTTCCTTTTTTCTTTTTAATTTCGGCTTACTCTTTTGTTTTTTTAGATGTTTGATAATATTTTTTACTTATTGAAAAATGATAATAAATTTAAAAGAGTCCGAGTAGGAAATATATTTGCATGATAAATTACTCCTTAAAGCTTGGGACACGTTTCTTGTGTGGCATGTTTAAGTGTTTCGATTCTATTTTCCTTTGTCATTGCTACATTTTTTGAAATAACTTTTTTATTGAAAACTTTTACCACTAAAACAAATAGGATACACACGCACCTGCATGCATACATACATACATACATACATATATATATATATATATATATATATATATATATATATATATATATATAATAATAATAATAATAATAATAATAATAATAAAAATAATAATAATAATGACCACAAGAAAATAACTAAATGACATTAAAACCAAAGTCACACATATATTACGGTCACCCCAAAGTCTACAAGAAATTTTAAAAAATATTAATATTTTTGATCTTTTTTATAAAATACATTTAAGTTATAATTTGATCAATAAAAATTTATGTATTTGGTTTATACTTGAATAACAAACCAAGCTTATTAAGTTATAATTTATTCAATAAAAATTTATGTATTTGATTTATAATTTGGGAGCATACTTGAATAACAAACCAAGCAGTGTATGAGCAACATGTTCCAACCAAAAAGAGTGTGCCACGAAGCTTGTAAGTTTTATGAGCTGCAACAACACTAATCATCTGAGCATTTTGGAGCGTATGATGACCAATATAAAATATCTTCCCTTTGTATGAACTCGTAGCTAATGTCCCACCAACACATAATATTCTCCCAATACACTTCACTTTATCAACCCATGTTCCAATTCTCTGATTCTTTATTATGTAGAATTCACAAATTCATCTATTGGTAAAGTTACGCTGGCAGATTAATTTATTTTGTGTTTAATTTAGATTGCATACCTGCATATGATAGAGATAAAAAATGTGCAAATAAGAACCATGTTGAGAAAGTTGACCGCGTAAGTAGCAGATGTGTCTCGAAGCCCATAATAGAATAGTCTTAGAGCCATGGTCATCATGTCATATATACATATGTGCCATTACTTTGTTAAAAACTCGTGTAAAATTACACAAGATTTTTATAATAAGATGAAAATTATATACCCTTTTAATATAAAGATTTTTAATATTGTCAAGCAATAATAATAATAGTCACATCACTAAATTTTTTCATAAAAAATAAAATAAAAAATAATAACACGTAATATCATAAAATATAATTAATAAAGTAGCTGTGAAAATTAAAAATAACAATTTTTTTACAAATGTAACATTTATTATAAGATATTGTATTAGTGAGGTTTCGTTGAAATTGTCATTAATGTGGCACTTTATAATATTCCTTTACTTTTAACTATTTAACTATTTAACTATTGTCTTATATTTAAGGACACTTATCGACATTTGTTTTCTACTTTTGTTTCGGTAATTGATGTTGTGGGAAACGAGTTAGCGGAAAGGATCATGGCAGATTCGGATGTTGTCATGTTGACAAGAATTAGCATTTCAAAATAAATATTGCTCAAAGTAATATGATTCTATCACGTTGCATATTTGTATGACATGTCTTAGTGATGTAAGAACTTTTAAAAGATAGAGAAAATGATGGTTTGAATTATGAAGAGCTATCATATATGTGATGGTTAAAAATGTGTGTATAAATATATTAAAAAATAATAATTTGAGTTATAAGTGTGAAAATACAAAAATCATAATACTGCTACTTATGAAATACTTCAATCACAACTAGAGGTAATTCACTCTATTAGAGATTTTACTCTGTTTTTTAAATTTAAATTAAAACAAACTACTTATAAATTGTTCTTGTTGATTTAATAGATATGTCAGTATGAAGTACATAAGTTTTTTTCATTTTATTTAGTTTAAAGCATAATCAAATAAAGGGGTCTCTAATATGGTTTATATGGTGGTAGAATCTGATTAGTTAAGTAATGTGGAAATTATGAGATTATTACACTATTGACATTAATTCAGGGATAGCTCTTATTATTTTTTGCAGTTTCACTCATTCATCAGCATTCCATAAAGTACCTTAACTCAAATTATAAATAACTCTTTTTAAAAATAACTCAATAAAAACATAAATTTGTTACGACTTAAATTCATAAAAATAATCTAATTTAAAAGACTAATCTATATGGTGGGAGAATCCTATAACTTGAGTTTCGTTGTCGAACTTTTTAAATATTTAATATGAGGCATGCATCTAGACATAAACCTCGTGGACTAACCAACATATTATATATATGTTGTTATCTGTTAGCAATAATATTTAGTTTTTCTAATAACAATATAAATTATTTATTTTATTTTGATCCAGTTTCTAAATTATATGTCACTTTAGCCATATCACAAAAAAACTTCTACGGTCATTTTTACAGTATATTTACAAATTAAAATATTTTGGTATATTTATTCTTTAAATCAATAAATTGACAATCATTTTTATGAATCGAATAGTTATTTTATTGAATTTTGTGTTTTTGAAAAAATTGTGTCATAAGAAAAAATATTATATCATTGTTTACAAGTTTTATACTAGATTTTTACATTTTATTGTAAAAAAATATTTAATATATACTATAATGAGTAATAAAATTTCAGAAAAAATTAAATTTTATTTTGTTCACACTTTTAATAAATAATATTTAATTATCATAATTTTTCAAATAATAGATTTTTTTTTTTTAAAAATAAAATTATTTAACTATTAATTTAAAGATCAAATTTATATGTGCATAATGAATCGACGCATGTACCAAGAATTTCTCATCACACAAATTAAAGAATGTAATTATTTTATATTGAAATTAGAAATTATAATTTGTTTTATAAAATTATCTTTAAGGATATAATAAAGACTAAAGGACTTAGAATCTTTATAAAGAAAGGAGTATTAATGTATGTTCCGTTGAAAAAAATAGAGTATTGAGCTTACCCCACTAATGCGTTGACGAAAAGTCAGAGCCAAACTCTCCAATTGAACTTCTTTGGCCGTCCTCTGCAACCGTACCCAACAATATCATTCACCACATATAAAAACAAAAAAACAAAACAAATTCAACACTTCTCAACATTTGGATGGTACACTCAAAAAAACATTATTACCTTTTTTCCATCCGCCTCACAATATAATTAAAAATGAGTTAAAAAAAGTGAATGGATGTGGTTTAAATTTATATTACGCACATTCATTTTATTTGATCAAATTTTGTTGATATTATAAAGTCGAGAGAGTATTTGAAAGTTATTTGTTAAAGATTTCGGCGAAATTTTGTTGGAATTAGAGATGACCAATGGTGGATCTCCATAAATTTTATTGAGGGAGCAAATACAAAATAGATTATATATAAAACATTTTCAATTAATCTCATATATTTTATCTTGGTGTAGTGATAATTCTAACTTTTAGATGTATTAATAGTGTCTGGTTCAAAATTCTATTACCACTGAGCCATTCCACAATTTAAAATAGTCAGCAAGACATTCATAATATATATCATATATACAAATAAATATTTTTGTACATATATCTAATTTTACCGAAGAATAAATTTTTTGGGTGACCACGACCTCCCCGCTCCTAAGAAGATCTGACACTGACCACCCCAAAGTCCCAATTTTATAACCTATAAAAAATATCTATAAAAAATACACATAATTTTTCAATCTAAATTCTAATTGTGTAATGTGAGTTTCGTCTAAGATATAAAAATCAAACCAATAATTTGACAGACTCAAAAATTTAATTGAAATTAACTAATTTTTTTAGTGTTTTAGTCCAAATAGAACTTAGTCAAATAAACTAAACCTCTAATCATTAGGTATGATTTTATGGCACTTAAAATCAACAACCGTTGTATTATCTTAAAAAAAATTGTTGTATTCAATTACTTTTTTAATTATTTATATATTATTTTATCATTATAGTTTATGTATTTGTGTCATAAAAAATATTTACGCAATTGTTTTAATAGTAAAAAAAATCTTAACGTGTGAAAAAAATTGGATGTTATAAAATAAAAGTCTTAATTTTTAAAATGTCAACCCGGTTAAATCGAATCAAATCAACATGTTTTTCATCGGTTTGGTTAGAAAATTGGGAGAAAAATAGTAAAAGTTCATCCAAAATGACATTCAGATTTTTTCCTCCCTAAAATAACTAACTAAATTGATATGTCATGCTCATAATTCTATCTATCCCAAACTTGTACAACTTCTCACTCTAATTATCTGTTCCTTAATTTGTGGTTGTGTTTACCAATTTTGCATGTACACATTATAAATTTACAACTTAAAATTTTAATATACAATAAAATATTATGTTTAATTTATTAATTAAATTTTTTAAAATTTAGCACTCCAATAATTTTGTTCAAGTTTTGCCACTGATTAAATATGTGTTTTAATGAGTTTATTATTTACATTGGTATATGATCTATAGTGTTAAATCTAAGAGAAAGTTTAGTCAAGAAAAAATGATATATTTAGTCAGTTTAATCCTTGACGTTATAATGATCCTGAACTATTTTAATACTAT
>JBBPBP010009778.1:34246226-34261144 GCA_037974735.1 Cicer chorassanicum | reverse complement strand
AAGAAAAAAAAAAAAAGAAAAGCAACAGGGGCTAAAAAAGGGTAGAAAAATGGCGTGCGTAATTGTCAATGTGAAAAGTAAAGAGATTGAAAAGATGGAAGAGAGTGCTAATATTGCCCAAAAATAAAAATAATAATAAACAACAAGTACTTAGAGGGAACTATAACTTGAACCAGAATAAGAGGATACCACCAGAGGCAGAAACATAACCATAACCAAAACCAGATGGAATAAGAACTAGAGGGTGAACTAGAACTAGAGGCAGAAATGAAACCAGAACTAGAGGATACCATCAGGGGATCAACTAGAGGATATCACTAAAGGATACGACTAAAGGATACCACCAGATGATACAACCAGAGAATACCACCCGAGGATATGACCAAAGGATACCAGCAGAGGCAGAAACGAAACCAGAACCAAAGGCAGAAGAAAATCATAGGAAAATACTAGAGAATACCACCAGAGACAGAAGTAGAACCAGAACCAGAGGGAGAACCAGAACCGAAGGGTATCACCATAGGATACGACAAGAGGATACAACTAGAAGATACCAAAAGTGCATACCACCAGATTATGCGACCAGAGGATACCACCGGAGGCATAAACGAAACCAGAACTAGAGGCAGAAGAAAAACAAGAGGATACCACCAGAGGCAGAAACGGAAAAAGAACCAGATGCAGAACCAAAACCATAGAGAACCGGATCGAAAGGGAGAAGAGCTAGAGGAAGAAACAGAACTAGAAGCAAAACTAGAGGAAGAAATAGAACCAGATGTAGAACCAAAAGAAACTAGGGGCAAAACTAGAGGAATCCAAAACTAGAGGCAAAACCAGAACCAGAATCAGAGGCAGAACCAAAACCAAAGGCATAACTAGAACTAGAAGGAACCAGAACCAGAGGCAAAACTAGAGCCAGATGGATAACCAAAGGAAAAAATGGAACCAGAACCAGAGGGAACCATGACCTCTGTAAGAAAAAGAAACAGAACTAGAACCAGAGGAATAACCAGAACCAGAGAGAAGCAGAAACAGAGGCAGAAATGGAACCAGAACCAAAGGCAGAACCAGATGTAGAATTGGAGGGAACCAGAAGTAGAGGGAGAACCAGAACTAGATGGAACTAGAACCAGAGGCAAAAACGAAACCAGAACTAGAGGCAGAACCAGAACCATAAGAAACCATTTTTTAGGAAAATAGTAATTATGGAAAATATTAAAATTAAACATATGACTTATTTTTATTTTTATTTTAATTGGTTGGATAAAACTGAGGTACTATAAAATTCTCAGACATAAGCAAATTGCCTTTAAGAATTCCATCAATGTCAACACTTGAGGCATCTGTCTCAAGCACACACAATTGTATGAAATTTGGTAAAGTAAGAATCAGTTTCATGGAAACATCTTGTTTCAATTTATTAAAAAGCTTGCTCTGCATCATCGTTCCAATTAAACATATCCTTTTTAAGAAGATTAGTAAGGGCCAAAGCAATGTGAAAGCAAGACTTACTAAAGCGGCGGTAATAGCCTGTCAACCCCACAAAACCACATTCAACGTATCTTGATGTGAGGACAGGGAAATATAGGATACTATAATCAGAGCATGTCTTAAAGACTTTCAGACAAGTACTAGATTCATGATTTTTCATTAAAGGATTCACAAATGCTTTGTATTCTTTAGAGCGTTGACTTTCATCAGAGCATTGACTTCTTTCAGAGAATACATCGTACATTAGAGTCAGACGATCAAATGCTTAATGTGATAATCAAAGGAAGACAATCACTTGCTTGTCAATCTTATCAAAGGTAAACATGCAAAGAGCGTTCAATGGAGGCAACTAAAATATAACATATCATGTATTTCCAAAGTCACCAGAACTAGAGCATTGCTTGCATTATCGGAGTCAGCCAAAGTAGAGTGTCATTTGCATCACTAGAGGCGTGCGTAAGAGCGCTTTCATCAAAGTCAGACAAATAGAGTGAAGCGAAGTCTTGTTGTACTTTTGTCTTAGTTCAATCATCAAATGATATAGCTTATATCATAATGCATACTTTATAACGCTTGATTTGAACTACATAATGCAATACTTATTATTGTTATATTACAACTTGCTCCACTAGTAAACATAATTACTTGTTTATTAGGAGATCATATTGTTTGTGTTTAAAAACACTTAAGTTATTATCTCTAGTATACTTGTAATTTAGGCTACCTTAAAATAAATAGTCATTAATATAAATATTTGTCTTCTAACTTAATCTTCACACTTAACAAATACAATTACGGGATAATTGTTCTTTATTTTTATTTTTTTTGTTATCACCAAAACATCAATGAGAAGATTGTAGATAAAACCACTTTTGCACTAACAATCTCCCCTTTTTGATGATGGAAAATAACTACACAATTAATGAACAATTTTTCTTCACAAAACTAGGTTTTAAAGGAAGGCTCCCCCTGAATGTAGTACTCAAATTGTTTGACTTAATGATTATTTGATCTTATAAAGAGAAACTTTTAAATCAATATTCTAGGAATCTCCCTGAACATGATAAACGTGATTCTTTAAGCATTTCAAACTTTATTAAGTCATTTTTATTTTTGATACACATGAGGGTAAAATAAGAGGAAAATAACAGAGACATAAACACAGAGATATCATAAAAATGATGTAGATGCATACAATTAATTGCATTACTATATCTTATACTTTTCTCCCCCTTTGTCATTATCAAAAAAGATGAAATTATAGAATTTAGAATAAGCCGTCATGCACGACAAATACACACAAGAACCATATGACATCACACAAAAAACAAATTATTAGCATAAATAAGTTTTTAAACGAAATCTCAAAAGAAACGTAAAAGAACAAAAGTAAAGAAAAGGTAATTTTTCATTGAGATGAGGATCACAATTACAAAATAGACATAAGAAAAAAAAGAGATAACTGAAATAAAACTTATCCTAGATAGAAGTTCTAGAGATATCTAAGGACACTCCTCAAGAGTTCAGCTGCTTCCTCTATTTGAGAGATGAGAAGGTCTAGTTTGTGCTCGATTTCATGTAGAGAAATTTGGGCTTCTAGTTGTTCAAGAAGAATGTCACTCACCATTGAAGCTACTTCAAACAGTGGGATTTCCTTTTTCCCATGAGAGGAAGGTGGCTTCCTTTTCCTACCAAAAGACAAACCAGCATCCATAGCAGATGAGTTTGAGAAGCGTAAAAGGAATAACACAAAGAAAAACACAAGGACGGGGAGAAGATTGAGAAAACACAAGTAGGGGAAAAGAAAATATTTGAGGAATAAATAGCCAGATTTCTCAAGAAAGAAAAAGAAACATTTTTGGAATGAGGAGACGTAATGATGAGGGCATGGAGGAAAACAAATAGTGAGATAGGGTATGACATATACTCTAGGACACGTGGGAGAGTTTAAAGGCATGAGCCCAAAAGGAAGGAGATGAAGAGTTGTGGTTGAGGAAGAGAAAAAAAATTAAAGACAAAAATAAAGAAATGAAGAAAGTTTTTAAAGAAGAATAGCGGATAGTAAAAGAATTTTGAAAAGTAGAGGAGAGGAAGAGAATTTTGAAAAATAGAGGAGAGGAAGGGAAAACAAAAGTCAGTAGAAAACATAACATAACAAAAAATAGAAACCAAAAGGTTAGAAAAGATGATAATATTTATTCAATTCACAACTCACATTACTTGTAACACATACATATTACATTACAATTGCAATATTTGTTACAAAAGGGCTTAAAAGGAAAAACAAAAGTTCTAAGGTCTTTCTAACGCTATCTAAGCCAGATCCATTAATTTAAATTACATATTAGATTTGAATCACCAATTCCTAATACATAAATAAACTAAGTTTATTTATTTAACATCTCAAATAGTGATGACAAAGTTTTCATGTTCATGATCCTACCTTATGACTTGTCAAACGTAATTGGGAAAAAAGTGATGATGTATTCTTCCATTTTCTCTAACTACTTTGACTTGTCTGGTGGGACTTTCTCTAAATATAGATTTGGAGATATAATATTTCAAAGATAAAAATTGAGTTTTAAAATTGTAGGTGCTCCGACATTTCATTCAATTCAGAAGATTCAAACAAAATGAGACACAAACATTTCAATACTTTTTTTTCTTACTTCCTCCTTGTACTTAAGGTGCTTAGTGAAAGAATGAGACATTGATACCCAAGGGTTCCACAAAGTGAACTTTTGAATGCATTTTGGAAATATTTTTGTATAATCCATCTTGTTGATCGTAGTTCATAGATGTAACGATTTCAAGATTTCTGAACATTTTACCATTCAGGTTAAGCAGTTCTTGTTTTAAGAAAATCTTTAAGTCTTAAAAAGAGTACACTGTAAGAAGAAGACTATTTAGGAAGATGAAGACTTAATAAAGAATGAAAAGAAAAATTTAGGTTGGGAAAGAAGAGTTTTTAACAAAAATGATGATTTTTCAAAAACACTTGAGAGGAGAGAGGTTTAAATAATCATTAACGAAAGATCAAAAGCATAGATTTTAACAAGTGGTCAAATAATAATTTTCAAAAAAACACAAGCGATATAAAAAAGGACACGACAACACGGACCCAGACAAAAGGGACTACACATACACACGATAGGATAAATAAGAAAACACAAGCACACAAAACAAGAGTGTATAATGTAATACAAACAAGTGCACACAAAAAATAATGAAATAAAGTACAAAGTATCCAACGATGACAGTCAAGGGTTGGTTAGCAAATTTTTCCTTTCACTTATCTTACCAGGGTTGGTTAGACTTTTCTATCAAACGATCTTCTAACCAGAAGAAGAATTATTTTGGTTCTAATCTTCCTTCTAAATCAGTAGATGCAATCATCTGTTCTAGTGTTTTGATTTACTGTATACGAGTCTCAAATGATAAGTCAAGCACGCAATACACCAGAGGCATAAACCTTGTCCTTGAACATATAGAGGAATAGCTTCAAACCTTGTAGTTAGAGGATTGTCATAGTTGCTCATTGAAGGTTTTGAGATGACCATGAGTTTGACCAAAAATGAGATATTTGAACTCATTTGTTGTACAAACTTCTCTAGTGATGAGATCATATGATGGTCTTCTCTAAGGGGAATAAGGTACTAAATTCATTTCACACACAATCATTAATTTCTCACTTGGTTATATAGCCTCTCAACCTAGTGCTAACCGTTTTGCTTCTTTGTCCTTCATTCTTTACAATGTGGATCCTCTCTAGTGGAAATGATTCCCTTATGATTCTTGGTGACAGTCTATTGTGAGTTCATTGGTAACTCTTCATCATATGCATGTTTTTAAGTGTCTTTTAAGTATTATTTATTTTAGTTATCGTAGTTTTTAGCTAATATTAGGAGTTATTTAAATAAATTATTATTTTGCAATTCTTGAATCTATTAAGTGTTTATGCTTTAATTTCATCATTACTAAAATATTTTGTGTAATTTTTGTTTTATTTTTGTCGCGACCGAAAATTTCGAGTGTTTCTCAAGTTTAATTGATTTGCCACCAGAGTTTATTTTAAAATAAGGAAAATATTGGGAAATCCTTAAAAAAAATGGTATTTGAAACCAAATTTTGAGTTCGGGAATAGATTATGCATAGAGAAGGTATTAGCACCCTACGACATTCGTTAAAATACGATTACCTATAATTAACTATGCAAAATTAGTAATAACTTAAATATATTTATTTCTCCTTATTATTAAATATGAATATCAATTGTTTTTTTGAATATGATTTTGAAATAAATGTGTGTTTAAGAAAGAGAGGGAAACAAAATTTATTAATATGCTTGACAAGAGTGTGATCTTGCTCCTACGTATCTCCCAGTGCGATGGAGAAATCAAAGTTGCGTAGTTTTTGGGTAGAAAATGTGGTTCTGTTGATTGTTTTAAAAGAAATTGTGTTTTGTTGTTGATAAAAAAAAAAAGTTGTTTTGACGGGAAAATAAATGAGTTTGTTTGATTTGAATAATTATTTTGAAAAATGAGTTTTAAGACTATCAAGTTGTACAACTCGTGTCTCAAAAACTCAAGGTGTAAAAAGATGTCTCATCTAGTTAATCCGTTTAAGATTTTTTTTTTGTTATTTTCGGTTTTAAAATTGAGTTTTAAAGCCACCAAGTGGTACAACCTGTGTCTTAACGACTTAAAGATTAAAAAAATGTCACATCTAATTAATCTAGTATTTATTTATTGTGAATGTTTTTAAGAAAAAGTAAAATGTAATGGAAACTATAAATAAAAACATTTTTTTTGGACAATGATTAATAAAAAAAAAGTAAAAGTGAATGAGTGGGTCTGGGTTGAACACCCAACTCATTCTGTTTTACTAATACTAAAATGAATACAAAAAGTGAGCATATCATTGTTTATAAATAAATAAAAATAAAATAAACATATATGACATTAAACAACAAAACCAAATGAAAAAGGAAACCCTAAAATGGACACAGAGGGAGTGGGCGACTGCAAACAAATTCACAAAGAGAGAAGTGAGTTTCATTGTTGAGAGAGAGTGAGAGAGAACAAACACACACAAATTTGCCATGAAAGGGGAGTTGCTCGTGGTAGTGGTTCACCGGAGTTCAAAGTTGGCAAAGGTGGTTGGGTGGATGCTTTGACGGTAGCGCTCACGGTGGTGGTTCGCTGGAGATCGTAGTTGACAAAGGTGGTTGGGTGGACGTTGTGACGGCAGCGCTCGTGGTGGCTGACAACGAAAATGGAGGTCGATTTGACGACGGTTTCATAAGAGATTTGCAAAGGATGATGGAGGTGGTGATGTGTGTGACTCATGTTTTCTCTTACTCTTTACATTATTCCTATATTTTATTGCCTTATAATTCTTCTTTTATGGTTTCATTTTTCATCTCTCAAACATTTTTCTCTTTATATTTTTTTGTTATTGTTTTGATGGTAGTAGAAATGATGATTTGTATGAGTGAGGATGTTGAAGGCTAGAAGATGGAAATGTGTTAGTATGATTTAGCCTAATTTCTTACTTATTTTAGATTCCTCAACTGTTATTTTTTACATTTTTTTTTCCTTTCTTTGGTGTCATTAAAAAAAAATCCCTTGATTTAATAATGGTTCTCAATTTATAGATAACAAAGATGAATCGTTGCGTTCATGAGATAAATTGAATTCTGGTTCTTTTTTTATTGATTTGAAGAAATTATGGAGTGATAAGTGAAGATGAGACTTCTACTTTTTAGTGGAGTGCAAAGTTGGTGAAGATGGGACTTCTACTTTTTGATGGAGTGCAAAGTTGGTGAAAATTCAAAAAGAGGGAAACATGGAAGCTGAAAATGTGGAGGAGAGAGGCTTGTACAACCTTTCTATTTCTACCAAAAACATTTTTATTTGTATGTTAGTTATTGTTACTTTCTATCTTTTATTTATGATGTAAATTGGACACTTTGTTAAAGTATCAATGAGAATGTGAGCTCAATTATTGGACTAGACAAAATTAAACATATTATTATGACTTATTTGTTTTGGAATTTTTTAATTGACCGCAAAATTGAGGTACGACAGTTGCCCTTATTTAATTATATTTTACTAGAAAATATGAATAACAATGTTCTCATATTATCATTGTAAAAGATAAGTAAATATAAGGATCCAAATTTAGTCCGTCAAATTGTGAATGTGAAAGTTGTAAAATGAGAAAACAAATATAATGTAGGAGCAAGAAAATTAAAAACTATGAGAATAATGCAAAGGCGAGTATAATGTGAAGACTAATAAATTGCTAATGCAAAAGCGGATTGGTCGTCGAATTATGAATGGAAATTATCGTCTTCAGATTTATTGTTGCTACGTAGATCAATAGAAATGAAAATTATCGTTTTCAGATTAGTTACCGAATTATGAATGGAATTTATCATCTTTAGATTTCTTGTTGGTGCGTAGATCAATAGGAATGAAATTGATCGTCTTCAAGTTGGTTACTGATGTGTAGATCAACATGAATGAAAATGATTGTCTTCGGGTTGGTAATTGATTCGTAGATCAACAAAAATGTAAATGATCGTCTCCAGATTGGTTACTGGTACATAGATCGACAAAATGTAGATGATCGTCTTCGGATTGGTTATCGATACGTAGATCAACGAGAAGGTAAATGATCGTCTTCATATTGGTTACCGATGTGTAGATCGACAAAAATGTAAATAATCGTCTTCAGATTGGTTACTAAGGCGTAGATCGACGAGAAGGTAAATGCTCATCTTCAGATTGGTTACTGATGTCTAGATCAACATGAATAAAAATGATCGTCTTCAAATTGGTTACCAATATGTACGTACATCCACAAAAATGTAGATGATCGTCTTCAGATTAGTTACGATGCGTAGATCGACGAGAAGGTTAATCACCGTCTTCTGATTGATTATCGACGCGTAGATCAACAAAAATGTAAATGATCATCTTCGGATTGGTTACCGATGCATAGATCGACAAACATGTAAATGATCGTTACCTCGTAGGTAATGAGATTTGGATGCCAATAGATATTAGAATTTTTGGTTTGCTAGTGAATCCTGAGCTTTTGTAGTGTCGATGGATAGTGAAAATTGGGTTGTAGTGCCAATAAAAATTGGAGCTTTGGTTTGCCAATGGACATTGGGATTTTGGATGCCAATGGATATTGGGCTTATGTGGTGTTTAGTAGATCTTTGGTGTTGGGTGCCTATGGATAATGAAAACTGAGATTTCGATGTCAATGAATATTGGATTATTTGGTTGCCAATTGGTGTTGGGATTTTGGTTGGGGTGCCAATGAACTTTTGACTTATGGGATGTCAATGGAAGTGGGCTTATATTGTGCGAATAAAGATTGGGCCTTTACGTTACCAATGGAACGTTGGGCTTTGGTTGAGCTGCCAATTATGATGGGACTTTTCATTTGAAGTGACAATGAAAATTGGACTTTTTGCTTGCCAATGAAATATTGGACTTTGGGTTAGAGGTGCCTTGTAGATCTTAGGCATTGGATGCTAAAGGGTACATGTTGTGGGTGCCAATGGATATTTGGCTGTGGTGTATCAAAGCATTATAAGCTACAACGGACGATGGTCATGGATTTAAGTTGATATTGGGCTTGAAGAGCCAATGAAGATTGAGTTTAGGGGGATGCCAAAGAATATTGGACTTTGGGTTTCAGATGTCGATGAAAATTGGACATTTTTATGTGTTTGCCAATGAAGATTGGACTTTGTATTTTAGTTGCCGATGAAAATTGGACTTTTTATTTGCCAATGAATATTGGGCTTTGGGGTGTCAATGAACTTTGGTCTTTGACGTGCTAGTGAAGATTGGGATTACTGTTTAAGATGTCAATGAAGATTGGACTTTTGTTTGTCAATGGAGATTAGACTCTGAGGTGCCAATGTAGATTGGCCTTAGTGTTTGAGCTGCTAATGAAAATTGGATTTTTGTGATTTTATAGGATCTTTAAGATGTCACAACTCATGTCCTAGAAATATAGCACTAGCTTTTGTTGCCGCAACTAAATTTATCCATAAATTTTGTTTCTAATAACCAAACAAAATCTACATTCACGACTCAAATAAAGTATTAGTCATAACCAAGCAAGATGTACATCTTAAAGGTTGCTCTAATACGATCAAATTTTATTTTAATCATTGAGTAGATTATCTATTGGTCGATTTGTGCAAAATTTTAGGGATTGAGTGGTATTTGGGCAATAATTTGTGTGTTATTCGAGCTTTGGGCTTGGTGCGAGCATGCCACATGCCATATAATTAGAAGATTGCGAGATCTTTAAACATAAGCATGATGCAAGGTGCATGAATTGTATCAATTTATGCATAGATGCATGAGGTGAGATGCTTGAGGTGAGATGCATGATATGATGTTATACATGATTAGTGCAAGGTGCATGAATCTACACTCTATGATTGTATCTACTGATGCAAAAACTCAAGATGCACACTTGGTCTTTAGTTTCTTTTTTTGTTATCATTGTTCAGTTTTTAGAACAAGAGGATGCAATGACCTTGTTTGGTGAGAAAAGTGTTTTTTGTGTAAGAAATCACTTTCTTTGAGTTCTTCAATATGTAAAATAACATTTGAACTTAAACTCAAACAAAATCAAGTTTGCCATATTTATGTTTATAGTTACTTTCACTTAACTGTTGCAATTTAGTGTATCTTGATAATTGTATTCTCCAACAATGGTTGAGTGAGTGATGATTTCTTGAGAAAATATGACCAACAATAGTTTTTTACTACATCCGTCGAATAATTTTCACCACCTTAGTCTTTTATTGACAAGAACACCTAAAAAACTTAACTCTTTTGGTCAAAGATGTTAACTAAAGATTGCAAAAGAATTGATAGATCATGTCAACGGATTTACGTTCTCTTCCTTTGAAACATTGTTTTAATTAAGCGTGGATGACAATGCATTTAAAATAGAAAGACTTGCACCTTAAAAGGAGAACGAGATATTTGGTGGTAGATGGAGATAAATAAAACCCGGTAATTGCTTCAATCTCTGAAGGATGACATTGCTCTAATTTAGACTTAACAAACAATTGTATCAATCTAAAGAAAAGTACCCTATAATGGTACGATAGTGAGAGTTTGTTGAGATGAAATGGATCATTAGGAAAACAAACTGAAATTAATGTTGGATAAATGCTAAAATGAATGATCTGGGAGATGCCCCATACGTGCATTATGCGGATGAAGTGAAAGATGGAGGAAATGCTCCGTATTTGAATTTATGCATGATATAGATAGATTCAAAGATAATGAATTTTCCAAAACTAAGAATTTAGGTATACTCAATCTTTGAACTGGATGAAAGATCGAGAAGATGTCTTGATTTTAGGGATGCATAAAAGATTATGTATATATATGATTAGAATGAATGGTGCAAGGATTGCCTCAAGTTAGAGTTTTGGGAAGAACAATATTTGAATAGGACAACTGTAAGACCCTAAATTTTAAACTCTAATTTATGCAATTTTAGTATATTTGGTGTTAAATTGCTGAGGCATTTAGCCCAATTTTAATTTATTTTGCGAATTAAATCCAAAAGCATATTTTATTAGAGTTTGTTATATGTTTAATATATATATGTATATATATCTTGTGAAAAGAGTCAGAGTGAATTAATTCTCTTGTGATGTTTTTTCGTGAATTAAATCTCTTGTGATTTGAGGATTATATGTGTTGAGTGAGTATGCTCTGTGTTAAATTTGAATATCATTAGTGTTAAATGAGAATAAAAAATGGGGTATCTTTTAATAGCTGCATTTACTTAATGGTTGTGGTGTAAAGAGTCAGAGTATGCTCATGCATTTCATAGTACTGAAGTAGTAATGTCAATTTACAAGGAAGGGGGTTTGAATTGTAAATGTTCCTATTTAAAAATTCTTGAAAAAAACTTAAGAAAATAACTCAAGATTGATCTTGGTTGTGAAAATAGAAAACAGAGAACGTTCTTGGTTTTAACTAGAAAAACAGAGAACGTTCTTGGTTAGTTAAAATCAGTAATTCAGTTTATGTATTTAACTTGATAATCAATCAGACTAAAAGTACATAGATAAGGGAAGAGACTACAATAATGATGAGATTGTTTTGTTAGAATCTAAGATGTCTCAATTCTTGTTTGAGATCTGATTCGTTGGAAGAGAAATTCACGAAAATGATTCTAAGAATCAAATGGGAAAAATCAGAATTGATTCAATGTATGTGAGTGAGAGAATTCAAGTATGTAAGTATATGTGAATGATGAATTTTCTTAGTACTTGAAGCTCTGATTTTTCCTTGAGATTGGCCTTCCTTTTATAGGTGTTTAGAGCATTTAATTCTGGTCAGAAAGAGCTGTTGGTAGTGCTATGTTTTCTTCTAACAAAAGCAACCTATCTGTTGAAAAATAATTCATTCATGTGACAGTTTTGGGCCTTGCTTGATTGGGTTGTTTTGCTAAATTTCAAACAAATTTTATGCGCTTTGAATGACCTATTAAGCTTCGAAAATACTTGATGATAATTGGGCTTTGATCTGGACACTTGATTTGATCCAAAACTGTTTAGAAAGTAATGAATAACTTCTGCATAAATAAGAGAATCGATTCTGCATAAACAGAGATTGATCTTTGAAGCTTCATATGTAATTATTGATGTTACAGCTTCAATATGGAGTCTTGATTCTGTCCAAAATAGTTTGGTGAATGATTATAAACCTCTGCAGAAGTAAGGAGATCAATGCTGAAATTCTGCATAAACGGAGATTGATTCTGCCAAAACAGCTTGGAGAATGATGACAGTCTGCTGGAGAATGATGTTGAAAATTCTGGGGACTGATCTGAACATTCTGGAGACTGATCTGATCATTCTGGAGACTGATGAGAACTTTCTACAGGTTGATGTTATCATTCTGGAGATTGATGTTTAACATGTTGGAGATTAATGTTAACATGCCGGAGAATGATCAGAATGCTGTCAAGAATGTTGACAGTCAAGTTCAGATATGTTTGGTCTTGCTAGTTTGTGATCTTCTCTCTTTGTGATTCGAATGCCTTCTTTGACTAGAATGATTTCTACTTGTTCCTTGCCATGTACTGATGAACTAGTATAAAATTCAAAGGCAAAAGCTTCGTTGAAATAGTGGAGATTGATTGGTCAAGAGGTTGTGACGATCATTCTTGAAACTAGAGAACATTCTTCTTTTTCCAGATTTTGTTGTTTCTTTGTCTGTTCAGTTTGAATCTGATTTCTTTACTTTGTTTGGCTCCTATCTTTGAATTAATACACTCAAAAGCACAAGTTAAATTAACATAACATTTAGAATCATAATTAACATTCTTAATTAACTTTTTGTTTGTTTTCATCAAAACATTAAATTGAGATTTTGTCTCAACAAGTACATGGTGACCGGATGGGCCATGGTGATAGTGGTGACCTGGTGAGCCACGGGATGATGCATCTCATAGTACATGGTGACCGTATGGGCCATGGTGATACTGGTGACCGGATGGGCCATGGTGATACTAGTGACTGGATGGGCCATGGTGATACTAGTGACTGGATGGGCCATGGGATGATGCATCTCATAGTACATGGTGACCGGATGGGCCATGGTGATAGTGGTGACCGGATGGGCCTCGGGATGATGTCATGTGCATTGACATATACGCATTGCATTAGGGTGCTGGCACGCGAGTCATGTTTGATATATTATGATGGTGGTGTATACCTACTTGATTGTTGTGTGTGACTGTGTTGTATTTGATGTTGGTGATTGATTGATTTGGTGTTGAAGGTGTTAGAATGATTTTGAAGTGTTTTCAAAACTAAAAATCTGTTATTTTTCCAACTATATTTGAATACAACAGGGTTGTAGTCGAATACAGATACATTGTTTTTGCCTCTGACTTGCGTATTCTCAATTGTATTCGACTACGATGAGGTTGTAGTCGAATACAGAACTCAAAGTTTTGCCGCTGACTTCGCATTTGTATTCGACTACAAGGAGGTTGTAATCGGATACAAATGTGCAAGATTTTTCACTATTTTCGCATTTGTAGTCGACTACAAAGAGGTTGTAGTCGAATACAGTTGTGTTTCTTTTGCTGTTTTTGGCTGTTTTCGCATCTCTATTCGAATACAACAGGTCTGTATTCGAATACGACAGTGCAGTTTGGTCCAAAACATCATTTTTCAACCTTGTTTATGCATGTTTAGCATATGAAAACCCTTTCTAGATGTATGTTAAGTTGACAGGTGTTTTTGTGCATTTAAAATTTAAATGTTATGTGGTATTTGTTAATTTTAGTTGGTGACCCTTTACAATTTTTGTGGAAATCAGGGATTTGCCCTTAAATGAGAACCAGGGTCATTCTAAGCGTGGCACAACGATGAGTTGGTTTTGTGACTGAAAGCATTAGGGCTTGATGTCGCTCGTGGATTCTCAGTACCCAGTCACCCTCAGTTAGATTAATGATCAGCTTAGGGTTCTATTGAAGAAATTTATTTATTTCCCTTTCTTATTTCAAGGTTGTGGTTGTAAAAAGGGAACTTCTGTATTCGGAACAAATTATTTTAGTCGGTGTATATTTTACTTGGATACTTAGGATTTTTGTTCAAAACCATTTCTGGTGTTTGTAGTTAATGATGATATTTGTCGTGGTGTTACGACTCAAATACTTTATCCAAGAGTATTCTCTTCATTTATGGATTTAACTTGGTATTTTTACCAATTTATTTGATTTTGTTTTAAAAAAAAATATACACTCGCGCTTTTAAAAATCGGGGTGTTACAACAACAATCATGTTGTCCTGGTTTTAAAGTATCAGGTTGAAAGATTTCCCACATATTGTGAGTGTTGAATGACTGTAGGGATAATGGACTGAATGAATCGAGCATTTGTCTAATTGAATATATGAATATCAATGGAGGGTGAAAGAGTTGTCTCGGTTGAAAAATGAATGCCCCAGTTTTGATCTATCATTTGAATGATAACAAATTGATAAATTGGATAATCATCATTTGTTTATATAGAGAGTTCAATCTCATTGGTAATCACAAGAATTTTGTCTAAATTTTCTTGAAAATTCTTGGGCGTGCAAGCCCTTAAGATTTTATTTTATTTTATTTTTTGCAAAGGCAGATTGCCATTTTAACCCAAAATTTAAAATTAAGAAAATGCACAATCAATTATTAATCAGAATGATATTCTTGGGCTTGTAGTGTGGTTAATGACTAAGAAATTTATAAAATAAAAGATGTATGAGTCATCAATGAGTATTAAATGGTCACATAAGGCAAATTATTATCTAACTCAAAGACACACTTCATAAAATATCAATCAAGGAGTTTATGTTGTCTTTTTTTTTT
>JBBPBP010009778.1:34206746-34238178 GCA_037974735.1 Cicer chorassanicum | reverse complement strand
AAAAAAAAAAAAAAAAATTTACTTGTTACAAAAGAAAATTAATCTATTATTTTCGTGTAACCTAAATGTTCATCAAATGTAATTTGCGTATTATTAATCTTATTTTTTTCAACAATTTAGTTCCCATAGTCGGACATATAACATCTATTGCATATTTGCAATTTGAACTACATAAATTTATGTCATACCTATCTTCATAAGCAACACTTTAATTATGTATGGACACAACATGTATATGCCACTTGCAAAATAAAGAAACTAACAAATAGAACATCAATTACCGCACACAAATCATAATAATCATTATCATACACATTGCTGATTCAAGTTTTAGACCCCAGTGTTACTTATTCATGTCTCACATGGTTACAAGATCTACTTATTAGTTTTATAATTTAAGGCAAAAAAAAAATGCAAAATTGAAAGAAATGGGTGTCAACAACTTCATCCCCACAAATTAAAGAGTCTTAAATATATTGAAGTGTTCTAGAATCAATGTACACTTTTATTGGTAAAAATTACAATGGAAGGGCTCAAATATCTCAATCAATCAACAACTATGTTATTGGCAATATCAACAAAAATGGGTAAAATAACTTATATCACAAACTTATGTTATATGACAAGAGGAGTGTTAGTGTGGTGTAAAGGTAAAAAAATAAAATAAAAAATGCATATATGACAAGAGAAAGATATTTTGATGAGTCGTATTGGAATATGCAAGACGGGTTGACTTAGAAGTAATCACCACTTTGTAATTCGAACACTGCCATAAAGCAATAAACATCATTCACAATTCACAATAGTGGAAACCAATCAAGTCTTAGTGGTCTTGTTAGTGCATTGAAGCGACCAAGGTAGTTCTATTGGGTAAAATTGGTTTGGAGATTAATTTTATTTTTCAATTCCAATAAAAATCATTAATGTGCATTCCCAATTTTCAAATGCAATTCTCCATCCATGACAAGCCCAAATTCATTTATTTTAGTTCTTATTATTTTGGTCTTTGATTTAACAAATAATTTAATTTGTTATCGAATCGTCAAAATAATTTTTAAAAAATATAAATTAATATCATAAAAATATTTAAAATATACAATTTATTATTGAAATAACTTATTACCGTTATATCATCAAATACTAATTTAATTGATATTTTAATGATTTAAAAACTAATTTAAATTTTGTTAGACCACCAAAATACAACTTTCTAAAATTTTATAAAAGACTGAGTAGTTTGTTGGTAATAAATCCATGCTATTTATGATTTACAGCATTCAGATTATGTGGTCTCCAGGCAAATAGGTCTATAGGTTGTAAGTGCATTTAATGGGATTGATACATTGCTATGGTTAATGTGGAGGTTTAGGCGGGAAGTATTTGTGTAAAGTTATTATAATTTTAATTCTAGATATCCAACTATAAACTATATCCAAACAACAAAACATTTAAATTATTCTATTTATACTCCAAACAAAAAGTTGTACAATGAAAATAATTCAATTGAAATATTTAGACCGTACTTAAAATTCTAAATTTCCTAAAATTTATAATTATTTCATTCAAATATTCGGTTACCATCAAAATTAAAATTCATTTATTTTTCTAATGATATTCAAAATAAATAAATAGAATATATGAATAAGAAAGTTTAGGGTGATTACAAGTTTTAGACAGATACACAAAAGAAAAAAAATTAAATAATTTATATTTTTATAATAATTAAAATAATTTTTTTTTTGTGCGTCCGAACAATTTTATTATTTGCCAATGACCATCTTAGTATTGGCTTGAACAAATTTTTTTTTCTTTAACAATACTTACTTTTCCATTTTTTATTGACTTGGACAAAATTGGGTGATTCAATCCTCGACACTTAAAAAAATCCTCAACACTTTAAAAATAAACTTTCCATAGAAAATGTTATTTATATGATTCACACATTAAATGATTCAAATTATATATTCTATTTATTTATTCTCTTCGTCTCACAATAAATATCATTTAAAATTTTTCTATGTATATTAAGAAATATAATAATTATATGAAAGAGAGAAATTATTTTACTAAATTACTTATCTTGACTATCGATGAATTTTTTACTATTATTAATTCAAAATATAATAATATTTTAAAAGTTGTATATATAGTAATTATTAAAGGATAATATAGAAAATAATAATTAAAAATTACATTAAAAATTATAAATGACAATTATTTTAAAATAAATTTTTATTTATTAAAATGACTGACAGCAAAAGTATTAAACTCAATTTTTAATTCAAACTCAACTCATTTAATTTATGAAATTGAATGAGTTAATTATAAAATAATTGCATTAGGTTGGTCTTGATAATGTATTACTACTCATAAAAGAGAGTAACAACGAGCTAGATTGATGACTTAATATAGGTCATCCCGCAACAAAAATTACATAACACAAAGCCTCATATATATATATATATATAAACCAAAAGAAAAATATTATTATTATTAAAACAAAGTAAATATATACCAAAAGGTTGGTCCAAATAGTTCAAGGCTTAAAACAATATTTAAAAACGAGACTTTATTGATAAAAAATGAGATTCTTTTTAAATGTGCGAAATAACTGTGAAACATTACTCAGCTAAGTCTCTTGTCAATATCTCATTAAAATCATCTTGTCCTCATGGAGTATGCTTTTGCTTAAAAAAGAGGGGTGCTTATTTGGAAAAAAATTAGCCACCTCACTGGTACACTCTTTTGTCATGTCAATCTGTTGCAGTAAGAATATCAAGAGCTTCTCCAACTGCATAAACTTGTTTAATTATCTTGGTTATGTAGAGAACTGGTTTTCTATGTTTAATTATCAAGAGCTTTTCCATGTGCCTTGTTGTTTTCTATGATCTTATAATTACTGGATTTAGGTACTACAACATCAAACATTATCATAACTTCAACTATAACATTGAAGGCAAGATGATTTTGATGGGACACTAATGGAGAATTTAATTAAGTATAATGATTTCATGGACAACTAATGGGAGACTTAATTAAGTAATGTCCGGTAGAGTTAATGACTATTTTAAAATATTGATAGAGTGCGATACATTTTTTGAGAATGACTCGTAAAAGTCAAACACATATTTAGTCACTTAACTGACCACATCTACAACATCACCAAACATGTATTGAGGGAGGAACTTAATTGAGTAACATTTAACAGAACCAAAAACTATTTTAAAATATGGCTTAATTGCAGTTTTAGTCCCCTAATTATACTGATTCACGAAATTGGTCCCCTTATTTTAAAAGTCGACAGTTTTGGTCTCTCCCTCTGATTTTGTAGCTAAAAAATGACGATTTAATATATTTTAAATGACGTGACATACAATTCTATGATATAAAACCGTCTAGATCAATTAATTATTCATATATCATTAATTTAATTAAAAATACGAAAAAATTTCGAAGTTGAAAGTTGAGTTTTTATGACGTTTTATTCCAATTTCATGGGTGTTAATCACTCTACATTATCGTATCATATGTCATATTATTTAAAACATCTCACGTCATCATTTTTTAGCTAAAAAATCAGAGGAATGAACCAAAACTGTCGACTTTTAAAATAGGGGGACTAATTTCGTAAATCAATTTAAATAAGAGGACTAAAACTACAATTAAGTCTTAAAATATTGATAAAGTTTTTGAGAACGTTTTACAAAGGTAAAGACTAATTTGGTAATTTGCTATCTTTTTTATTAAATAAAAAAAATTGAAACCTAAAACCCAAAGTGGCTTGGTCCTTGTAGTGACCGTTAACATACCTTGAGAATTTATGTTGGAGGGCATGCAAATGAGGTCTTGATTTTGTAATCGCAATTAATTAATATACATCAAAGTGGGTACGATATGAATGAGAGTAATTGAACTGAATAGAGAAACTGACACCATCTCTTCCGAAGAGAGCAATTCCCACCGCCATCTCAAGTTTGTTATATCAAAATAAGATCATGATAAAATTACAGAGTGTCATAACTACTTTCGAGAAAAATAAGGCCTATCAAATCCGTTTGTCTTTTTTTTTTAATAGAGAATTGGTTTTCCTACCTTCATGTAGTGATGTACCCCACATTTTAAAAAAATTTGTGTGAAATTACCTAAATAATCCTAAAAATTTAGTAAAATTTACAAAAATTCTTCGTACCCCTCATTCTGAAATTTCCGGAAAAAATGAGTTTGGAGATTTCAACTTTTTTCTTGGAAATTTCAAATTCATTGAAATTTCCGGGAGTTGTCCTGGAAATTTGAAAAATCCGATAGTTTAATTTCAATACCGGAAATTTCAAATTTCCGGGAACAACTCTCGAAAATTTCAATTTTGAAATTTCCGGTACGTATGTTGTGTACTGGAAATTTGAAATTTCCGGGTTTTTCACCGGAAATTTCAAATTTCACTGAAATTTTCGAGAGTGTTATAATTTTTTTTATTTTGATATTTTTTTATTTATTCTTTGATTAATTTTTTTTATTCTATTGTTTACAGTGAGGACCAGAGGAGCTAAAACCAGCGGTGAATATTCTAGAGTTCGACCTCCTACGCAGTCAAATAGGAGAGCGGCAGTTGAGAAACGTAGAAGGAGGAATGAAGAAATAGATGTTCATCAGCAGGATGAGGAGGATCAGCAGCAAGATCATCATCAGCAGGATTATATTGATGATCAGCATCAGGATTATATTGATGATTAGCAGCAGGAGCATCAATATGAGGAGCAGGAGCAGCAATATGAGGAGCAGGAGCTGCCTGATGCTCCATTATTTCCTGGTGGTCCGTACGATTTATCTGTCCTAAAAAATTATGAGGACCACATAGCTGTTAAAATCTGGAATGGGGAGGTTAGTTAATAATATTTATTATTTTAACTATTTATTATTATAATTATTTATTATTTTATTTATTTATTTTAATATATTTGTAGTATATTTTGTTGTGTGTTTGTTATTATAATTTTTATATATATTTATTTATTTTAATATATTTGTAGTATATTTATTATTTTAATTAATTATTATTATAATTTTATATTCATTATTTAAATTTTAATTGATTGTGTATTTGTTATTTATTGTAATTAAACAGGATAGGCGCGCCCTTAAAGTGGTCTCAAATGGCAAGAAGCAGGCCAAATTTATTGACATTAGAGCTGTATTACCTGCGGAGATTGATCATTGGATTACCGTATCTGGACTACGTCCTCTGCAGCGATGTAGTCTGAATATGATTGACGGTAATCTAATATCAACTTTTGCCGAGAAATGGCAAGCTGAGACGAGCTCATTTCACCTGCCATTTGGTGAGATGACTATCACTGTGGACGATGTCAGGGGTCTTCTCAGCATCCCATGTCGTGGTGAGTTCTTCACTCCTCCAGCTAATGTCACTGAAGACCTGACGATTACTGCTGCAGTTGAATTACTAGGAGTTACTATTGATGAAGCAATGGCCGAGACCAGGACGAACAGAGGCGCATCGTACAATTTTGAGTGGTTGAAATCGGTATTTTTTACACAGTTGCGCGAGGGACGGTACGATTGTGCAGCTAGGGCATACCTACTACACTTAGTAGGGTGTACGATATTAGCAGATAAAAGTTTTACACTAGTATCTGCTAAATATTTGTTTCTGTTCGAAGATCTTGATACATGTGGCAGATGAGCTTAGGGACCAGCAGCACTTGTTGTGTTATATGACTATCTTAGAGATAGTACTCTGCCGGCAACGAAGCAGATCGGTGGATATTTATCGCTCTTTCAGGTACTATTATATTATTTTTCATACTTATTATATTGTTATTTGATAATACGGTTAAATAATTATTTGTATGTTTTTATTATTTACAGACCTGAATATATGAGCACTCCCCTGATATCTGTAAAAGGGATTTGAATGAGCCGATTTCTTCCATGCCACGGATGTATCGGTGGAATGCTAAACAAACATCTGGGAGCGTGTCGTACTACAGAGAAAAATTGTATCGTGCCAACTCACATGCACACGGTAATCCATGAGTGTTTCTAAGTGTACAACAACATGCAGCTTTGTCGTTACCGACATACCTGACTCTCTTGTACTCATGATCAATATCAGCTAAAGCGTTCTTCGATACAACCCAATTCAAATTCTCATCGAATGGATTGTTGTGTATATGCTCTCTGCGACCCTTACCTGTCTCAAATGAACCTTTGATCTTAATAATTTGGTACTTCAACATGTCATTCATACCATTCAATGCCTTACAGAAATCTCCTTTACTGTGTTCCAAAAATTTCTTCAACGACCAATGAGCAGACTCAACCCTAATATTCAAACATAAACAAAATTTGATATTATTTAATCATATATAAGTATAAAAATAAAACAAAATTCTATCATACATGTTTCATCATATGTAGACAAAATTAATCATATATAAGTATCAATATAAAAAAAAAAAAAGTTTTAATGACGTACCTATTAGTAGTAGTATTTCCTAGATGCAATACTCGATGGGTCCATGCTTGAACAAATCTTTCCTTGTGAGGATTCAACCATGTGTCTTTGACGTAGTCAAAGAAAATAATATTATTGACACATGCTTGCTCAAACATTTGCAACGGTTCCTTGTACTCCTTCTCTTCAGAACAATAAACAATTTTCTTCCATAACTCAATAATGGGCTCCTGCATATCTTTCTTTAATATATACTGTTTGCATTTGACTCCAACATTTTTGTTGATATGAAGTTGACAAAGTAAATTTGTTGAAGATGGAAATACAACTTCAATTGCATTCATTAAAGCAAGTTCTCTATCAGTGACGATCACTTGAGAAAATGGAGTGTTTGCAAGAAACAACTCTTTTAACTTCTCCAATGCCCAACAGAAGTTTTCTTGACGCTCACTATCCATATAAGCAAATGCAACATTGAATGTCAACCCAATTGAAGTTACACCAACAATTTGAAACAATGGTAACCTATACTTGTTGGTTTTGTAAGTGATATCCATGATCAATACAAAATGGAACATGTTCAACAAAGTTATGGAATCTGGGTGCGTCCAAAACATGTCCCTCACAACGTTGGAGTCTCCATGAGTCCTAGTCCAACATGCATACTTCTCAGCTTCAAGTAACTTCAGCAAATGTTGCATATCAGTTCTAGGTCCTTTCAGATTCTTCCTGTATGTGCTTCGTCAGTTATAAATTTGAGAGATACTAGTCACATTCTCGTTATCTCAATCCCTCAAAGATGACAGGATATGCCTCGGTGCAACGCGATACTTTGTCAGCTCGTCAAAATGATTCTTATCTTCATCGTTTAAGCGCCCCATAAATGCATTATTCTCAAAAGTAGCCACTAACTCATGGTTGTGAAGTCCACACACTAAACTAATAATCTATCCCTCAACATTTTTCATTGGTCTCGATCAAATTTTAAACGGACAACCACACTTTTTTGTTGAAGTACCTGAGTCACTTTTATTTGACTGATAATTTCCACCTCTATCACAACCAAGAATTAATTTAGATTTCCTTCCTCTCTTACCAGTCTCTACGTCGGATCGAGTTATGATAACAACTACTCGATTTTGACGGCCAACCTCTCTTGCCCATGATATGACAGCTTCCCGTGATTCAAAAATTTGATTGGTTGTGAATGCTTCAGTCAAATCTATACACACTGGTTGTCTTTTTTCATACCTATGTCAACAAAAATAAAAAATTAACTACTGGATTTTTGAAATTTCCGGGTAACAGAACTACCAGAAATTTCGCAGCTCCCAAATTTCCGGTAGTACAAATAACGTACCGGAAATTTGCTGACGAAATTTCCGGTAAATGAATTTAACTACCGGAAATTTCAGAGTTTTGAAATTTCCGGTAGTTATATTTTGACTACCGAATTTTTTGGGGAAAAAAATACGTACCGGAAATTTTGGGAGTGGGTGAAAATTTGAGAGTAATTTTTTTTAACCTTTTATTGAATGGTGAATTGTGTGGGCAATTTAGGATTTTTAGCAATTTGAGGGGGTACAACCACAATTGGTGGGTATGAAAACTAATTTTCTTTTTTATAACAGATAAAGGCCCAAGAGGGTCGGCCCACAACGATTGTCACTTCCATTTACAACGACTGTCACTTTACTAAACGAAATTTATTTCAAAATAAATGTTATTTAAATACAACTTTAACAATTTTTTTCAACTATACTATTAAATTATTTTTAAATATTAATTCCATTTTTTATTTATGATAGTGTAAAATAAACAAATAGCAAAGATAATTTGGTAAAATATTGTTTTATCTTTTTTCGTCTTTAGAAGAAATGGTAAATACCACCAAAAACTCACACACACAATTGTGAGGTCTAAAGTTCATATTCATGACATAATGTTAAATATAATAATATCGATATTTGTTAGTTGAGCTGAGACTTAAAAATATTATTTTCTTTCTTCTACCTATTACATTTCTTAATATTTGTTCATCAACCTTCAAAAAACCTAAACGAAGAAGGTGATATAACAAGTACTGTATTCTCAAAATTTATCATCATCGTCATTATTTTAGTATTATTGGTGGATAGACCTACATCATTTAACATCTATTTTATTTTAACACATTTTGTTCTAGAGTGACTCAGTCCAAAAGCAACTGGACTCGAGCGTGAATGGGCCTTAATCCATAGCCATACAAACCACGAACGATGGTGCACAACAATTATGGACCCAGGTTGCAATCGAACACGCCTTCTTGATTGAATCCTTGCTCTGAATCATTGTGTCATTTGTAGGAAACATTTTCTACGCTCACAAATCATAGTTCACATCATAGACGGAGTTTGAAATGAAAAATGGACTAACCAAAATTTAAAATTGTAATAGATAAATAAAAAAGTATAATATTATATTGTATATAAAAGTTGTAAGTTATAAATTTGTAAAATATACTGACGATCAAACTCTTAACGCTTATTTGATAGAGATAGTAGATGAAATTTTGGTGGACAATTTTAATAATTAAAAATTAGTTTTTAAAAATCAAATTTTACTTTAAACACTAAAAATTTTAACGTTTAATTATTATGTTTTGTCAGTGTAAAAAGTTTTACACTTTCGGTACATCACAAATATCCATAAGTGTGACTTTCAAAGTAATTAAGATAAAAGTAAATATCGACATCGCAAACATCCATAAATGTTACTTTAAAAATAATTATGATAAAAGTACAACTGTTTTATTAATCTGGCGGTTATGATTAATTGACAGCGTAAAATATCTTTACATTGTCGATGCATACAAATTAAATCCAAATTTTTACACTATTAATACAACTTTCTTATCTACAAGAACAAAAACAATATATATAATTATTAAAATACATTTAAACACACAACATTGTTTAAGATACCAATATTGACGTATTGTTATAAAAGATAATTGTTTGATTTGAGTATTAGGTGATATATTTTAAAATTATGTGAAACTATATCTCAAATCAATAAATGTTGGATTTATTGGTTTAGTTCAATTTGGACTCAAACAAAAAAAAATCAAACTAATTTAATAAGTTTTGGTTAAATTTTGGGGATAATAGGATGATTTGGTTTGATTTTTATATCTGTAGATAAAATTCACAACTCATAAAGTTGGAATTTAGGTTGAAAAATATAGTTTATTTTATGATTATAATAGTTGTTTTTCAAATTTTTTATAAATTATTCCCTCCATTTTTTTTATAAAAGACATTTAGGTTATAATTTTCTCAACAAAAATAGAGGTATTTGGTCCATAATATGAATCAAACAGATTAATTTTTGTTGACCAAATTTAAAATTTTCAAAAAAAAAATTAGGAATTTGGGGTGGTCGTGGTTATCCTATGTCCTTGAGAAGCTCCACCATTGTTCACATCCTCTTTGATTACTTGAGATGGCCGAGTCGAAGCCTAACACAACTTCTAAGAAAGGATAATCTTCAACACATGTTATCCCCTCACATATCCACCAACTTGAAGGATCTAGGCAACAACAACCAAGTATATGAGTATCAAGTGGGGCCACTTGCATAAGAGTGTGGCTCCATAACTATTATTGGGGGAAATTTCTTCATTAATTCAATTTAAAGACCATAAATTTTGAGGAAATGGGGATTCATCATTGGGCCACCTTACACTTTGGAACATAAATGATTTTACCAGTAACCAACACCTCTTTAAATGATTTAACTCTTTGTTTAACAGGTTCTTTTAAAGAACCTACCCCTTGTTTTACACTCCTCCAAAGTGTGACCAATGCATTAGCTAAAAGAATAAAAAGAATACAATATTTTAAATTCTAAATCAACAATGAAAGTATAATATTGCTTTTTCTCTAGGATTTGTTCATGCAATTGTTGAGATAAATCAATCTCCATTAGAACACGAGAAAGTGAACAAAAGAATGCTTATTTGTAGATTCATATTTAGAGATAGGAACTCCAACTCTTCCAACAATAGAAAATATAACTTTGGGTTGCCAATTTTGTTGCAGGAGTGCTAAAATTATAACCCAACATTGAGTATGAGTTTGATTCTACTTATGAGAAATACAAATCTGGATCTATTGGAAGAGGCGTAAAATATTTGGCTTTAGATGCTAAAATCCATGAGACCATACCCTCAAAAGATATTCCGTTAAAGAAAAAAAAAAATTCATAATATCATTTACTGATGGAGATTAAATACCAAATATGATAACTCTATATTAGCATAGGTTTTGCGTTACATTTTAGTGTCATTTCTTTTCATTGTGTATTTTTTAAGTTTAGATAGCTCTTTGATATTAAATTCAACATTTAGAGTCTTAAAGCTATGAAGGGGTTTATGTTGCTAGTTATTTCTCCTTAACCCGATAACTCTCGAAGTGTAGTTTATTTCTTGTGTTTACCTATTGTAGGTGATCATATGGAGTGCAGAAACATAACATAAGTTATTGAGTCATAAATACATAAATACATAAGATTCAATCACTGTTCATGATATTTAATTCACAATCCTCCTTTGTAATTATGTCTATGAACATGAGCTAAGTCTCGTATATTTATGATTTAAATGGATTTTCTTGAATCTATATAACTATGAAATTCTTAATTAATTATTTATACAATTGAAATTTTACACGTTTATTTAATGATTCTTGTGTTTCATGTTTGTCGTTGTTTTGTCAATTTCAAATTGAAATAAAGATCATTTCACTATCATAAAATAGGTAGTAACAACCGGAAATCGAATTATTGTACATGAGATGTGTTTGCTATAGAAATATAGAAATTTATCATGAGCCCATAGTAATTTAGTGATTGTTAGAGCTTTGAAAGACGAATAATCACATAGGGAAGTGATGGTTATTATTATGAAAATGAGGTTTTCAGCTAAAGAATTGGACTTAATTTATTTTTCTAATTTGATTTATTCATGTATACTCAATTGCTACAAATAGAGAATTCAGTAGTCATATAGTAATAATGAGAACATTTAAAGTCCTAATTGTTTTTAGTTAAAGTTAATCACATCGTAAAACATCGTAATTTTATCTCAATTACTAAACAACTAAAACAATACTATTTTATTCACTTAAGTGTTATTAACTATGTTGCGATTAAAATTAAGCACAATCCATGTGGAGTCAATCTTATTTAGCACTATTATTACTTGCATGATTTGATACACTTACCAAATTGCTATCAAAGGACTAATGTGTTTCCACACAAAAAACAACTTAGAATGTAAATCAGAAACTTGTAAAGTAATATCACTTGTAAAGTGAACCAAACGTGTGGGAAGATGATTCTTGCAACTTTCTTACCCAACCATGAATTCATCGTCAAGACTTTAAATGACCAAATAATCCACTTTAATGCATGATTTCGGCAACTGTGATAAAGGGCCTCACAAGATTTTGATAAGATTGTGCAAAAGAGGAAGAAAGCAACCAATCAGAAGGCAATTGTGTAGCAATAGGAGACATGCAAACATTTACATCATTTTAGAATAACACAATGGCAATCTGATTCACTGGAAACCTTAGACCATGTGTATATGATTACAATGTATGTTGAATTGCATTGTTTTGACGATTTGCTGAAACTTTACATGATGAATTTAATTATTTTCCTTAATCGTACTGTTTTTTCTAAATTGTATTATTTTGCTGACTTAATCGCACTATTTGATTATGCAAGAGTAGTAAGAGCATCAATTGATTTTGCATTAAGCTACACTGTTGGCAGCATCTAAATTATGTGCATGAGTAACACCTTTGGCGGCATCAAGCTTGATATATTGAGACGCTGCATTATGTAACACCCCATTTTCGTAGGACTTTTACTGGTGTTTATTTTTGTGTCAATGGTATTCTTTATGACATACTTATGATATATGTTGGGTTAATGGACTAAGTGTAGAGCATTCTTATCAAGTTAGAAAGTTGTTAGGAGTTAGAAAATAATAACGTTAACAAGACAGTTTTAAACTAGCTCAAATGGTGCTAACCATTTTCTTATCATGCGATGTATAGTGTTTTTAGACGTCAATCTCTATGTTTTGCTTCGTCATGTAATAGGAACCTTCACAATGCAAAATATGTTTTAAGTGGGCATGTGTAGTGTCACATCGTCGTACGATGCAATGTGATTGTCGTGCGATAACATGTTTACTAGACTAGTATATATAGGTTTTAGTAAGATTTTTCTAGCCATTTGTCAAAAAACCTATGCAAATTTACAAACTCTAGTTGTCAAAAACTCAACTTTCACCCAAATCATAAAAAACATAAGGCATTCCTACCGATTATCTCTCAAGAAACTTTGATTTCAAGCGTATAAATTGTTATTGGAGCATTTTCCACCCAACAATAAGTTTTGTTTTCCTTTTGTTATGACTTCCAGCAGTTATTTCCCATTTTCAACAATGATCTAGACATTTGTTATTAGTTTTGATTGAAAAATCATATAGTTGAACCAATTGAATCACAAGGAATCGAGCTAGGAGCCTAACCGTACTCTTCTAATAGGTTCAGAAACATGATTCCAAAGACCACAAAAATGGTTGTATCCACATTTTTACGTTATTTAATCTATTAAATAAATGACCTAATCAATTAAACACATATTTGTTCAGGATAATCGATTAACTTAACATGTCCAATCAATTAACTATTATAGAAAAATTAGAAAACACTCTCTAATTATCATATATTGATGTTTAAGCGTCCAAATGTCTAAAAAATAACACTTGGGGTGTTACATATACTACTCATGTCGGATGAACAAAGAGCACCAAATGATCTTGTTCTTCTCTTTTTATTTTATTTTCTTTGGTTTGTTATTAGAAGATATGCTACTTGCAAACTTCGGCAAATATCAGAAGATAAATTGTTCTCTTATATTTATTATTATCGAAACACCAAAGTTTACATTGTTCTCGAACCAATTTGATTCTTACAATCTCCTCCTTTTTTATAATGACAAACAATTATAATTTTGATGAACAATTTTTCTTTTCTTTAAAGAATAGTTATTTTTGTGGAACATTTTCCTAAGGCTCCCGCTTAATCTAACACAAAGCAATTTGAAAGAATGAACGAAGAAAAAAAAAGTATTCAAATATACAAAAAAATATATGATATGATATATAGCAGAAAATCAAATGTTCCCGCTGAATTTCATAAACACAAACTACTAAAATAATATAATGAAGATAAATTATTAACACCAATAAATAAATACATCAAATAATTTTTATTTGTTTTAACACTCTAATATTCAACCCATAGAAAACATATTCTTCTGGTGAAGGAAGAAAACTTGGATTTGCCCAAAGTAAGTCTTCAAGAAGAATCTACTTCTTTGTTGTCCTCATCGAAGATGGCAAACAAATTTTTAGAGGTTTCAAATGGGGTTACAACATCAAAAGATTTATCTTTAATCTTTCTCAATGAATGACCAGACGTAGTGACATTTTTGGTTTCTCCTTTTCTTTTCCAACACCTTCACCGTCCTTCTTTTGAAGTCCTTCTTTTGAAGTTCTTCAATTGCATCACTTGATCTAGCTTTTAGTTTAGCTAGAGTTAGATGATTGAAGGGTGGTCCTGTAGAGGTCTCCAAAAGCTAACCGTCAAAGATATTTTTCTATTTTGGTGCATTTAATGATTCAACATATTTCTAAACATCTTGAGAGAACTATTCTGAGAGGTATCAAGTTTGTCTTTTCTTATCTTGAAGAAAAAGAAAGCTTATTTTAGATGAGTGAATAAGATATGTGGTAGGTTTATCATCGTCCGTTTTTCAAAATGCCATATGATAGACTTGAAGCATCGAGTGACAATTTCATACAAAGTTTTTTAGGGCATAAATATGTTCAACAATGGTTCTATATAGGACTTTTAAATTCTCGGTTTAGATCCAAATATTTTTCCCCTCTAATTTTCTTGAAGATGGTTTGACATAACTCTGTAATGATTCCATCTCTCTATAAGTGTGAGATAACTTTTCTCATTCATAGTGGCAATTAATAGTTTTTGATATTATTAGAGATATGTTTGGTTTAAAAGATGGAGATGAAGAGAGGAGAGAAAATAAATTTTAAATGGTTGGTTAAGGGGAGGGATATTAAGTGGTTTATAAGTTACTTTGATTTCATATCATCCCCTGTTAGCAATTGAACAAATTAAACACATAATTTAAAATATTATCTTCACTCCTTATCAAATCCCTCTAACCAAATGAACCGTAAGATAACACTTCGTCTAACTATACCTTAAGTTTATTTATGAAGAAAAGGAGACTAAGTCTAATAAAACAAGGAAAAGGAAGCATAAACAAAAACTAAAAGCCTCTAGGAAAGACATTACAATTCCTATAGTCAACCAAAGTGATTGAGGCAAAATTCAAAATAACATCAATAGTTATATCTTGTCTTGACATATCTAAACCATACTTAGTAAAAACATCTGTCGTTTGATTAGTTTCACGAAAATCATGAGACAAAGTGTAATAACTTAGTTGACACATATTACTTACGTTTTTTTATCAACCAACGTGAAGTAAGTATGAGTAGGCTGTAGAGTTACAACCTTAATTTTTGAATAAATCCCACTGCAACATTGGAGTAGTTCTGCCATAATAATAGTGCACGAAACAAGCAAAATCGAAATGGGACAAGCCCTAAGTTACCTTTTACTTGGCTTACAACAAATTATAAAGATAAATAAGTTCGTAAAATACATAAACAACTCCTCATATATATATAAAAAAAAGTTATATTTGGTTGTTCTAAATATATAGCAAAACCTAACTTATTTGATCTTATTTAATACTATTATTTTCAAAATATCGTTCAATGAAATAAGTTTTTATAAAAAAAATAAAATAAAGGTAGTTTTAGAAATGAAATAAATAAGTTTAACCACTATTCTTAAGATGTGTTTAATTAGTTAATTATGCTTATAGTTGAAACTAAATGAAGTACACAAAGAAGATGATTGATATTAGCATCTATATTGAATGAATTTGGATAAAATAAGCACATACTTCAATGAATTCTGCCGTTTGTTTCATTCTTCAAATTTTCTTATATTTATAATCGTAAAAAACATATAAAATAATTATGTTCGACATCTAATAAAAATCAACTTTATTCGGCTTTTGATTTATTTTTTACTGACCTTGGATTCTTTCGAAATCCATCATTTAAATTTAAACAACATTACTAGGAGATGATATAATTAAATCAATCACAAACAATAATTTGTATGATTATTAACTTATAATGAAAGTTAAATTTTATACTTTGATTTCTATGTACTGACTCTCACTTCATCACAAGAATTCATTTTTGTATCATTTGAAATAGTTAAAATGAAAATAAAAAATTTAAATGATTGTTGTGATAGATTGACAATGAAAAAAATAATTATACGATAAATATATATAAATTAAATCTTAAATTTTATAATAAACAATCAATTATGATTGGCTAAAACTGTAAAAAAAAAATTATTTTACTTTATTTAATTTTTATTATTATTTTTGAATAAATTTCCTACTTAATTCTTTTATACAAAACAGATACACTTTCAGGCCCAACATAAAAAAAACACCAACAGGCCCAATTCAAGTAAACCCAACAATTGACCTTCCTCTACCATATATAAACCCTCTTTTTAGGTTTCCCGTAACCCTAACCAAACCTCTCCCAAATCACACAGAACCTCCGCGTGCACCTTCCTGCCGGCGACAGAGCGAGATGAAGACCATTCTCTCCTCCGAAACGATGAACATCCCGGAAGGTGTAACCATCAAGGTACACGCTAAGGTGATTGAGGTTGAAGGTCCACGTGGCAAACTTGTTCGTGATTTCAAGCATTTGAATCTCGATTTTCAACTCATTACTGATGAGGATGGGAAGAAGAAGCTTAAGGTTGAAGCTTGGTTTGGATCGCGTAAAACCTCTGCTGCTATTCGTACTGCTCTTAGTCATGTCGAAAATCTCATTGCTGGTGTTACTAAAGGATTCCGTTACAAGATGAGATTTGTTTATGCTCATTTTCCTATTAATGCTAGTATCACTAATAATAACTCCGGCATTGAGATTCGTAACTTCCTTGGTGAAAAGAAGGTACTATTTTTTGTTTTAATTTTTATTATATGATTATTAGTGCTATTGTTTTTATTTTAGTATAAGGAGAATGTGTTTTTTTGGTTAATGCTGCAATTTATTAGTTATTGAATTTAGTGGCGCCATTGTGTAATTGGTATTACTTTGAGGTTTATTGGATTTAATGTTGATCCTAGTATTATTCATTCATTCATGAGCAAAATTATGTTTTATGTTAAATTAATTTGGATTTTGGACCAACTGTGTGTGTTTTTAGATGAATAGTGTTAGTCATGTTTTTTGAAAAGCCAAAAATCTGCCGTACAAATCTTCCATTAGCGCATTGCGCTGCCATACTTCACTATTTAGACGTGGTGGTTTTAATTAAACCTGCATTGCAATCCACTATGAGGTTTCCATGGCTAATATTTAACAACACTGCTTCTGAGAACCCATGTTTCTTACTTGGTTATATCTTCATTATTATCTTTGTTATTTGGTGTATGTTGTATTCGGTTTGCATTTTCACAGCATTTTAACTCATGCTATGGTATTTTTAGTATGATGTTTGTTTTTGTCCCTGATCCATTTTAATAGTTATTGTGACTCTGGATATCAAAATGATGTTTGTATTATTTTTATTTATGCTATAAGATTGTGATTGTGGTATTGCTTTTGCTTTGAGAGGTTGAGATGATCTAATGTTGATAGTAAATTATTTATTGACCGGTAACATTTGATTTAATTGAAACTCAGGTTGGACCAGCTATTTTTTTATCAATGTAATTTTAGGATTAATTTCTCAGAATTGCTTATCATACTTACTCTAGATCTAGACTAGGTAGTTCAATTCAAGAAAATTCTTACAGTTTTCCAAGTTTTACTGTTGTACATCGTGTTGAGTCTGTTTTTCAAGAGTTACTGTTTTGATTGAATAGATTTCCAAAATGTATGTAGTTAGTTGATTGTCATATTGGATTTATTAAATCTAAATTTGTATTTGTTTGTCATATTTGTAGGTTAGGAAAGTGGACATGCTTGATGGTGTTACTATTCTTCGATCTGAAAAGGTGAAGGATGAGTTGATTTTGGATGGTAATGATATTGAGCTTGTTTCCAGATCGTGTGCCCTCATTAATCAGGTATGCAGTTCTCTTCTCTGCATATATACATGTTTGCCTTATAATAACCATTTTCAATTCCTCTTGCTTCAATTGTGATGTAATTTCTTACGCCGAATTTTAAATCTCTCTTTGATTGCAACAGAAATGCCATGTGAAGAACAAAGATATCCGTAAGTTTCTTGATGGTATCTATGTCAGCGAGAGGTCGACAATATCTGAAGATTAAATGCTGGGCAAGTAGGAATATTGATATTAGTTTGATTTTCTCATCTGCTTTAATTGTTTACTGTTTAGTGCTGTCTCTTAGGTGACAGTTCTTTTTAGATTTTGGACGAATTCAAAATTTTGTGTTATCTAAGTTATCATTTTGGAAGATGTTATTTATAAATTTTATTACATACATTGTCATGGAATATTTTCTTTGATTTGGTATTTTTACTTAATTAAAAATTCAACATCCCAATTTCCACAATTCTCTTTTTGGTCATTACAAAAAAAAATTTATTTTGAAATTTAAAACAATAATAAAAATCTGAGCAGTTGAATCAGATATCTTGTATTTGGTGCCTTCACAATGTATGTCCATAATTATCGTTACAATGTTATGAGGCTTAAAAGTATGTTAAAACAGCATACACTAATATAATTTATCTCTATCAAAATGATAAACGTGAAACATGGGTTTAGTAGAGCCTTGGTCGACCTGAAAATAATTGCAACGATGGACTCTACTTGGGATGTGAGTCAGCCTACAAAGGATGATGAGTATGCATGACAATATCACGGATGACCCATTGTGATTTTGTTGATTTCATTTCAAAACTTGCACTATATAATATAATGTAGGAAATTTATTTTAGAGATGCCCTTTGAATGACGAGCATCTCAAGTCCCAACTGGATGGAATTTTGGATATAACTTGTCTCCACTAAAACAGATCCATGGTTACAAAAATGGTATGTGTAATTTCTGATTATCATTTCCCACATATATTATAGTACTGATTGAAGTATGGATTCTGGTTTTAGAGTGAGAGTCCCTTAGGATATGTATCGATTAATAAAAAAAGGAAAAGATATTTGGACATCACAATTGATTGCGGACATCGTATTTTTCTAAAAAGTAAAAACTGACCACAAATTGTTTCATCATCAAGGATCAAACATGGATACAGTCGGACTTTTCTTCCATTTGAAGGAAGCGTGTTAACCACAAGGGCCACCATGACAAAGTGTTGAAAAAATTGATATTTGATGTTTAATATTTAATAACATTGTTTTATCAAGAAATTTGTTTTTTTAAAATTTATTCAACATTTCTAATTAATTTTTAAGAATCCTGATTAGAATAGAATTGCCATAAAGTATTTATCATATTATTTTTTAAGGGAATATTCATTCTTGTCTCTAACAAAATTTAGAACCTAGTTTGGTCTAATAAAAAAACAATTTTTAATATCTGATAAAAATAAATTAAAACACTTTTGTCCATATAAAAGGAGTTTTCAATTTCCATATAAATTTGTACATATTGCTATAAAGCAGTATCTTTGTAAGAAAATTAGATTAGAATTAACAAAATGTTTATCATATATTTTTATTTTCTCTTAAATTGCAGGGTTCAGTGTGTTTTTCTTTCTTTCTTTTTTATTTGTTATATACAATGAGGTTTGTCAACTAATATTTAGAAACTACTCTTAGATGTGGTCATTTTAGTCATTATAAGGACAACCTCGTTTGTTTGTCTGTTAACAAACTCAATAAAAAAAAAATTCTATAAATTGTAGAAAATATACCCCTACAATTGCCAAGAATGTCTTCAAATTCCAAATAATCAATCAATCTTATTCTGTTCACGTATTGCAGGCAGGTGCGGATTCAGACTTCAATCCCAGGAAGGGCCAACTATAAAAATTAGTGTTCATACAACAAAAATGATGCATTAAGTTTAATTAAAAATATTTACCCAGTCAAAATAAAAATTAAAAATATTTACTGTATATGTTCCAAATTACATTATAAATCTATTAAAATTTAGAACGTCTCCAGCATGTTAAAAAAACCTATAATTTAATCTACACAACTTTCCACCCATTTTCTTGTAAAAAATAAAAAATGGATCTTGTTCTTATATTTAATCTTGACTATATATAATATTGAGGATGTAGTTTAAACACTTTAATTACGTTAGACAATTTTTTTTATTTTTTATTTTATTTTAGAATATTTAGACGACCAAGAAACTCCACTCACACATTAGCACACAAAAATATTTTTTCTCTATTATAATTTTTCAAAATTATTAGTTTTAAAATAAAAGAGTTTTAGGTAGATGTTTTGATAAAGAAATTAAGCTATTATTCACAAATGCAATAAAAATGTCATTGTGTAAAAGTAAAAAGAAAAATCTTGCATTATTTACCGCTTTGTTTGCGTGATTTAGAAATGCAACCGTATAGTTGTTGTGGCTCCCTTTCGTCTAACCATGTAGATTTCTCACTTTTTAAATCATATATATAATATATTCTTACATATATAGTAGTATGTAATAACAAAATTGAAAAATGTCAGCAGGGCCTTGAGGTAGAAGTCAGTGAAATAAGCTAAAGTAACAATACAAAAATTAAAAAAGCAATCGCGTACTATTCAGTTAATTTTTATATTTTATTTCAATTTGCATAGTACTGATTGGAGTAGTAAATGCATGATACTGATAAATATTAAAATATTTGGTTTTGTTACTATTTGATTTTATAATTGTTTTTTTTAGATTTAAAGATTAGGTAATAATAATAATAATAATAAAAAATTTCTTTTATCAATTTCAATTTTATTGCATGTTTAAATATCTTTTTTAAGGTACCATCTTCCACCTTAATTTTTTTTATAAAAAAAATAATTTTAATTTTTAAATTATACAATTCTGATGATTATTTGATATTAAAAAAATTATAAAAGATTTCATCCTCCCATCTATTATATTTGGATCCGTGCCTGCCAGCATTGATTGCAGGTCATGTACCTGCTGCTGGATGTGACCAACTTCAGTCTAACTTGTCAGCAAGTCTAAGCCACAATCATACAAACAGACGTGATCAAGATATCAAGAGACCAAAAATCAATTTTATTATGAGAGTCTTAAAGTTTATATAATATATTTTTTATTATTAATTAAATATTTTTTGAGACAATATTAATTTTATATAAGATTTTATTAATTTTAGATTTGAAAGTACTTTTTTATTATGTACAAAAACTTTATTGGAGGTTTTTTTAGGTTTTTTTCATATGTATCTATTTTTTTAAAAAAATTAATCAATATATTCTACATTAAAATTTATACATTAAAATATTTTTTTTTTACAGTAGGAAGTCGTGTTTTCGGGAATGCGACCTTCTATTACAAAAAAAAAGTGGTCGCAGGATAGAAATGTGACATCTTAAAGATCAAAAAAAATAAAATATTTTAATATATAAATTTCAATGTACAATATATTAGTTAATTTAAAAAAAAACAAAACAAAAGTTCCATCTTTTTGTGAAATAAAATTTAATTTTTTTTAGAAGCCTAATACTCTAACCTTTATGCCAACCCCCGTAAACATAAGCATACCCTCATTTACATGGTTCCATATTTTTCGGTTGTAATTACATACTATTTAATATTAGTCTTTACAAAATATAGATCTAAAAACAACCTCACTTTTTGTAAGACATAGATATTGAGTGATTGACTTCTTTGGTGCACCACTTTTATAGGCAGTGAAAAATGGTTCACTATAGATTAATATTTAAAAATTATCGAAAATTTTAATGACAATTAATAATACACTTAAGAAGTAATAGTTCATATTTTTTCATAATTTTTTGAATAAAACTGTAATTTAATTTATGTGGATTCAATATGAGATATAAATTTGTTTTCCATTATTTTAATCAAACCAGTATGATTTAATATAAGTTCCTATCTAAATCATAAAAATAAAAATAACTATCAGCATCTACTAGTTTTTAAATATTTGAAAAACTAGTTTAAAGTGGATCATAGTCTATATTAGAATTTGCTTAGATATTAAAATAGATAAATAAAATAGTAGGATATTAAGTGTAAAATATAAATATTTTTAAATATATATATATATATATATATATATATATATATATATATATACATGGTTTAAATATATTTTTGATTCTTGCAAATATGCTTCGTTTTAATTTTAGTCCCTGTAATTTTTTTTTGTTTGATTTATACACTTGCAAATTCTAACAAGTTTTAAAAAAAGTCCTTTATGAATATTTTTTTATTAAAAAAATTGTGACATGACTAATTTTGGACGAGTGACACGTGGTGACTGTGTAATTGTTGTTGACTAGGCAATATTTAATATTTAAAATAAAAATTCATTTTATTAACTCATTTAATCATTTAATTAAAAACTTAAAACTAATTAATAAAGCAATTAAATAATAAAAATTCAACAATCTTCATCTTCAACTCCAATTTTTTTAATCAAAACTCAACAATGTTCATCTTCAATTCTAATTTCTTCATCTTCAAATCGTAAATTCTCAAATCTAAATCCAAACCCAAAAAATTCTAATATCTCATTTTTCTTGCACTACACCTATAATCTTTGCCATAACACCTATAATCTTATGCGTTCAACAGAAGATCCTTTCAAATCTTTAAGTTTTGAAACATCAACCAGATAAATACTCATATTATTCTGGATAATATAGAGTTTCCCGTTGAGGGGGACAAGGGCAGCAACCTCCAAAGCTCGCGAATTCCTTAAATGCATTCTATTATTGATATGCTTGCTCCATGAATTTGTAGGCTCGTCATAAACCCTAAGTTTGCAGCCATCCTTGCAGTCTAAAGCATAAAGCTTTCAATTAAGGGTAGCGTTAGGGTTCCTCCAGCCAAAAACCATTCCGTCATGAACAGGGTACCAACTATCGTTCTCTGGCAGATAAACCTCACTCAAAACCTTTTGATGAGAACCAAGTCCCTACAGGAACCACTTCCCATCGTAGACAACTCCAATGAAAGGAGCCATTGCAGTGCTCATATATGAAATAAACGACCATCAATTTTTGTTGGGATCGTACACTTCAGCTGATCTCAAGGACCGATGCACACCTTCATTCTCCCCACCAGTCACTTAGGTGTAGTGCAAGAAAAATGAGAGATTAGAATTTTTAGGGTTTGGATTTAGTTTTGAGAATTTACGATTTGAAGATGAAGAAGTTAGGGTTGAAGATGAACACTGTTGAGTTTTTATTAAAAAATTTGGGGTTGAAGATGAAAATTATTGAGTTTTTATTATTTAATTGGTTTATTAATTAATTAATTAGTTTTAAGTTTTTAACTAATAATTAAATGAGTTAATAAAATGAATTTTAATTTTAAATATTAAATATTGCCTAGTCAACAACAATTACACAGTCACCATGTGCCACTTCATTCAAAATTACCATTTTTTTTAAAACTTGTTAGAATTTGCAAGGGCATAAATCAAACAAAAAAAATTATAGGGACTAAAATCAAAACGAAGCATATTTGCAATGACCAAAAACATATTTAAACCTATATATATATATATATATATATATATATATATATATATATATATATATATATATATATATATATATATATATATATATATATATTTAAACCTTAATAATCTTGTACAATTGTAGATGCTAACAGAATAATGACTATCTAGCTTAATACTAAGTTACTAACTCAAAAGAGATCGATTCCCGTCAAGGGTAATCGCACTGCTAGCAAAGATAATTATTCTACTTGTGCAGTCAATCGTACTACTAGTGAAGACAATTGTACTACTGGTGTAGGTAATCAAGAAGATTTTGATCGAGGTCTTAATGGTGAAATGGTTGAAAATGAGGTTAATCAAGAGTCTAACCCCAATAACAACAATGAGGAGTCACCTATGAAGGAAAACAATGAAGCTACTATTAATATTGAAGTCTCTACAAGTATACATAGTCTATATGAACAGCAGGAAGACAAGGTTGATAGTGTTCCAGAAACCCAGCTTACTCTTGAGAATGATAAACACGTGGATGAAGAAATTGAGGTTGAACAAAATGTTTTACAAGATCCTAATATCAATGTTCCTCGGGTTGTGCATAATGATACCGTGACTTTAAAATCTACATGGGTTAACATGACTGAAGATGTTGATGTTCATTTTGAAACTGTGTTGTCTAAAAAGACTAGGGCCAGACAAAGGCAAGTTGCTAAAAAAGGTGAGAACAAAGTCACTCACGTTATGGTAGGTGTTGGAACCAAGTTGATTTTACATTTAGAGTTTTGATGTTAACAAAAGTATTTTATGAGAATAATATATTTGACTTCAAAGAGTATGAAAGAAGATTCATGTTTTTGAAGAAAATCTAAAATAAAATTTGATTCCAAATTATAATTGATGAAAATCTAAAATAAGATTTGATTCAAATTTATAATTGAAGAAAATCTAAAATAAGATTTGATTCATATTTATAATTGAAGAAAATCTTTGACCAAGTTGAAAACAAAATATGGTCAAGATTTGAAGAATATTTGAAGAAGATTTGAAGAAGATTTGAAAAATATTTGAAGAAGATTTGAAGAATATTTGAAGAAGATTTGAAGAATATTTGAAGAAGATTTGAAAAATATTTGAAGAATATTTTAAGAAGATTTGAAGAATATTTGATCAACATTTAATTGAAGATTTGAAGAATATTTGATCAACATTTAATGAAGATTTGAAGAATATTTGATTTGAAGAATTTACAAAGTCAATCTACACAAAATAAGAACATAATCATTCTGAAGAATTTACAAAGTCAATCTACACAAAATAGGAACAGAATCAATTTGAAGAATTTACAAACTCAATCTAAACAAGATACAATTCAGAATTAAATAAGGACTAAATTGAAGCCCAAATTTTCACTATAAATCGACACTCAAGGCTGAAGGAGAAAAACATAAAAAAAAAAGTAGAAAAGAGTAGAAGAACTCAAGCTCAAGATTTCAAAATCATCTTAGAGTTCAAAGAGAGAAACACTTGTTTGAATGAGAAATATTTTTTGAGTGTTCTTTTCTTAAAGTGTGAGAGTTATTATTATTATCAGTTTTGTTAGAAGCAACTACTCAAGTTTCAATCTCTTGTATCCAACCCGTTAGTGGTTTAGTTCCTTCTTCAATTTGGGGTCGTCAGGTTGTTAGGAGAAGACTTGGCTTGTAGGGTCAAAGTGGTTAGTTCCTCAAAAGTCTGTGGTTGTCAAGCTGTTTGGGAAGACTGGCTTGGAGGGTTAGGTGCTTTGTAATTCAAGGTTTTTGAATTAGTGGATTAAAGCCTTCTGAATGAGGGGACTGGATGTAGTCAAGTTAGTGGTGAACCAGGATAATTCTACGCGTCAAATTATTTATGCTTTCATTGATTGCTGCCTCTAAATTCGATTGCTTCTACTCCAAGTAAGTAACCAAATCCAAACTAATTTTTAATTATTTATAAATTATCAAAAATGTATCAACTTTGTGCAAACACAATTCAACCCCCCTTCTCGTGTTCGCACCTTCAGTAGGTTCAAGTAACTAGCCCAAATAAAGTGCATCTTTTGGAATATTAGGGGCACGGCCAACCTCCCATCAAAATTGGCCTTCAAAAGGTTATGTACTCAACATAAATTGGATTTTTTTCTTTATAGTTGGACTGTGAATGAATTTCAATGATTTGTCTAAGCGTATCTTACATCACTTACATTACAAGCTTTTTCCTGTTAATTATATGGAAAATTTACTTCATAACCTTTGGGGTCTATGTACTTCTCATATTGACCCCCATATTATTAGCAGTTCGAATCAACATATTTCTTTCACCTTGCAACATAATGGTGTAGATTTTGGTATGATTATTGTTTATGCGTCAACAAATTACATTGTTAGGAGATCTTTGTGGTCTCTTATTACTAATGAGCAAAGTCAATACAATATTCTTTGATCTTTCATTGGTGATTTCAATACTATTTTCGGAGCTCATGAGTATAGAGGATATAGTTCCCCTTTTATGTTGTTTATGGAAGATTTTCAAAATTGGACTAATGACAATTATCTCATTCATTTGCCAACTAATGGTGCTCAATACACTTGGTCTACTAGTAAAAGAGATCAAGCTCATATAGATAATAGATTAGACATAGTGGTTTGCAATCATAGATAGTTGGATTCTTGATAATGTTAGCTCTTTTCTCACTTTCACGAAAGCTAATTCTGATCATTATCCCATCATGATGGAATTTCATAACAACAAAGCTAAATACATATCTTCATTTAAGTCTATGAGGATATGGGCATCACATCATGACTGTATCAATGTAGTAAAAAATACTTGGAAGGAGCGGGTTAAAGGTTGTTCCATGTTTGTGCTTAATCATAAATTAAAGCTTCTTAAATCCAAGTTTAAAATTTGGAATAAGGAAGTTTTTGGAAACATCCATCATAGAGTTCAAGCTGCATTTATAAAATTGAATAACATTCAACATGTTATTGATTCTCTTGGTCCCTTAGATGATTTATCGAAATAGGAGCAACAAGCATAAATGGAAATGAAGAAGCTCTTAATTGGAAGGAGCAACATTGGCATCAGAAAGCTCACATTAATTAGCATTTAGATGGTGATAGAATCACCACTTTCAGAAAACTGTTAAAATCGGACGTGCCTCTAAGACTATTTCTAGCATTATTCATAATGATGTCTTGATTCATAACCCTTCAGATATAGAAGCCAGATTTGTTTCTTAATTTGAGATATCTTCAATTCTAATAATAGTTGTGTTGCTAATGGTTTAATTGAAGACACAATCCCTCATATCATGAATAATTCTATGAATGATATGCTTACTAATTTACCTAGCTTTGAAGAAGTTAGAAATGCAATTTTGTGCATGAATCTTAATAGTGCCACAAGACCTGATGGTTTTGGTGCTTATTTTCATCAAAAGTATTGGGATGTGATTGTTTATGATGTTCTCCAGATTGTTCTCCAATTATTAGTACCCCAATTTTATCCAGCCAATAAGAAAATAGTTTTCCAGTTGTAGCCTCCATTTCTGCCTCTGGTGGTATCCTCTGGTTTTGCCTTCGTTTCTACATCTGGTTTGGTTTCTTCCTCTAGTCGTATTCTCTAGTTCTGCCTTCATTTTTGCCAGTGGTTTCGTTTCTACCTCTGGTTCCGTTTCTGCCTCTGGTGGTATCCTCTGGTTCTACCTCTGTTTCTAACTCTAATTCTGGTTCTGCCTCTAGTATTACCATCTGGTTTTTCCTCTAGTTCCATTTCTGCCTTTAGTGGTATCATCTAGTTCTGCCTCCATTTCTACCTCTGGTTTCATTTCTTTCTCTAGTGGTATCCTCAAGTTATGTCTCTGGTTCTGTTTCTGCCTTTGGTGGTATCATCTGGTTTCGTTTATGCCTCTAGTGGTATCTTCTAGTTCTACCTCCTTTTCTGACTTTGATTCTGGTTCCGCCTTTGGTGTTATCCTCTAGTTCCGTTTATGCCTCTAGTGGTATCCTCTAGTTTTGTCTTCGTTTCTACCTCTGATTCTGGTTCCGCCTCTAGTGGTATCCTCTAGTTCTGCCTCTGTTTCTGCTTCTGCCTCTGGTGGTACCCTCTAGTTCTGGTTTTGTTTCTACTTTGGTGATATGCTCTAGTTCTGCCTCCGTTTCTGCCTCTGATTCTGGTTCTGCCCCTAAAGGTATCCTCTAGTTCTAGTTATGTTTCTTCCTTTGGTGGTATCCTTTAGTTTTGCCTCCGTTTCTACCTTTGATTCTGGTTCTACCTTAGGTAGTATCCTCTGCTTCTGCCTCCATTTCTACCTTTGGTTCTATGTCTGACTCTAGTGGTATCCTCTCGTTCTGCCTTTGATTCTGGTTCTGGTTTTGTCTGTGTTTCTGCCTCTGTTCCTATCTCTGATTTTGATTCTACCTCTGGTCGTATCCTCTGGTTCCCTCTTAGTTCTTGTTGTTTTTTTGGCAGCATTAGCACTCCTTTCCATCTTTTCAGCCTCTTTGCTTTTCACCTTTACAACTGCACACACCATCTTTCTAAACCCTTTTTTGGTATCTTTTGCTTTTCTTTTTCCCCCCGTTAAAAAAGCTGCAATTTTTCCTTGTGTGAACGTCATCTTTCCAACCATTTTTTAGCCCTTTATTTTTCTTTTTTTTCTTCCTAAAATGGCAACAACTTTTACCATCTATACAAACAATTAAAAAGTGTATCATCTTTTTTCCAGACTTAGATTAACAAATCCTATTTTTCTGCAAATACAAGCAATAATCCATAACTCAATTCTATCCCATGGATACAAAGATTAAGCATTTTTGTCTATAAATTGAGAACAAATTCATCCTTAGAGGAGGAGTTGAAGAGTTTTCAATTTTTTAGTTTTTAAGCTAGTAAGAGCTTTTGTTAGTAAGATAAATGAAGCATGAAATGAGTTAAGGAAGAATACAACAACTCAAAATAAAAGAAAATACAATCAGAGCAAATCAAGGAGTATAAAAAATATTCAACTTGTGTGGTAACTATTTCTAAACTCATCTTTGTAACAATTTTATAATCTTGTTTAGTTTTATACCTTTAATTTGAATTTTGTTTTACCATAAATAACCATTTTAGTTTTGTTAAAAGTTTTATTTAATTCTTTCAGTTTTATTCTTTTGTGTTATAGTAATTGTCATTTTATTAAATTATGGACTAAGTACAACCAACATTAACCACTATTGTCAAGCTTAGATTTAAGACATCTGAGTTGCGACAACGTGATGATCTTAAACTCTAAATAATAATTATCCTTTAAATAAAATAAGAACGACTTAGATGCAACATTTTGTCAATGATAGTTTAAGACGTATGACTTGTGACAACTTGATGATATTAAACTTTCTTAACCTAATCCAAATAAATAACCAAACATTCTCATCAAAATCAATTTATCAGATTCAAGGTTTTCTTTTGTTAAATCAACAATTACTTTTTATCCAATCATTTTATTGTACCCAAATCCATTTTCTTTAAAAGCAATCAACACATCTACATTTTCTACCCAAGAATTACGTAGCTTTGATTTCTCCATCGCACCGGGAGATACGTAGGAGCAAGATTGCATTGTTGTCAAGCATTAAAAAGGAGAAATAAATATATATAAGTTAACATTAATTTTGCACAATTAATTATAGGCAACTGTATTTTAACAGATGTTGTAGGGTGTTAATATCTTCCCTACGCATAATCGACTCTCAAACTCAAAATTTAGTTTCAAAGACAACTTTTTAAGGGTTTCCCAATGTTTTTCCCTATTTTAAAATAAATTTTGGTGGCGACTATATTGAATTCGAGAAACACTCGAAATTTTAGGCCGTGACACAATTGTTTGTCAAAGATTGGATTCTTCTTAATTATAACTCCAATGTTGTTGTGCTTATCCCTAAGATTGTTGATCCTAGTAAAATGGAGAATTATATACCCATTGCACTTGCCAACGTCCAATTCAAAATTATTACTAAATTTATTGTTGACAAACTGATCACTATTATGCCTCATATTGATGACGACTCCCTTTCTTTGATATGCAAATATAACCTGGCAACAGATTGATCCTACTAAATCTACAATTTACACTGGATTTGTTTTCGTTAGACAACAAAATATCTTAGCTAATTTGTTTGGGTTTTCTATTGGTTTTCTCTCTTTCAAATACCTTGAAATACCTATTTTCAAGGGAAGGCCTAAAGTGGTTTATTTACAATAAATCGCAGATCGCATCAAGGCTAAATTTTTAGATTGGAAAACATATCTCCTCTCTGCGGAAGTAGAATTCAATTGGTAAAAAAATGTCATTCATAACATGTTAATTTATAGCTTCAACATATATTCTTGGCCGACTTCAATTCTCAAAGAAATAGACAAAATAATTAGGAATTTCATCTAGTCTGGTGATATTGAGAATAGAAAATTGGTTACTGTTGCTTGACATAAATTTGTCATCCTTTTAACGAAGGGGGTCTTAGAATAAGGTCTTTGAGAGAAATTAATAATGCTACTATTATTAAACTTGTTTGGGGCTTAGTTACTTCAAGTCAACATTGAGCTATTCTTCTTAGAGGGCGGGTCTTTCGCATGAATGAGCATATTACATATCACATTAATTCCTCCATGTGGACTGCATTCAAAGCTAAGCTAACTACTATATACGAAATCAACAAATGGCAACTTGGCAAGGGTGACAATATTAACTTTTGGGTTGATAATTGGTTTGATGAATCTTTGACTTTTATTCTTAGTATTGACAAGGACAAACAATCTCATCTCCACGCCACGGTAAATCATTTCATTCAGGATGATCATTAAAAAGTACCTTATGTTCTCTTACATACTTACCCTTAGTTAGCTGCCAAGCTATCCATAATTTTGAATTTGAGGATCATCTAGTTTGGAGATTAAGCAACTATGTGCTTTTATGCTTTAAGGAAGCTTATCTTTTCATCAAGCCTATAGGGCAACAAATCTCTTGGGCTAAAGCTATTTGGCATAATAGCATTCCTCCTTCCAAGTCGCTTAGGTTTTGAAGATTGCTGCATAATAAGATGTCTACTGATATTAATTTAATCTCTAGAGGTTGTCAAATTGTTTCAAGATGTGAGCTCTATAAATGTGAAATGGAGACTAGCACTCATCTTTTTATCTTGCTCTTTGGCTACTATGATCTGGTTTAAGTTAAATTCTATTTTTCATTCTCAAATTGATGTTAGTTCGGTTCAAAATCTCTTTGTCATATATGACAAAGGTTGGTCAAGTCAATGTAGCAATGTTATTTTGGCCATCATAATATTTAATATTGATACTATTTGGTTTTGCAGAAATCAAGCTCGGTTTGAAGGTAAGATTCTTGTTTTTATACTATTATCAACATAATTATTGCTAATGTATCTTTATTTGACAATCACACTTCTAGGACAGTCTCCAACTCTATTCATGAATTTCAAATGCTCAAGTCCTTTCAAGTTAGAGCTCATCCTCGTAAAGCTCCTGTCATCAAAGAGGTGATATGGCGTCCCCCGAAAGAGTACTGGATTAAATGTAATATTGATGGTGTTGCATCTGGATTTTCTGGTCCTGTTGCTTGTGGAGATATATTTAAGGACAGCTCTGCTACTTCCCTAGGTTGTTTGTTGTGATTATGGGAATTAGAATTGCACTACATACTGAGCTTATGATAGTTATGATTGCTATTGAAATAACATATAATAATGGATGGCGATTTCTATGGATCGAGTCTATTCACAATTGGAAATTTTAGCTTTTAGGAATTGTAGCCTTATTATTTGGTTCATTAGAAATAGTTAGCTTAATTGTCTTGAGATGATTAAAAGAATGAGTTTTACTATATTTCATATTTTTAGAGAAGGAAATCAATGTGCAGACAAGATTGCCAATTTCGAACTTCACATTGTTAATAGTCACTGGTGGAATCTTTTTTCATCTAATATTTCTGATGTTTTCAATAGAAACATGATTGGTCTCCTTAAATATAGTTTTTTTTTTTTTTTTTTTTTTTTTTTTTTTTTTTTTTT
>JBBPBP010009778.1:34182375-34205408 GCA_037974735.1 Cicer chorassanicum | reverse complement strand
AGTTAAAATTTTCAAATGAATTAAATATTAAAGTGACAATGTTATGATCAATTAAAAACTAAAATGATAGTTTAACTAACTAAATAGATAATGTATAGTGACTTTGTAGTTTGAGGAACATATGGTATGATATGCTGCATCAAAATTAAAACTCAGATATTCTTTTTTTATTTTTTAGAATGTGTCGATTTCACTATTAAATATTTTATATAAAGAAAAGTTAAATTACACTTCGGTTTCTTTAAATCATATTTAGGTTTTATTTTAGTTTTTAATGTTGTGTTTCTTGTATTTTAATCTTTTAAATTAAAAATTTAGATACATTAATTTTTTAAGTTATTTTTAATTATAATTTAAGAGACCAAAAAATTTAAATTTATAACTTAAAAGAATCAAAATAAAATAAAATAAATTTAAAAAATTAAATTAAAATCTAAGAATAATTTAAAGATTTTAAGAGTGTAATTTATAAAATAAAAAATAAAAAGAAGTGTACCACAACTTAAACGTGTGTGGACCATGAATTCTTAAAATCAATTTTGGACCTCATATACTTCCTCTGCCATACTCCACAGAGCAGGCTATCTATGTTGTTGCTATCATCATTTGTTTGTTTCCAAAATATCAAAGAAATGATTATTCAAAACTTTAAAGTTGGTTACCAAAGACTACTTCAAGTGGTTGTGTAGACTAACTTCTTAGGGTAAGAAGAAGACCACAATTTTGGTGAGTGTGCCACGAGATAACCCTTAGTCTTATAATAGATTCAAAGAGTTCAATTTGTTTATTTTTTATCTATTTTCATTTTTAAAAATTTCTATTAATTTGATTTGTTAGTGCTAACAAAAGAGATAAAAGGCTCTTAAATAAATAATTGTATGTATTTATGAAAATATTAAAAGAATTGTTTTTACTATTTTTAGAAATATTTTATCTTTAGTTAACATTTCAGTTTGTCTCTATCATAATAATAGTCCATTTTAAAAGTTTAACTTCAATTTAAAATGAACATGTATTTTAAAAATTAAAAACACAATATTTTCAAAATGTCAAAAGACACTAAACTTTTAGAGTTATTCTGATAACCCAAAGATCTTTAAAAAAAAACACTTCAACTTGGTTTCGTGAATCTTTTTCCTTCCCAAATTATTTATATAAAAAAATTCTAGTGCATGCATTTTGGTCATTTAAGCAATTTAAGGTTTAGTCAGATTATTTTGTATTATTTTTTTTAACTTCACTAGTGATCACTTCCTCCTATCTTAAATTTAAAAAAATATTAATTAATAAAAGTTGATGTATTTAATCTAAAATTTGAATCAAATCTTTCCATCTTTATTGATTCTAACTTTATATTATAATTAAGATAAGAGAGAGTATACATGATTCATACTTTCTCCTTATCTGTACTTAAGCATTAGCAATAGTTATATACCACCTACTGAATTATTGAAGCTTCCCTTTATCCTCTCTAATACAATGTCTTCCATAAACTATATCCTCCTCATATTTTGCTTGTTTAATCTAGCAACACATCTAGTATCAGTTCATTCTTCATCTAGTGATGTTGCAATCAATGTAACCAAACACTTCTCCTTCCCAAACTTCATCAATAACCCCAAAATACTCCATGATGTAAAGCTTCTAGGAAGTGCAAAGTTCTCAAATGAAAAGGGTTCACTTCAAATACCAAATGAATCACAAGACATAGATATAAGACATCAAGCAGGTAGAGGTTTATATTCCTTCCCAATCCGTTTGTTAGATCCAACTACAAAAATACCAGCTTCTTTTCAAACCACCTTTTCATTTCAGCTTAATAATTCAACTACTGATGTAAAAAGTGATTATGGTGGTGGTAGTGGACTTGCCTTCATTATAGTACCTGATGAATTTACTGTTGGAAGACCAGGTCCTTGGCTTGCTATGCTTAATGATGCTTGTGAGAATGATTATAAAGCAGTTGCAATTGAGTTTGATACAAGAATGAATTATGAATTTGGAGATCCAAATGATAACCATGTTGGCATTAATTTAGGTACTATAGTATCTGATAAAATTATCAATCTTTCTGATTTTGGTGTGTCCCTTAAAGATGGTTTTGTTCATCGTGCTTGGATTAACTATGATGGTCCTCAAAAAAGAATGGAAATTTTTCTTGGACTTGCTAATCAAGAAGTTATTCCTACTAAACCTATTTTCTCAGAAATTATGGATCTTTCTCCTTTTCTAAATGAGTATATGTTTGTAGGATTTTCAGCTTCAACAGGTAACCATACCCAAATTCATAATATACTTTCTTGGAACTTTAGTTCCACTAGCCAAGCTTTTCTTCACTACCCTTCATCTGAAACTTGTCAAGGTAAGATCTTGCTTGAGAATACTTCTACAAAAACAACAGCTACTACCAAGAAGTCTAGTAAGGACGAAACTCCGCGAAGCTTTTTGTTTTTCGTGGCTGCTGTAGTATTGTCTTTGGTTGTTTTAATTTGTTTTTACTTTATCAGTAAGTATAGAAGAAATGCTGCTAAATCAAAGAGTTCAATAGATGAAGAGATTCATAGGTCAAGGCCTCCAAACAAACCACGGCGCTACGCTTTTTCTGAACTTTCCTCTTCGACTAGATCATTCAGTGAGATAGAGGTACTTGGAAGTGATTTAAGAGGAGTGTACTACAGAGGAAAGCTTGGTAATGGAAACCAAGTAGCATTGAAAAGATTCTCAACTCAGTTTCTCAACACTCATGGGTCGGATAAGAAGCGTTTGTTGAAGGAAATCAAAGTCATCAGCCATGTTCGCCACCCGAATTTACTTCCTATAAAAGGCTGGTGTCAAGACAAAACCGAAATCATCGCAGTCTACGAGTTTGTCCCGAATGGTAGTCTAGATAAATGGCTATTCGGGGCCGGTGTTCTTCCGTGGACACGGAGGTTCAAAGTCATTAAAGACGTAGCCGACGGCTTGAGTTTCCTCCACAGTAAACAACTAGCACATAAGAATTTGAAATGCAGTAGTGTGTTTCTTGATGTCAGCTTCCGAGCTGTATTGGGAGATTTCGGGTTCGTTCTAATGGGAGCAGAATCGAAACAGTTTGAATTAGCAGTGTGTAATGGTGCTGATGTGTTTGAGTTTGGTATTTTCGTGTTGGAAGTGATAGGTGGAAGACCAAGAGTGGAAGAAATGGATGAAGAAAAACAAGATGAGAGGAACTTATTGGATTTTGCATGGAACTTGCATGAGACTAATGAGAAAGTGAAGCTTGTAGACAGAAGAATGGGATCATTGATCAACTTGGAGCAAGCAATTCATGTTATGGAAATTGGGTTGCTTTGTACTTTGAATGAGAACAAAGGAAGACCTTCTATGGAACAAGTTGTGGAGTTTCTTCATGACACGGAGAAGCCTATTCCTGAGTTACCAAGAACTCGCCCTGTTGCTTTGTTTCCTTATAACAGTGCCAACACTGGACTTTGCAATAATTACTCTTGCAGTTTGAAGCTGTGATATAATGTTACTAGAAGGTGATTATGTGTTGGTGGTTTGTGAATAAATGTGGAGAGTGTATCATTCTTCTTAGGCTTGCAAGTTAGAACAATGTTTTAGATTTTAGAGTGATGTGTGATTGTCAAGATATTTGATGATTATTGTATTTTATTATTCTTGGAGAGTGTAAAGAAAGGTTGTGAATATGGACTAATGCAGGAGAAAGGGTGATTATGTTTTTATTTTCAGCATGTTTTAGAATTTGTTTGGAAGATTCAAAGCCTCTAAGGAGAACGTTTCATTATTTAGAGTCTTCTTGTTATGTTATGTCCCAAGTGAAAATTGGTTATTAATGGTTAGAAAGAAGGGGAAAGAAGTCAGTTTTATTTCCTTCTACTATTATGTGTTTTTAATAACATATTATCATTATTTTTTTATTTATAAATCAGTTTGATTAAAATATTTTAGTTTTATTAATTAGTAAGATTCGTATTATATTAAGCAAAGGTGAAGTGTTTCCATCTAGGCGATCTTTTATTTGGGGCCATTAATGTTCGTGCCCCTTAACAGATTTCTGAGAAACCAGGGGCAACAAATTTACTCACACTTTACTTTCATGTAAGATGATAAAAAGTAGATCACCTCATGTTAAAAATTCGGATAACTTTGTAATGTTAAAATTGTGTCCAACCTTCATTTCATAATTGTTTACTCTTTATCACTTAATTTTTATTTTTACAAGAACATCATAATGAAAATTGAGAGAATCCTCTGTCAAGATAACATTTTCTTCTTTAAATAATGCCTTCCTATATTCTCTTAATTGGAAATTCATTTTGAAAAGAATTTCAGGTAAAGGGCCAATGCATCTTAACAGTTGAGACATGGGGACAGTAAATTTATCATTTGAAAACTGATAGCCCCCAAAAAAGTAACTTAATAAACTCAAAGGAGGTTTGAGCAGTTTTGATAACCACAGATTATAAAAGCAAAAGGCAGAGTGATCTACAAGTATGGTAGGTTGAATTAATTAAATTAAACAGTTTACAAATGAGAAATTCAGGAGCTAGCTTAGCTTTACCTCACATCTACGAGTTGTAATTTAGCCGTAATATCATCACAATTACATTAAACATTATATTAAGGACACAAAAAACAATTACCTACTCAAAGTCTCTTCAACTGCAATTATACTTAATGTTCAAAATCCATTCTGCCTTACAAAATTACTCAAAATTCAATCATTCTACCCAGATGAATGTTGGTTTCCCATTCAATTCTTATCCATGTTTCTCTACGGCTAGGGATTACCAGCATAAAGCATGCAATACCATGGATGTAATAAGGATGGAAATAAAGGGTTGTGTTTGACCATTATCTCATAATCCAAATTGTCAGAGACAAAGATGTTCATAGTACGTAACTCACACAAACACCCACAAGCTGTAAGAGACAAATGTTCTTTTGACAAGACCAAGGTATATTGATGGAATCAAGGTAAAAAACTTCAAAATCTTCTTAAAGATAATAAGAAATACACATAGATCTTGGAAAACAATTCCCAGTATAGAGAAAAACAAAAGTTAAGTTTTATTTTATCACAAAAAGGAAATATGCATACAAACTAAATTCAATAACAAAATTCCTTTGCTGAGGCAGTCAACAAAATAACCTATAACAAATTCGAAATTTCAACACAAATACATGTTTGTAATGCAAGACAATTCCAAGTAATCACCCTAAAGGATTACAGAAACAAGTTAGGATTATTTGATCACAATGACAATATATATCATATCAATAGCCATACAAATTAAATCCAGATCACCACAATAGAAAAAGCACACAATAATAGGCATTATTAATCGATTTCAGCCATTGATTCGAGATCAGACCCCTCACATCACATTACACATTCTCTAAACCATCATTAAATAATCTTCACCAATGTTTTGAGATGAGACAGCCAAAATCAGTACAAATTGAACTCGACAACAAAATTCACAATGAATAAATGACCAACAACAAATTTGGAAATTTCAATACAATAATGCAAGTAATTTCCCAGAGTAAGAAGATCCAAATGAAAACATTATAAATACAATATAAGAATTGCCCAAATGATCAATTAACTATATATATAAACAAAAATCAACATCTTCAAATCCCTTTATAACACACATGAATCAAAACACCCCAATTACAAAAAAATGAGAAAAAGAATGGCCATGTTACCTAAACCCACCCCAAAAGATTAGATAAACATCAACTTCCTCATAATTACATAATTTTCCGGCGAAACTAAAAAAGACCGAACAAAACAGAAAACCCTAAAACAATGAGCCAAACAATGTGAACCAACAGAAGTGCCTGACCAGGAAAAGTTGCGGATCCTCCATTCCCAACTTCACAGAAACCCAATTTCGCAACTTTAGCGCCCGCGCACGCGGCTTCGGCGCAACCGCACCAGTACGTCACGCCGTCGGCGCCGCAAACCGGGTCCGTCCGGAAGCACTTTGCAGGGCACGATGAAGCTGCTGTCCCGGAACATAGGGTTTGTTCATCGCCGGCGGTGGCCGACGGTAACCGGAGAACGGAGGGTTCTTCGTGTTCTGCTGTTGCCGTTGTGGAGAAGATGATGCAGAGAGCGAATATAGCGAGAATGATGGAGGAAAATTTCCCTAATCGGAGATGCGTGCTTCGATCGGGGAATTTCGCCATGGTTTCTTGCCGGAGAAGCGAGCTACGAAAGCTCGCCGGAGAATCGGAATTCTCTGTGAGTTGAGTTTTTGGGGGATTTTGAGAGAATGTGAAGGATTTTGAGAGAATGTGAAGGATTTTGGAAGATTGTGAATTGAAATTAGATTGAACCCTAATTGACGAAATTGGGGGTTTTTATGAGAGAGAGAGAGAGAGAGAGAATCTATGTTGCCGTTGCAGAAGGGGAAAAGGTATTTTCTCTTCTTTTTCACTTTTTAATATGCGAAAATGCATTTACACCTAATGTTTGGAAAAATAAACTAAATTCAAATAAATGTGAAACTTCTCTTTCTGGATAGCTTATAGAGGAAATAAAAGTTCACAATAATACGCGTGGAAAGTGTAGTGGTTGGAACTTAGTTCTGTTCTGGAAGAAAAATAAGTTAGAAGATCACCTAATCGTATACCTTATAATTTTTTTTCTTTTATGAAAATATACCTTATAAATTTTGAAGATGAGAAAATGAAATAAATTTTGACAAAAAAAGAGTTCTCTCAAAAAGAGAAAACGAAATTATTTTAGAAGGAGCATTTTGAGTAAATAACTATTTGAAAAAGAAAAAATGTTAATAACTATTTTATTAAAGATCATGGGTTGATTATTATTTTAAAAGGTTCTTTTTTTAGGAATTTTTTTAAAAGGTTGATTATAGGTTTTTATTAAATACTCTTAGAAAAGTATATTTAATTTAATATGTAAGTATTTTTTTATATATATTGGTACAGTGTATAAGGATAATCTATTAATTTAAAGAAAAAAGCTGCTTAGTTTTCATAAAAAAATAAGATTAAAATATGCTTATGTGACAAGAAAGCCAGCTCAATTATGCGCGTCAATTGGAATCAAATTACCTACACGAAGAAAATAGGAATATATTGTACAAAGAAAAAAAGGAATATATTTTATTCGCTTTTTTTTTTGGTTTGCTAGTTTAGTGATTCAGGTTGAGTAAAATCTTAAAAATAATATCTCTTTTATAACAATAATAAACCCATTAATCAAAAATATCATCCCCAAAAAGTTTGATACACTAAAATGTAAAAGCTAAACATATTGTTAAGCTTTATAACTAAGGTCCGATAGATATTTAAGATAAGAGACATGATAAAATATAAGCTATAATATCATGTCTTAATCTAATGTCTATTGCTTCGCAATAAAGCCAAACAATTTGCTTGGAAATGAGCAATTTTGCGAGGGCAGCAGTTGGTGAATATTGTTATTTATGTAGCTCTTATAAAATATTTAGGCACTTGAATTCAAACTTTTATTTGATCTGGAAACATTTATTTGAAAAAGGTGGAAACATCTATTAAAAAAAGGTGGTGACAATAGCTTGAAAAAAAGTTTGCCAACCCATTGAAGATGGGGGTTTGGGTTTGTTGAAGTTTTCGTGGAATTTCATTTCTTTGAGTACTCAATGGTTTAATATGATGCTAGTCGAGCTCTTCATAATAACTCTCAAACTAAGTACCACATATCCTTTTCCATCTGGCTGAATATTCGAGCTCGCCCTTCTTTAATTCAAGATAATGCTTCCTAACACCTTGATGGTATCCACAATATCAATTTTTGGAATGATTTTTGGTTGTCTCGCACAATTTCTTGTTTGTTAGACATTCCTTTCGAAGATCATTCGCTTCTTCAAGCTAAGGTTAAAGATTTCATTATTAAGGGCACTTGGTGATGGGGAATAAACTCAGAAACACAATAACAAGTAATACGCAGCGGATATAAAATTCCCCCAACTTGCAAGAACTCATGAGGAGCAACGACAAATATATGGCAGTAAATTAATCAAAATAAAAGAGCGTAAATAACACCGATATTTTAACGTGGAAAACCCCTCAATGTAAGGGTAAAAACCACGGGTCGTCCAGACCAATGAAATAGCTCAACTATAATCAAATAAGGGTACTCTCAAAAAAGATGCATCAAGTGTGCCTACAACCAGCCAAAATAACAAAGCACTAAAGCTTACAAATGAAAAGCAAGAAGAAGTGAAACAACCAAAAACCTGCTGCTGTGCGAGCTCGATTCCTCCCACTCCAGAAGTCGTTTCGCCGATCCGACCGTTGAAAACGAATCCCTGAATGTTGCGAACCTACTGTCCAAATTTCAGCCCGATCGAACGGTTAACGAATGCGCAATCGATGTTTTTCTGAGACTGATTTAACAAAATCGGGAATAGGGTTTACTCTTCTATTTTCTCTTTTGGTGGCTGCCTTTTCTCTCAAAATAGTCTCTCTCTTTCTAACCCTAATTAGACCACTCTCCACTTAAATAAGTGAGACACATGGACTACAATATTTGGGCCTTTCTCCACATAGGAAGGGAGCCCAATACCCAACACTTGGGTTATCCCTAACCTTTTAAACTCTATTGTTGTGTGCGACAAGATTGATAAGGTTGTCATTCCCAAGTTTGAAGCTGATGATCGTTTAGTGCGGCCACCTTCAACTTTTGGTAATTTGAATCTCAAAGATGCATACACTTTCCAATGTCCTTCTAGCACTTCTACTCCATGACCTAAACTTATATGGAATTGATTTGTTCCTCTATCTTATTCCTTTCTTATTTGGAGAATATACCATGTCGGTATGCACACTGGTGAAAATAACTAGAAAAAATGTTGTACAATAGTTTTAGTTTGTTCTATTTGTGGTCATAATGCTGAAACTACTTAACATCTTTTTTTTTACTGCACCTTTGCCCAACAAATTTGGTTGTGGCTTAGGAAAACCCGCTTGGGGAAACCTTAATGACTAACTTGTTTATTTCTAGTCTTATGTTAATTTTGCAAGCGTGTAGGTCTAATTGGAGCCCTTAAGTGCGTGATGTTGCATATTTGTTGTATTAATGTATTCTGATGCATTTTGTTTTGTTGGAATCAGGTTAGATTTTTCAATAAGGATATTCCTCCTCACCAAGCGATTTCTTTGATTACTTCTAAAATGTCTTTGTTTGGAAACTCTTGCTCTCAACACATACATTATTCACTTGCTAAGTCATTTGTGTTGCGTAACTCCTGCATCACAGGTCATTTACCAAAAGTTCAGAGAAGTATTCAGATCATTTGACATCCCTCTACTCAATACATGATTAAGTGTAATACATATGAAGCTGGTAAAGGTAGCCATGAGCCCTCTACTTGTAGTGGTCTTTTCAAATATCACAATTCTGTTTTTCTTGGGTGTTTCACAATATCTCTACGTATTCAAAATGTTTTATTTGCGGAGTTTATTGGTGCCATATTGACAATTGAGATAGCTTTTGAGAAATGGTGGCATCACCTTTGGTTAGAATGAGATTCAAGTTTAGTTATTGCTTCTTTTCATAATTCTTAATTTGTCCCTTGGAGACTTTAAAATAAGTAAAAAAATTGTATTCATGTTACCGTCCACTGTCATTTATTAGTCTAATTTTGTATTTTCAACCAGAGTTTTGCCTAGTGAATGTTATTCCTCCTTTTATATCACATTAGTTTTTTAAGAATAAGATTAATCTTCCTAATTATAGATTCTCTTGGTGTGTTTGGGTTTGGTTGTTGACCATTTACCTCACTTTTTTTGGTTTGGTTGGATGGAACTATGTTGTGAAAGATTAAATAGCATGGAAAAATATGAAAATGTAAATGCAACACAACAATCAGTATAGAAAAGAAATGAAAAAGATAGATGCAGATGACATGGTAGGAGGTGGCATCTGTGCAAGAAGAGAAAACAAATTATATATATGTCTGGGTTTTCTATAATTTGTAAGGGTAATGACTATGAGACTAAAGTGGAGTATTTCTTCTGTGGCCCAATGTTACCCTAGACAAATATTTGGTGATAAATTTGTTTTGCAGGCCAATGTTAAACTAAATTATAATAATAAAACTCATTTTAGCTTGCAAGACAACATGAACTAATTAACTAATACAATTTTCATTTTTTTTACCATTTCTTTTTATAACAAATATTTGACTTTCATATATACTTTATTTGTATTAATATTTTATCATGTATCTATGTTTATTATTTTCATTTTATGTAGTATATGTTATATATTAAAAATATTATTTAACTATAAACAGTCCAACCACATTTGAACCATAAAACCTTAAATCGGTGTCTTTGTCAATTCAATGACCTGTTCGGTTTTTCAAATATTAGTTTTTTCTTCTTATATATAGGATTAAATGAAGCAATGTTATTATATTACTGGCACTCAATTATACACTGAAGTAAAGTATTCCTTTTCAGTCACACATGCAACTTTAGGGGAATTAAAGCATCTACAGACTACAATGAGGTGTTTCTGACCGTATAATAAAAAAATGAGAGCTTACAAGGAAAGGTGACTATGAAACATTTTTTTTCTTCACTTTTTGTGAATTCTTCACAGAAAATTGTATTAAAATAAATGAATGTTATTAAAATATAATGATAGTGTTATTGGTGAAATTCATTTAATAATTTTTTTGAGGTGCTGGGTTGGAATATTGAATACTAATACTATAAGTAAAAAATTATAAAATCAGGGATGTTTATACGAGAGTCTTTTTTTAAAGTGGGAAACTCCATTGTAGACGATGCTATTATGTCCTATTTAAAGGAAGACCAAAATCAACCCAATGGTTGTCTATTACATTCACCTTCCTTGTGAATAACACACAATCAGTGAAGCCAACTGTATTAATAGACAAACGAATTAGCAATTTTTTTGGGTACAAAACAAATTAGCAATTTAGTCCTTGAAATTGTTTAATTTGGTGATTTAGTCGCTGAAATACAAGTGACAAAGCATTTTAGGATCTCATACACAAAAAAGTACAAGAGGTAGCATTGATATGTAGATATTACAATTTTGATGAGAGCTCTATTGCTCCAAGTAAAAACAGGCCAAAACTGATGTTGTCAATTGACACAGCAAAAGCCAACAGAAAAAGAAGTCATAAACCACTATACATATTGTGTCCATTTAAGTCCTAGTAGTTTCAACATTCCAGAAGAACATCATCACATATCCTTAGCATGGTATATCACAATTAGGGGATAGTATGAAGTATGTATATACTGAATGAGAGCTACTTTTATCCCCTTGTATGTTTAAAAAACCACGCCTGTGTCTGAAAGTATACTTTCAGTCAAAAAAATTGTGTTTTTGTCCAGAAGTAAACTTTTGAAGGGCCAAAAAACTGTGTTTTCTCCTGAAGCATAGTGCAGAAGCTTTCATTCTAACTCTAAACCTCTCATGACTCATCCATCTCCTTCACCTGTCTTGACTCTTGAGTGTCGAAGTGTATGCAAGTTCACCCCACCATTGGATACTGTCACCGCTATGAAAATTATCTTCCCTTATTCATAAAACTTTTAAATTTGTCTCCGATATTTCTTCTGTAGTAATAAAATAATAAGTTAAAAAAAGTGCAGTGAAAATTAGTTATACTATATAGATGAAATAAGAGATGGTACCTTGATGTAGCAAAGACAGAGACCATTAGATGGTTGTCTAAAGTTCGAGAAAGACACTATCCATTGTCTTGAGTTTTTCCATCTCCTCCTTATTGGCAACTCCAGGATCAACATAACACAACTGAAGTAGAAACAAGACAATCAAGCTGCATTTTTCAAAGGAGCAAGGCATTCCAATTTCTTTGTGATAAAAAGAAGTAAAACCTGGTATTGTTGCTTCTTCAGTGTGTGCACTCCTCTTTTTATGAATCTCTGCCATCCAACTTTCTGCCTAAGTGATCTTTCTAAAGCAGCTGTTTTCTGTAATGATAAGTCACAACATTTGAAATGATGTCATGCCATCATTGCTGCACAACATGCATGTTCGAGAATAGACACAGCAATAAACATACAATAACATATAGAAGTAGGAAGCAAACACATCCATATGATATGCAATTAGACACAGCCATTTAAAGAACAATTAATTATGAAAAAAGACTAACACAAATATTACATGAGCAGGATCAAGAACTAGGAGATTATACTGCAGATTTCCATTTCGTTGATGTTTCACTTGGATTCCAACTATTGTTCTTGAGTGTCCATCATGTTGAAAGTACAAGGGCCTGTGCAAGAAAGCTTTCAAAATTTCAAACACCACGAGAAAAACTATCATTTGTTTGGTTAGAACATGAAAAAGTGCACTTAAAAATAAAATCCTCACTCACGTTTTCTCGCTGAAGATAACACGCTTATATCCAAATTGAATCGAGTTTTTATTTGAAAAATAATTCCACACAAAGTCCATGAGGACTTGATGTTCTTTACTTTGTTTTGCAGCACTTTTTACCACACATTCACCACCACTTTCTTTATCCATAGTGACATTTAGAGAAGAACAAGGTTTTTCATCCTTGCCACAACTTGTTTGAGAAACACCACCACCACGAGACAGATATCTATCCATCGGTCCACAGAAATTTGGTGCTTTCGTCTTCCTTCCATCACCAATTTTCACTAGCTCTTTTTCCCCAACACTCGAACCAGGGACCGATAGATAGAGCGATTCAGATTCCTTAGGACCGAAGTCCACTATCCTCGCTCGGAGACCAAAAGAACGCAAAAGGGCAGCACATTCGGTAGCTCCTATCCATTTCTTAGAGCCATAGATAGCATGGTTGAATTGATGAGAGCCAGGTTCATCAAAACCTCTTTCCCAAGCAATCTCAAGCCATCTTTGGAGCGACGAAATATCAGGAACGAATCTTGAACCACCAAACATGACTTCTTTTGCTTCTGGCTTTTGTGACAATAAGTGTGAGCTAAGCATTTGGATGTTACGCCAACCGCAACCCCATCCAACATCCTCAGACTCAACACTTTGGAAATGATCAACATAACATGATAAAATGCTTCTTGAGTTTTCAGCTTCAGATTCCAAACAGTTCCTTAACAAGTTCATCAAACCTCCATCAACATTGTGAAACTCACCCTTTATCTGCAAATCAACCAAGCAGGAAATCTTTTCATTCATTTTCCACACCACATTGTCTCTACCAATTTCACCATCACCACCATACCAATTGTTACAATCTCCAAAAGTTGTATCAAAATGTAGGTTACTAACTGCTTTTTCACCCTGCATATGAAACCATACAACACAAACAATAAATTGAATTTAAAATACCAAATGTTACGCCATTTTCTTCTCTTTACAAACAGAAGATGAAGAAGCCCATTTTAGAACTTAAATGTGAAAACTTAGGGTCAGTTTACTTCTGGTGTTTCATTTTTTCATTTCCACGAAAAAATAAACATTGGAGAAGCTATTATGGAAGATTTTCAAAACGCATTTTAAAAATAGATTGAATATTTCTTAAAAATAAAAATGTCAAAACACTTAATATCATTCTAGCCACTCAAAATCAAAGTAAAAATTAAAGAACATTTTAGAAAGTAAACATGTTCTTACATTTCAACAAAAAGGGGTAAATAAACAATAATAATTGGAGTCTAACTGATGAGTTGTGTGTTGTTTGGAGAAATCGATACCAAAATCAACCACAAAGCAAGCCTCTTTCAAAAAGGGAGGAAAAAGATTCAATTTTTATTGAGTTTTTAATTTACTTTTGTGTTTGTTAGGTAAATTAGAAAGAGAAAAAGAAACAGCTTGGTGGGTTTTGAATGAGGAAAAAAAAGGGTACCTGAGGAGAATGAAAATCGTGATCGTCGAAGTGGGTATTGGCATGCCTGCAATTGAAACAGTGTTATGAAAGTATGAAATTGTGAAACAATAAGAAGAATGAATGAATAAAGGAATTACCATTGGATTTGAGAAGATGGAAGTGATAAAAGACAGAAAGGGCAAGTGGAAGAATCGTCCATTTTCGTCAAAATTGAGAGAGAGAGAGAGAGAGGACAATGTGATGTTAAATTTAAATGGCGGAAAGCCTGTTGCATTTGATTTTTTTTTGGGTACAATGACATTTCAAATGTTAACTACTTCTATTGTGATTATGTTGTGGTTAAGAGGGTCCATTCAATTAAGATCCAAAGAATTTTAAAACATATATTTTTGTGTGATGAAAGAGTCTTTACATATTCAATCAAGATTGTAATATAATTAAAAGAAAAGACCACAAAAACACAAAAAAGTATTTAGAATTTGCAAATTCTTGTAACCAGTAGTCTAAAAATTATGAAAAGATGAATGAAACAAGTGAGAAACTCGTGACAAAACTAATCTCAATAAAAAAATATACAAAATATTGCTTTTATAGTGAACTCGATTAAAAATTTGTTAGAGTTTTGAGAACTTTCATCCATTAAAATGAGTTACAAGATACTCAAATCCACGTAGATAACTAGTTATTTTGTGAAAATAACTAACAATTTTATTAGTATGCTTTTTAAATAGTAAGAAACATTAATGTTGTTTGATTTTTTACTGGGTATTATGCATACTTTGTTAAAGTCAGGAAATGAAGTTCTTAGGCCATTTGTTTCTTTGAAAGAAATAGATAGACATTCAAAAAATGATAATAGATAGAAGTGGATGACAAATAAAAATTGAGTTTTTTAGTTTTTTATTTGATGAGAGATTCATGCTATTAAAGTTAACAGGGAAGCTGAGTGTCTTTAGCAATTAGAGTGAATGTTAGTGACATTTTAAAATAACTCGGAAGTGATAGGTATAATTTGCCTATTTTTTTAATTAAGCGTAAAAATTCAGTGATATTCAATCAAAAAATTTAGATTTAATTACAGTTTTGGTTTTCTATTTTAACTAAATCACGAAAATAATTCCTCCATTTTATTTTCCCCCAGTTTTGGTCTCCAAACAGATTTTTGATCCAAAACTTGATGAAGTGTCATTTTGTTAATGATGTGTCAAAAAAACAGATGATGTGGAATATTCCACGTGGAATAATTACATTTTATTATTATTTAAAATTTGTAAGACATTTTCTATTTTGAAAACCACATTTCCTAATTTATTATCATTTAATTTATAAAAAAAAAAACATAAAATAAAACACTATTATTGTAATCCATAATCACGTAAGAATTGAAAAACACATATTAGAAACGTAAGAACTCAAGAACACGAGTTTAGAAATGGAGAACTTGAAGTCAAATGCAAATCGAACCCTAATCATAATTCCATTCCATCTTGTTCTTTTCCTCTTCACGATTCATCTTGTTTCTTCTCCTCTTCATTCAATTTATCATTCATCTTGTTCTTCTATATCGTTTCTCATTCAATTTATGTTTTTGATTTCCTATTTCCTATGGGAGTAAAGATGATTTCGCGTTATCTCCATCTTCACGGACAAAAGAAGATACAAAGTTTTGTGTTAGGTATGTGATTTTAGGGTTTATGTATTTGTTTTTGGAACATAAAACGCATAGAACAGAGGAAACATAGCAAAATCGTCTACGAAGAAGAAGAAGAAGAAGAAGAAGAAGAAGAAGAAGAAGAAGAAGAAGAACCAGAATTGACAAATGAAGGAAAGAACACTATTGAGTTCTCACGTTTCTGAAATGTGTTTTTCAGTTCTCACGTGATTAGGGATTACAAAAACAGTTTTTTATAATTAAATGATATAATAAATTAGGAAATGTTTTTAAAAAATAGGAAATGTATTTTATAAATTTGAAATAATAATAATAAAATGTAATTAATTCATATGGAATCTTCCACATCATCTGTATTTTTGACACATCACTAAAAAAATGACATTTTCATCAAGTTTTGGATCTAAATTCTGCTTGGGGACCAAAAATTGGGGGACTATTTTTATGATTAAGCAAAAATAGAGGGACCAAAAATGCAATTAAGCCAAACTTTTATAAAATTTCTTGTGGCATTTAAATTTTTTGAAATTTTAATGGATTGTTTTCTAAAATGATTTAGTTGGATTTTGTTAAACTTTTGAGTGAAATTTTAGTAGAAAAAAGTCTTTTCCTACCACATGACATTTATATGGATTCTCGTTTCTAATTTCTTTCATCTATTATTACCTCTCTCTCTCTCTCTCTCTCTCTCTCTCTCTCTCTCTCTCTCTCTCTCTCTCTCTCTCTCATCTATTATCAGTCAATTGCGTGACAAATGTAATGAAGTTGTATTTGAATCTTCTAAATGCATAGTCATGGATTCTCTAAATAAATAAAAAACTGTTTTGTTTGATCAAAGAGTTGAAAATACCTATATTGTTGATCTAAACAATCTACCTTCAAATGATTCATGTTGTCTAATTAGTAAAGATGGTGAAACTTAGCTATGGCATATGAGAATAGCTCACATCCACTTGGATCATTTAAATAAACTTGTTTGTAAGGACTTAGTAATTGGTCTACATATATCCTTGAAATATAGGTTACGATATGTGAGTATTTAATAGTTATTTATATCAATAAGTTTATTTTTCTTCTTTTTTCCTTGAAAATAAGAAACGTTAGTGAGAATTTAGTGCTAGTTAAAAGCTAAGTGTCAATTTTCTTCTGCCTTTCTTTCTATTTAAACATGTTTTCTCACTTGTTCCCTCATTCACAACAATTTCAAAACCTCACCACACACACAACCCACTCCATTCCTCCAAAAGATTTTGAACCCTCAACCATTAGGAAACACCAATTAAAACTCTCATTTTCTACAAGTCTTCTTCTTCCTAAATGATCATCTTCTTAAATCGTACTCTCTGTAGATGTTAAGATCGTCATAAAACATGGACTACTCAACCATAGTGTTGAAGAGTTTACAAATCGTAAATTCATTATCTCTAGGAACTGCGATCAATAAGATGGATTAGGCAACAAGATACTCATGATGCATTTCAAGGTTAACAAATGTATAAACCTTGGATTCCAGTGTCTTGCTCTCCTACTAAAACCTTGAGCACAAAGTAGTAGTGGGAAAAAGTATAGGGAGACTTATGTCTCACTCTATTTGAATATCTTGTAATGGGAATCTTGTCTGAGGATAAGAACAAAGAAGGTTTGGAGAATTTACAATCTTATCAAAGATGTGTATCTTTAAAAAATTATATCTCCATCCTTATATTTAGAAAAAACATCGTTTAGACAAGTCCAAGACATTAGGGAAAAATGAACTTTCTACTTCTCCTTTTCTTTAAGGTAGAGTGGCAAGTCAGAAAGAAGGTTGTTGAGTTTAAAACTTCTTCATCTAATTATCACACTGAAGAACAAAGACACTCATTGAAAAAACTGTCAACGAGAAACTTATTTATTATGTATTAGGAATATGGTGATTCAAATCTAATATGTAATTTACTATTAATATAACTGATTTAAAAAAACTTTATAATTTTATTATCCATTTAAATGCATTTTTATTTTTATAACCCTTTTGTAATCAGTATTGCAGTTGCAATGTGATCTGTATTTATTACGGTTGTAATATGATTTATGAATTAAATATGTTAAAAAAAAATTCTTCTTATTTATCTTGTTAATGATTTGTTTTAATTTACTTTCTTTCTTTCAATATCCTCTTATTGAAAATTCTAAACTTTTATTCGTAGATTTTTTGAAACTTGAAAAATGAAAAGTTAAAAATATAATCAATGGTTTGGATCGTCTGTTTATTTGCCTCTGTAAGCTGTTCAACTCTTTGTTCTTTAAACTTTTCCTCTAATTCTTAGTTCCTCTTATCTTTCTTTCTCTTTGTTCATATCTTTCTTTCATCTAAGTTGCTCTCCTTTGCCTCTAATATTATTCATCTCTCTGTTTGATTATCGTAGATATATTTTTACTTCAATTTGATATCATTTAATTATTAATTGTAGTATCTTAGCTCTCTAACCCTCTAGTTTATTTAATTTCTACCATGTATTGCTTAATATTATTTAATTTACTTATAGTTAATATTTAAATAGAATTGTTTACCGCTTAGTGTTAGAATTGTTCTTCAATCTATTTACTGCTTCTTCATTTGATTTATTTTTGTTATTTTGTGCTATTTATTTACCTTTATTAGTCTCTTTTGAGTTATTTTATTTTATCTTTATGGTATCTATTTTTCTCTTCAATTAGTACCTAAAAGTTCTTTTAGTCTTATTTAAGTTTGTATTCAATTTATTTTCATTTCTTCATCTTCTTCTGTGCCTCTTTTCTTTAGCGCCTCGATCTATCCAATTTCCTTTGTGTCATAAATGTTTGACATATCATTATGTGTACAACTCCCTCTCATTATATGATTTTCCCACACTCTCATTAATACAATCTAGATCACTGAAATGCTTCCATTGTGATTACTCAATCCTCATTATTTATACCTGCTTTTGGTTATCATTTTCATCTCATTTCACTCAAATTCACTCGTGTTTTTTCTATGCTTTAGTCTTTTCCTTCTTCCTTTGATGGCTCTTTCAAACTCTTTGTAATGGATGTTGGCTCCTCATCAGCTAAGATGATTAATTATCACCATAGGTCACATGCAAAAATAATTATATAAGACAACATCTGCTTGTATTTCTCATCGGCTTCTTTTATTTTATTTTCTATATTTTATTTGTTTTATTAACCCTATTTTGGTATAAAAAACTGAATAACTTAATAAGTTTAAAAATCATGTTTATCATATTAAAGAGTAATTGATTAAAAACACTTTAGGGGAGTATTTTTTAAATTTTATCTTGTGAAAGAAAAGTGTTGTTCAATTGTACAGATGTTTGTCATCATAAAAAAGAGAAAATTGTACATGGCAGATTGGTTTAACTACAGTCTTCCCATTGATGTTTTGAAGATAACAAACCAATAGAACAATTGTCCCCTTACTATGTTTGCTAACTATGCAAATTAAGTTAGCAAGATAAAATATTTGTTAATGACTATCTATTTTAAGGTAGCATAAATTATGAGTAAGTGTTATTGTATCGATGAACATAAAATATTATAATATAATAAACGATTAATTATGTTTACTAATAGAGTAAGTTATAATATATCAGTATAACATATTACATTATTTATTAAACCATATTGGTTTAATAAAAAAGGTCATTGAGAATATTAATGAGAATTTTCATCTGGTCGCAATAGATGATTCACAAAAACTATTGAAAAAGAAATTGTGCAAAAGCGTCTAATAACTTACACTTTGAGTCAACAATTAGAAGTAAATGGAGAAAATTCAATGTTTGTTATTCTACTCACAAAGCAAATAGCACAACATTGACCATTTTACTCTGGCAAAAGTCAACAATAAGTCAAGACTTTTGATGATCATCTGAGCAAGATCTTCTAAAGGAAAGACAATGATATTTAAATGACACGATTCTCTAATACAGTCTCTGCAAGGATAAAGTCAATTCCTTCGAAGAATGACTCAATGATGAAGTCACCAATGAAAAATTATTTAATCGTATGTACGAAAGTGATCCTCTTTTAAAAGTATCAAGGAAGAGTAATTCCTCTTATCAATACTATGGAGACTAGAATGGTACTATGAATAACACATTTCTCTCAACGACTCTCTATACTATTGCAAAACGAAAACATACTCAACAACTCTATTCTCAACGGATACATTCTTTAGTTCTTGAAGGAAATTTTTTGAACTCAAGAAGATGAGGATCATAATCATGTAGACAATGATCACTAGGAGGATGGTCAATGATACACAGAAGAACACTCTTATAAATGACTTATGTACCAAAAGAAAAAAAAAAGCAATGTTAAATTAAAAATGATTTTGAAAAAGCCGTGAACATATCAAAAGAAAAATAGAATGAAAAAAATCCTTTCTGATGAGGGCTATTAGATGATGATGTAAATCAATCAAGTTGTTGTATACACTTGAATTTATATAGGATTGAATTGTAATATTCTCTTAATGAGAGTTAGGATTCTTAGAAAAACATTGTGTCAATTCAAACACAAACTTTATTCAATGTAAATATAGCCTAGTAGTGGTAACAACTCTTTAACTCAAAAAGAGGTACCTGAAAAGGTGAAGAATACTTGAAATCCTCAAAGGAAGTTTTCCAAAAGGTTGAGAAGACTAGAAAGCTTTCTAATGGTATAGCCTAAAGAAGAAGCAAAAAAATACTCAGAGCATAAAGAGGCAGAGTAAATAATACTTGTTTGCTATTGAATTATAGTGGATTAAGTCATTGATTGTGCTGAGGTAAAATTACTCTGTAAAGGGAGGACTAGATGTAGCAATAGTTTAATGTAAACTAGTATAAAAATTGTTGGAATTCAAGTGTGAGTGGTTAGTCCCACATTAATTAGAAATGGAGGAAATATTGGATATATAAGAGAGGTGACTCATATATTCACTACCTTTAGGTTTTTGGTGGAGATGTGGTGTCAAAGCCTCTTAGGGATCCTGAACGTTTTGCCCCTTACTACTCTTGGCGCTCCCCAAGACTCCCCAACAAGTGGTATTAGAGCCGTAGTGCGGCTTGATGGGGCAACGAGAGTGAGAGATCCTAGTATGGATCAAATCTAGTGTTGTAGGTGACTCACACTTGAAGGAGAGATTGTTGGGTTCAAGTGTGAGTGGTTAAGTTCCACATTGACTAAAAACGTGGTAAATGTCTTATTGGGGAGTCCTAGTGAACGCCTAAAGTAGCAATGAGCTAAGCATTTAGGATCCCTAAGAGACCTTTACACCACATCTCCATCAAAACCTTAAGGCAATGTGATGAGGACATAAAAAGCATAATCGAGATCAAAGAAGGCAAAGGATGCTCTAAATAACATGATAGTCACTTTATTTGAAGCAAGTTCGACTCATGAGGAATTGAAGTCCAAGATAGTCAATTGTTTAATCCAAATTGAAGAAATTAAGGAATAAAGGCTTCATCTATGTGTTATCAAATTTTAATATTAGTTTTTAATTAAAGTAGTAGACTGAATTTGTAAGAAAATTTGGGTCTAATTGTAAAAACTTGAGTTGGGCCAAATTTAGAGAACTTGTAAGGAGGTGCCACTATAAAAGGCAAACCCTTATTTTATTCAAGGAGATTTTGGAATATTATTTTTGTGAGGCTTTGCTCTCTTAAGTTCTTGAAAGAATTCACTTTGAACTTATCAAGATTGTTAATTATTGTGGCGTTCTTTTGTCTTATCAATTCCTAGATTGGGGCGCCATTCTATTCTTGGTTCGTTTGCTGAATAATAATTTTGAGTTTCCTTTACATCAAACCCAAATACATAAATTCTACCAATTTTCGTGTTCAGTAACCTGCGATCATATCTCGAGTTCTACATGTTTTCTGTGATTCAACTGCCTAACTTGCATTTCAGAACGTTATCTTTCACCTCGTTTTAGAATCGTCATAACATAATTTTGACTGGAATCTGTAAGTGATTCATGAGAAACATGATCATATCACAATTGACATATGGGTCACTTTTCTTATATATCCAACATTTCCTACATTTCTAGTTCATGTGGGATTAACTACTCTCACTTGAATTCCTATAATCTCCCCCTCAAGTGTGAGTCACACACAACACTAGACTTGATCCACACTAGGATCTCCCACTCTCGCTCCCACCAAGTCAAACCATGACTCTGACACCACTTATTGGGGAGTCTAGGGGAGCGCGACAGCATCAATGAATTAAACGTTCAAGATCCCTACAAGACTTTGACATCACATCTCTACCCAAAACCTTAAGGCAATGGGTATATGAGTCATTTATCTTATATATCCAACATTTACCTCGTTCATAGCCGATGTGTAACTTAATCACTCACACTTGAACCCAACAATCTCTTCTCAAGTGCGAGTCTCCCGCATCTAATAATTGCACCACAATTATTACAAACAAGACCCACCTATTGACTACACCACTATAAAGACTTTCGATACAAGGATCCATCACTAGAATCTATTCCCGCTCCTCCGCCAAGCCGAACCATGGCTCTGATACCACTTGTTGGGGAGTTTGGTGAATCGTCACATTGGTTCATGAGCAACCGCAGAAGTGGGTTGGACACCACATCTTAACCCAAAACCTAAAGGCAATGAGTTTATGGGTTCCTCTCACTTATATAGTGATCAATATATATTTTTCCATCCAATGTGAGACTTATTTACTTACACTTGCACCGCCTAAACACCCTTGTCAACCATTGGCTTTGATATCACTTGTTGGGAAGTTTGAGGCAGTGCGACAACTACAACTTATATTTAAACAACTTTATAACCAAAATTGAATGTCTTGATAAATAACACATTTTCAATTTATCAGATGAAATAGTTTTTTAAAACGGTCAACACAATTCAAATCTCATATTACTTGTGTTTATCTGACAATTTCAACATGAACAACCAATATTTTTAATGATTAACTTCTACAATTGTCTTTAAACCATTTCAAACCAACTTTAGGTCTTTCAATTTTAGTCAATAAGAGATATTTAATTCAATACTCTTACTTTACAAAATGATATTTAAATTTACGTTAAAAACCCAAAATGTTTATCCTTTTGTTTTGATAAAAAATTGTATTTTCAGTAATTGTGGGTAATCTTTAATCCTCAATTCTGGTGAAAATAATCATTTTATATTATTTTTTAGACTATAAATATTTGTACCCGTTTTTGCATAACAAGATTTATTGCATCAACATAATTACCCAAAAAAACATTTTATAAATGAATTATTTCCATCAAGATTTTTTCAACCATCTTTAAGTTCACTCAAGTCTATTAAATCTATATTTTTTTCTAAGTTTAAAACCTTTATTTAGCATTTATTAAAATCAATGAACCTGGTTACTTTTTTGTTTGCAACAAACAAACTATTCTTGAGATAAAAATTTAAAACTGACATTATCAATCATCTTAAAAATTATCTCTTTTTTTT
>JBBPBP010009778.1:34155848-34178309 GCA_037974735.1 Cicer chorassanicum | reverse complement strand
TAAAAAAGCATAATTTAATCATAATTAAGTTACTTAGTAAGCTAATTTGGATTTAATCTAAAATGTTCATAAAAGGTACATCAAACAATAGTAGTAAATAATTTAAATAATTATTAAGATACATAATTGGCCAATTTGGATTCAATGAATTTTTAATCTAATTAAATAATTCAATATTTTTCAATCATTATCATAGATAAAGTTATTTAAATACACACTTTTAACACAAAGACGAGATATTTTATTTTCTATTCACATACACATATATTTATTTTTATTTGGATGAAAAGGGAGGAATATTTTGGTAAGGATGTATCTCATTAACCACTTTAACAACTTTATTAAACATTAAAATACAGGTCATTAACCATTTTTTAAAATTTATTTTATAAATTAAGTGAAATAGTATGAAATGATATTAACTACTTAGAGAACCTTGAGAAATAAAACAAAACTTAGCGAAGGGAGGTCGTTACTCCGCCAACTTGTTGCAAGGAAGGTTTGATCGATGCGCTATGTGACACCTTAAACCCCAAATATTTTTTTTTTAATTAATTTTATTATTTTTAAAACACTTAAATCCTTCAAATAAAATAATCATATAAAATTCCAAATATTTTTTTTAAGGCAAAGAGCATCACGTAATCGTAGCAGTAATTAACAAAATCCCTTTAGAAACACACATACACAAGTTTAATGATAATTGTAAATGTAGTCCCAACCCGATGTCACTATCAGAGTGGAAATTCCCAAAATAAATCAAGTTCCAAAAATGACGTTAACAAAAAGGTAGAAAATAGAAGTCTTCGAGATAATACGGCTTCCTACACTTCAGGAGCATTATTCTTCACCTGCAGCTTTCGGCTCGTTTGCGTCCATCGCAAACGCCAAACACAAACATCGAGGGGTGAGTTTCGAAATTATGTAACAATATAGATTACACGAGAAGAACACGCAATCAGGCAAACAGTACAAATAAGGAGAACATTCAATAATATAATATCTAAGGTTATTTTAATTCAATCACAATAAACAGTTACAAGGATAAAATGCTATGCATGTACTATACTCTATACTTCATCATTTGGTACCATTCTACTCTGAAGTACTTGGTTAGGAGGCCTGATACTATGCCACTACAAGAGTGGACGGACAATTCATGAATGGCCAAGTCCTCATAGATCCCCTCAACTCAACCCGAGACACATATACGCGACAGTCGGGGTACTCTTGTGTTGCACGGTTGTTCCCGGCCTTAGGGAATAACCCACTAATCCACTTAGGAATTCCCCACTAGATGTACCCCCAAGGTCTATCAGTCTTACCTTACAGTTTGACTGTAGCCCTCCACGATCAGGCTCATTCAGTTGTACTTCCCCGAATCGCTAGGTTTGTCAGACCCTCCCTATATGATGACAAAATAATCCTAACTCCGAATCTCTACAACACATATCTCATGCTTGCTCGATCATCACAACTCAATAAATTTCAATTTGACTTTATAATATTCATCAATATATGTATATCAGTCAATCACAATTCAATCCCAATATTTGGTTTACACTACTCACAATACACAATCCAATCTCATCAATCGCAATAAAAAAAATCAACGGATAGTACATTCAAATAATTTCATGATTTCAATCAAATAGCAAGAATACTCCAATATATTTTATTCATACAGTAACAATCAGCATCACACTTCATAAAATCATTCAACGTGCAATCTTGCAATAAATAAATTCACACAATTCTATAGGTTTCTAAATTATATTTTAGTCCTCACTATTATCATTCATATATTATTAATTAATTATTATTGCTCAATAGGGCTTGACCGTACATAGTGAGCCCCGGATGAATATCTGGGAATTTCGGTATTCCCGTTCATCTCACGTTATTTTATATTCATAACATCGAACCTCATCTCACCCCTTACCTCAGCTGAAGATTCCTCCCAACGAAGTCGATCCGCTGATTTAATGTGTCGCGTCTTCGCCAACCACCGTCTCTAACAGTCCGCAAGAGAAAATAAGTCAACGCAACAACCAATACGAATTAAGTACTTGCCACAATAGACATAAATTTTTTTACTAAAATGACTAATTAAATTATTTGCTATTTGTAATATAACCCAAAAATATATTTAATATTTATCGAAACATACTTATTAGTATACTAACCTAAAATAATTTCTAATTTTAATTAAGATAAGACAGGGTCACATAATTAAATAATTATGGAGTATATTTTTACTTTGGATGTAAAAAAAAAAATAGGTAAGCAATGTCCTAATAAAGAATATATATATAAACAAAATTAAGATGTTTCTCTGTAGCAAAACTGACCAAGGTCCAAGGCCTTCGAAATCTTGGCATGCTATTTTATAATTTAAATACTACTTCTCTAAATAAAATTAAGGACACCATTTTGTTAGGAATGTTTATCTCTAGAATAAAACTAGTCTAATTACTCATTATTGAATTGTTTGTTATTATAATGGTAGTACCATTCTGACAATGCATCTAATGGCGTGACGATATTATGCAGGTAACCATAACCTACTGCTCTCATAAATCTTAATAAGTAAAGAAATAGTCATTTGAGCACCAGGGATATAATGATCATGTTAAATAAATTTCCGTTTGAAATAACAATCCCTTAATTTTTTATCAATTTTTCCCCTATGCTTTCATCCGCATCAGAATTATTTATATCAGCAGGACGTTGAGAAGCTACTATGACTACCCGGATATTGCCCAGCATTGATATAATTCGATCAGCAACCTCCTTAAAATGATATGATTGATAGAATTGGGGAATATGCTCTCTTTTTTTTTTTTAAACCAAAGTGCATCAAATTGATGTAATTAGAAACATATACTCCCTTCTTTTTATCAAGACCAAATTGTATCAATTGATTGGATTTAAGAAAAGTATACCTGCTGTATAGTTGTGGTGTTGTTGTTAGAACCCTGATACTGAAACAAGCTGCGGCAGATTTGTTTTCTTTTTCTTTCCTTCAGTGCGTACGCGTAATTTAGGCTAATGTGTATATATATATGCATACGGCTCAGGCATGTTGACCTATCGGCTAATGTATATATATTGTACAGGCATGTATATATATGACTAATGTATATAAAAGGCTCCAATATTATTATTTTTATTAATATTATCATCCTCATTATTATTATTATTATTATTATTATTATTATTATTATTATTATTATTATTATTATTATTATTATTATTATTATTATTCTAAACCCACCTTATTAGTGCTAAAGGTATCAATTAGTGTAGGAACACAAATTCACTCCTTGTATTATTTTATTTAAATATATATATATATATATATTATTTTTGTAAATTAATTATAGTTAATATTAATGATTTAAATCAATTACTAAGGCAAACACACATGACACACATAAAGAAATTAGAACACATAATAACACTCATAACAATAGTAATGTATCATTATACTGTTAAAATTAGATAATGAGAAATTCGGGTGTTACACGCTCCCCACCTTTGTGCTCCTGTTTGGCTTTTTGGGGGCCATGGACTTACTAAGAATGGTGGAAACTTTTTGGAACCAGAGTTCCCATAGACGGTGCCAATGATTCATAGTGGACTTAGATTCTTTACTCAATAATGAAGCATGGTGGTTTTTCTTATGGAGAGAGTAACATCTCATCGTCGAGGGGTGTACTTGCACACACTTTGACAATAAATTCAATTTGTGTAATAAATTGGGAGGTTCTTAGGGTTAGACAATCACTTTACCATTTTATGCACCAATTTTCCTTATTTATATGACATTCTCTAGAGTTTTTAGATGAATTTTATTAGGGTTGTCAGAGAGATGGGGTCCGAGATCTAGGATGTCTGTCCTTTATGATGTATGAGGATCTTCGCCAACTAGTAGCTCTAATCACAGTGTGATTCCTAACATATGACTAGGTATTGTAACAGCATTAACCCCAAAATAATATATATAATAAATTAATACTTCAAACTTTAATTCTCAAATAAACCAATGCAATCTCAATAAAAATGATTTAACTATAATTTTTTCATTTAATACTAAAAACTTATTAGTAATAACAAGATTTTCATATAAAAAGTAGTTTTTAATTAAATAAGTAAAATACAATTTATAAATCTCATTCTCAATATCACATATCAGAGTAGAGTTTTTCCCAAACTTGAACTTCAAGACTCACTAACATGTAATAACTGTGATTTCACAAATGCATGGTCTAGTCAGTTAAACATAAACTAGAAGGAGGTGAGTTTTGAAATCATTTTCATAGTATAATTTAAGTAAGAAGCATTCACAAATAATCATAATAGAACCGCATTATTGTTAAGACAAAATCTCTAATTAATTGTTTTGATGATAACTAAACAAAATGTTAATTAAGAATTATAATTATGATTCTAAGTGTTTTGATATTTAACTTGTGTATTTGACTGTGTTAAACAAGATAGGTACCAAGCAATTCAAAACAAATCTCATTAAAATCAAAGAAAGCAAAAACAGAAAATCGAAGGTCAATCCTGTCGTACGTCTGTAAAACGAAGATTGATCTTCACTTCCATCAGAATCAAGAATGATCAATCATGTGCAAAAGATTGCATTCTAGAAGCTTTATCAATCTTATATCTTTATCAAGAATAAGCAAGGAAAAGCTTAAAAAAGAATCAGTCCAAAATTTGAAGAATCAAGACAAGCTTCATGAACGAATATAAAAGCAACATCATTCTTCATTTGGTACAAATGCAAGTACAATAGTACAAGCTGTAAAAGTACACAACAATTTTACTATCAAATCAAGCCAGCACACTGACTCAAAGCAAGCAAGCCACTTCAGAAAAGGTGCTGGATCGAGTACATGTCAGATCACATTTATCTCATATGAGGATCGATCCTTGATTGCAAGAATGTTCTTGGATTCAGTCTGTTCACTCTTGCTTTTGGCCTGCTTCAGTCTACTCATTGTCCTATGACAGCTGGCCTTATCTCAATGGCTATGTGAGTTTTCCCAACCTCTCTTGAAGCCTATAAATACAACATCAAGATTAAGAACAAATCACAACTCAAAGTGCCAAGCAAAGCATCAATCATACATTCATATTCGAGCTCTCTCAAATATCATTCTTTAGCTTGCAAATCATTTTCTTTGTATTGTGTTGCAATCAGTAACAACTAAGTCTTAAGTTACAGAATCTATTTCTCAAACAAGAGTTGAGTAATATTCAGATTCTAAACATCTTCGTCATCATTACTTTGTAACTCAAGGCTAGTGTATTATCATAGCTTGAGAAGTGTGTGGAAATCCTTTTATGTTGTAAAAGGTAATTCGTGAAATCCTTACTGAAATAGGTTAAGGTAAATCTGTGAAATTCCTTTCTAAAGTAGAAAGGTGGAAGTTGTGTAAAGATCAAGATTGATCTACGAAAGTTGTGTAACAACTAAGAACAATCTTGCCTTGAGCACTTAGTGGAAAATCTCACATTTGTGAGTACTGGACGTAGCCCAAGTTGGGTGAACCAGGATATATGCTTGAGTAATCTCTATATCTCTATCTCTATTTACTACATGCATTGCAATCAGTTTTTTCTTTGATAAAATCAATATTGCTGTTTTTACACTAACCAATATCGTTCTTCGTATTACCAAGATCAATCTTGAGTAAAACTTTTTGTTTCAAATAGGAATTTTTTTAAAACGGGAAATTATAATTCAAACCCCCTTCCTTATAATTGACATTGTTACTTCAATTGGCATCAGAGCCAGTCTCTAAAGAATTAAAACACTCAAAAAGTGTTAGAGCAAAAGATTCAGGAAGATAATGTCAAAAGCTAAATACATTGTTGAAGGAGGGTCTTTAAACAAACCACCATACTTTGATGGATCAGATTATTACTTCTAGAAAGGCAAAATGCAATTGTTTCTAAAGTCACAAAATACTAGTATATGGAGAATCATCACAGATGGAGACTTCATAAGAAGAGTGGATCAAAACGACTCAACATCAGCTGAAAAAAAAAGAAGCTGAATGGACAGCAGATGAAAAGTCTAAGGTACTCCTAAACTCAAAAGCTCAATTATTTTTATCATGTGCTTTAAGCAGGGAAGAAAGTGAAAGAGTAGATGAATGCGATACGGCCAAGAAAGTATGGGACACATTGCAAACTCACCATGAGAGAACAAGTCATGTTAAGGAAACAAGAATCGATATTGGCATTCAAAAATTTGAATTGTTTAAAATGAATGATGGAGAAACAATTGATGAAATGTATTCAAGATTCACAACCATAGTGAATGAAATGCGCTCACTTGGCAAACCTTATTCAGTACAAGACAGGGTACGCAAAATCATGAGATGTCTTCCAATCATGTGGAGACCAATGGTGACAGCCATAAGCAAAGCAAAGAATCTTGAAGTTCTGGGATTGGAAGAACTGATTGGTACTCTAAGGGCGCATGAGGTACTGTTGCTGGAAGATAAACCTATAAAGAAAGGCAAAGTAATAGCCTGAAAAGCATCTCAAAGCTCACCAAATGTTAAACAAACAATTGAGAAAAGTGATTCAGAAGATGGTCAAGAAGATTTTGATGAAGAGATTGCTCTTCTCACAAGAAAGATACAAAGAATGATGAGGAGAAGAGATCAGATCAAAAGAGGATCCCCAGACAAAAAGGATTTCAAAGCTGAAATAGATAAAAGCAAAATCATTTGCTTTGGATGCAACAAGCAAGGACATTACAAAACTGAATGTCCATTAAAAAAAAAAGGTGCCAAAGAAATTCCCTTTCAAGAAAAAATTAATGATGACAACCTGGGATGATTATGATGAATCAGATGTGGATGAACCTGAAGAAGCAAACCAGTGTTTGATGGCCAACCGTGAAGATACAGAGGTAACAGATTTTGAACCATGTCTTGTATGTAAACAAATGGAAAAATTTCATAAAGAAAAAGAGAAAGTTCAGGTTATGAATGATGAACTTAAAGAAATCATTCAAAACTCGAAAGAATCTCAATTCAAAAGTTCTGAATCTGAAGGTTCTAAAAGCCAAGATCGATCTTCATCTCAAACGGAGAACGATTTTCTCAAGGCTGAAATTGAAATTCTTAAAAATGATTTAACGAATTTCATTCAAGCTATTGAGACATTTCAGAAAATCATGGGATCCCAAGTAGGGATATTTGATAAAGCTGGGATTGGTTTTGATAAAACTAAAAAATAAAAAAAAAATATATGAAAATTTCTTTGTTCCTGAAAGAAAAGAGGGAAATTGCAAAATCAAATGTTCATACAGTAACAAAATTGGACACTTAGAATTTTCATGCTATTTTAAAAAAAGGGATGAAAAAATCAAGAACAAAAAGAATTTTAAAAAGGAAGAACAGTTTAGAGCAAAGGCAAAATTTTCCCAAAATCTGAAATAACAGGATCGATCTTCAGCTGCTGTTAAAAACGAAGATCGATCTAAAGCTTTATCAAAACCTGTTGAAATTCGTTTTTTCCAAACATTTTCAAAAATAGGCAACTAATCATTCCTCCTGGTCCAAGATAAGTCACTCTGAGACTATTTTAAACACCAAGAAGGAATCAGATTTTAAAACTAACTCCTCAGGACCCAAAATCAAGTGGGTACCTAAAAATGATATAACACATCATGCAGGATGGATCTCAAGATGTCAAGAAAAGGCCATGGTTTTTGGACAGTGGCTGTTCAAGGCATATGACGAGTGACAAGAACTGCTTCATGTCATTCATCAAAAAAGATGGAGGATCCGTAACCTTTGGAAACAATGATCAAGCCAAAATCAAATGAAATGGAACCATAGGTAAAATAAATTCTGCCAAAATCAATGTTGTTCAATATGTTGTAGGATTAAAACATAACCTTCTCAGCATTAGTCAGCTTTGTGATAATGGATTTGAAGTTGTTTTTAAACCCAACATATGTGAAGTGAGAATGGCAACTTCTGGAGAAATTATTTTTTCTGCATCCAGAAAGAAAAATCTTTACATTTTATACATTGAAAAATTACCAGTTGAATCTTGCCTCATGTCCATGAATAAAGATAAATGGATATGGCATAAAAGAACTGGACATATAAGGATGAAAACAATTTCAAATCTGTCAAAATTAGATCTTGTTAGAGGACTTCCTAAAATCAATTTTGAAAAAGATAAAGTATGTGAAGCATGTGCAAAAGGAAAACAAGTTAAAAGTAGTTTTCATTCAAAAGAGTTTATATCAACTAAAAAACCTCTTGAACTACTTCACATTGATCTTTTTGGTCTCATCAAAACCATTAGCTTGGGAGGCATGAAATATGGATTTGTAATTTTTGATGATTTTTCTAGATACACATGGGTGTTATTTTTAAAGCAAAAAGATGATGCATTTGATGCTTTCAAAAATGTTTGTAAAAAGTTTCAAAATGAAAAAGAATCCAACATCATCACTGTGAGAAGTGATCATAGAGGTGAATTTATAAATGCATCTTTCAAAACATTTTTTGAAGAGCTTGGCATTTCTCACAATCTATCTTGTGCAAGAATCCTCAACAAAATAGGCTTGTTGAAAGAAAGAATAGAACATTTCAAGAGATGGCAAGAACGATCTTGGAAGAATCCAATGTAGAAAAATATTTTTGGGCTGAAGCCATAAACACATCTTGTTACATTTTGAATCGTGTTTCAATTAGAAATTTTTTAAATAAAACACCCTATGAAATCTGGAAAAATAAAAAACCAAATATTTCATATTTTCACATCTTTGGTTGTTATTGCTACATTTTAAACAATAAAGACAACTTGGGAAAATTTGATGCGAAATCGGACAAAGCCATATTTTTAGGATACTCAACTGAATCTAAAGGATATCGTATCTTTAATTTGAGAACTAAAAATGTTGAAATCAGTATGCACATTTTATTTGATGAGTTTGATGTTCTTGAGTTGGAAAAGAAAGATGAGGAAGAGGAAGAAAAATCTGGGCAAATGCAGAAGATTGATCTTCAGGAAAACGAGATTGATAAACAGTCTCTGTTTCAAACTCCTCCCAAAAGCTGGAGACTTATAGATGATCATCCTCCAAATCAAATAATTGGGGATACAGTTGATGGCATTAGAACAAGGAGATCATTTAAAGAAGATGCAAACAGCAACATGGCAATGATCTCTCAAGTAGAACCAAAATCAATCAAAGAGGCAATAATTGATCAATCTTGGATCGATGCGATGAAGGAAGAACTTCTTCAGTTTGAGAAGAATGAAGTCTGGACTCATGTCCCTGATCCACAAGATCAAACCATTATTAGAACATGATGGGTCTTTAGAAATAAGCTTGATGAAGAAGGAAAAGTGGTAAGAAATAAAGCAAGGTTGGTTGCTCAAGGTTATAATCAACAAGAAGGAATAGACTATGATGAAACCTATGCTCCAGTTGCAAGGTTAGAAGCCATTCGCATTCTTCTTGCATATGCATCACATAAAAACATCAAACTTTTTCAAATGGATCTTAAAAGTGTATTTTTAAATGGATTTTTAAATGAACAAGTTTATGTCTGTCAACCTCCAGGCTTTGAGGATCAAAAGAAACCAAATCATGTTTTTAAACTCACCAAAGCTTTGTATGGTTTAAAACAAGCTCCTAGAGCTTGGTATGAAAGATTGAGTTCATTTTTTATCAAAAATAATTTTTCCCGAGGAAACATTGACACAACACTTTTTAAGAAAACATGTGAAAATGATTTACCCATTGTTCAAGTGTATGTTGATGATATTATTTTTGGATAACAAATGAAAAAATGTGTGAGGATTTTTCAAATCTCATGCAAAGTGAATTTGACATGAGTATGATGGGAGAGTTTAGATATTTTCTTGGTTTACAAATCAAACAATATTCAAATGGAATTTTCATTTGTCAAGAAAAATATATCAAAGATCTTTTAAAGAAATACAAAATGAATGAAGCTAAGATCATGACAACTCCCATGCATCCATTATCCTCGTTAGATAAAGATGAAAATGGACAATCAATCTCCGAAAAAGAATATCGAGGAATAATTGGCTCTTTACTTTATCTAACTGCAACTAAGCCTGACATTGTTTTTGTCGTAGGCTTATGTGCTAGGTTTCAATCATCACCTAAAGAGTCTCATTTAATGGCAGTTAAAAGAATATTTCGTTATCTAGTAGGTACTATTGATCTTGCCATTTGGTATAGCAAAGGTTCTCACTTTGATTTTGTAGCTTATTGTGATGCGGATTATGCTGGTGATAAGATAGAAAGAAAGAGCACAAGTGGTGCATGTCAATTCCTAGGAGAAGCCTTAATCAACTGGTCATGTAGGAAGCAAAACATGATTGCCCTATCAACAACTGAAGCCGAATATGTCTCAACAGCAAATTGTTGCTCTCAAGTATTATGGATCAAGAATAAACTTGAAGATTATTCAGTAAGGTACTCTCATATCTCAATATATTGTGATAATACCAGTGCTATTAATCTCTCAAAACACCCTATTCAACATTAATGGTCTAAACATATTGATATTAAGCACCATTTTATTAGGGATCATGTTAGTAAAAAGGAGGTTGAATTGATTTTTGTGGATACAAAAAATCATTTGGCTGGTGTTTTTACTAAGCCCCTGGTGGAAGATAGTTTCAATTCCATCAAAGAACGACTAAAAATCGTTAAAAATCCTGGTCAAAATTGATAAAATTAAAATAGGATCAATCTGCACATAACGAAGATCTTCGTTTTCCCCTTGCTATGTCATAATGTTCAAGAACGATCATCGTTCTTCATCATTACTCCTTTTCTCTTTCATCTGAAAAGTCTGCTCTTTTGAAAAGGTAACGGCTCCCCAGCACACGCCCTCTATTTCCTCCTTCCCCATGCAACTGCTCCCTCCATCCCATCAACACGCGTGGCATCTATTCATCTTCTTAATCAACTGCCACACATCAAAATCATCACCTCCCTAACAAAACAACAAGAAGCATTTTTCTGATCATTCATCTTCTACTTTCGTCTTCATCAAAAACTCAAAAAAAAAATATCTCTTCCAACCAAAAATGGCTCGAACTAAAACAACTGCTCACAAACATCCAAGATCATCTCCAATTCCTTCACCATCACCATCCCCATCTCCTGTTAGATCACATTCTCCTCCACCCAGACCCACCCCCTCACACTTCTTCTTCTGAGCGAACATTCTCAGACTCTCTATCCTCCTCCCCTGAAACAAGCCCTCTTCCACTCGCTCTAGCTCCTCTTTCCACCGTCCTTCCTCTATTGTTTCAAGCCCTCATTCCCTCCTTAAGTCAGTTCCCTCCACATCTTAGAAAAACTCAGAAACCTACCTCTAGCACATCCCCCTCACGAAGAAGGTCCATGCGCATCTTGGCTGGCATTGGCACCTCCAACACGAAAAAAATTGATACCACTGTTTACACTATTTTTGATGATGATGATGCTGAAATTCCACCATCTCAACAACCATCAAAACCTCAATTTCCAAAAATTCCCAAAATCTCAAACCCTCAAAACCTAACTTCCCATCAATTCCAAAAACTTTAAAACCATCAAACACTCCTCAAAACCCAGAAATTTCTAAACCTGCGTCCAAATCCCCATCCCAACGTCCTAAATCCAAAACCAAAACCAAAGTTTCTAAACCAACACAATCTAAATCTACCTTAACTAAAACACTTTCAGAATTTTTGGCTGCTCAAAAACGAAAAAAAACCCAAAACATCACAAAAGCAAAAACCCTCACAAGAACGCTCTTCGCTTCCTCAAGAACGATCCTCAGCTCTAACACGCTCTTCACCAAGACAACCATTTCCATATCGTTCCCCTCATCAAACTCCAACAAAAACAACCAAAAACACGAAATCCTCCAAACCCTCATCTTCCAAAATATTGATTCCTCCTTTAATCTCTGCCAAAATACAAAAAGTCCTTTTTGAAAAATGGGCTCAACGCCCTATCGGCAATGGTCGTGTCTTTGATTTTCAAAATCTTCAACTTGAAGGAGTCTCCATCCAGCATCACATTGATGCCCTTGGAAGGACATAGTTCCTCAAAATCTCTGATTGCTTTTACCCTGATGTCATTCGTGCATTTTATTGCAAGGATGAGGTTTTTCCAAACAAATCCCTCATTGTTTCTACTCTAAAAGGTGTAGAGATCCACCTTGATCCTATTGTGTTGGCTGATATATTGCAAGTGCCTTCCGAAGGTCTGACCGTCTTTGGAAAAGATTGGTTTTCATCCCTCAACCTCTCAAAAGAAGAGGTATTTCAAGAATTATTCATTGTTGGTCCCACAAAAAATATTTCTGCTGAGTTGAAACCACTACCAAAAATCTTTAACAACATCAGTCAAAACTACATTCTCCCTCACTGTGGCAGTCACGAATTTGTATCTGATAATGATACTATTATCATTTATCACCTTCTTCATCGCAAGAAGCTCAACCTGCCCTATTTAATCATTCAGCATATGATTGCTACTGCTCAAAAAGATTACAAAAGGAACATTGTCCCCTATGACATGGTTCTTTCTAAAATCTTCAGACATTTTCAAATTCCCCTTTTGAGTGATTCTTTTTGATATTAATGAAATCATTATTTGGTTCAAATACGTAGCACATATTAAGGGGGAGTCTTTTATTAAAAAACTCTCGGAATTATTATTTAGAATCAAAATTAAAAATCTAAATTAACATGTTTTTTCATCATCAAAAATGGGGAGATTGTTAAGACATAATCTTTAATTAATTGTTTTGATGATAATTAAACAAAAGGTTAATTAAGAACTATAATTATGATTCTAAGTGTTTTGAAATTTAACTTGTGTATTTGAGTGTGTTAAACAAGATAGGTATCAAGCAATTCAAAACAAATCTCATTAAAATCAAAGAAAGCAAAAACAACAAATCGAAGATCAATCCTGTCATACGTTTGTAAAACGAAGATTGATCTTCACTTCCATCAGAAATCAAGAATGATCAATCCTGTGCAAAAGATTGCATTCTAGAAGCTTTATCAATCTTATATCTTTATCAAGAATAAGCAAGGAAAATCTTAAAACAGAATCAGCCCAGAATTTGAAGAATCAAGGCAAGCTTCATGAAGGAATATAAAAGGAAGATCATTCTTCATTTGGTACAAATGCAAGTACAATAGTACAAGCTGTAAAAGTACACCACAATTGTACTATCAAATCAAGCCAGCACACTGACTCAAAGCAAGCACGCCACTTCAGAAAAGGTGTTGGATCGAGTACATGTCAGATCACATTTATCTCATTTGAGGATCGATCCTGGATTGTAAGAATGCTCTTGGATTCAGTCTTTTCACTCTTGCTTTTGGCCTGCTTCAGTCTACTCACTGTCCTATGACAATTGGCCTCATCTCAATGGCTATGTGAGCTATCCCAACCTCTCTTGAAGCTTATAAATACAACATCAAGATGAAGAACAAATCACAACTCAAAGTGCTAAGCAAAGCATCAATCATACATTCATATTCGAGCTCTCTCAAATATCATTCTTTAGCTTGCAAATCATTTTCCTTGTGTTGTGTTGCAATCAGTAACAACTAAGTCTTAAGTTACAGAATCTATTTCTCAAACAAGAGTTGAGTAATATTCAGATTCTAAACATCTTCGTCATCATTACTTTGTAACTCAAGGCTAGTGTGTTATCATAGCTTGAGAAGTGTTTGAAAATCCTTTTATGTTGTAAAAGGTCGTTCGTGAAATCCTTACTGAAATAAGTTAATGTAAATCTGTGGAATTCCTTTCTAAAGTAGAAAGGTGGAAGTTGTGTAAAGATCAAGATTGATCTACGTAAGTTGTGTAACAATCAAGAACAATCTTGCCTTGAGCACTTAGTGGAAAATCTCACATTTGTGAGGACTGGACGTAGTCCAAGTTGAGTGAACAAGGATATATGCTTGAGTAATCTCTCTATCTCTATCTCTATTTACTACATGCATTGCAATCAATTTTTTCATTGATAAAATCAATATTGCTGTTTTTACACTAACCAAGATCGTTCTTCGTATTACCAAAATCAATCTTGAGTAAAACTTTTAGTTTCAAACAGGAATTTTTAAAAAGGGGCAATTATAATTCAAACCTATTTTCCTTATAATTGACAATGTTACTTCAATTATAACGTATCATGGTATATCAAAATACTCATGAAATTAATGTCACATTATAACGTCAAAATACTCAAACAAAATCAATATCTCATTATAACATCAAATCATCTATGGAAAATTGTTATCACCTTCAACACACATTAATCACAAAAGAACAATCAAGGCAATGCAATACTACATATGGACTTAGACTCTACTTCTTCACATTTAGGTATCATTCTAACCCTAAAGTACTTCGGTAGAAGGCTTGATACTATGTCACCACACAAGTTAGCGGACAATTCAAATTGGTTTTGTCCTCATAGATCCCTTCAACTCAACCGAAACACATATACGCGAAAGTCGAGGTAAACATGTGTTGCATGGTAGCTCACGACATTTGGAGTGCTACCTCCAAGTTGTAGGCGGAAAATACACAAGAAAAATGGGTTTGAATTGTGTATTCGATTTTAAATAAATTTATGGACAAACTAATAGTGAAAATAAAACAAGTAAAGACAAAAGTAGTAAAAAGAGGAAAGAGAGATAACACGGTAATTTATTCTGATTCATTACCAACCCGGTAACTACATCCAGTCCCTTCACCCAAAAAGATTTAATCCAACAATTTAAACCAAATTACAACCACTTAGCTTCACAAGTTAAGTCTTTTCAACATCCAACTAGAAAACCACAAGTCAATGAGGGCAGGTTACACAAGTATTTTGTTTTATTTTTGGGTTTCTCTCAATCAGAGCATATGAAATTAAAACTCACGAACATAGCACAATAAAGATAATGATACAATGTATTACTAAATAATTTCTAAGTGATTTGTTGTTGTAGTTGTCGTTTAAGTAGCAATGTCAATCACAAGAAAAGGGGTTTGAATTGTGACCCTTTAACAATTTTGATTCATGTGTGATAGCGTTTCAGCAAGTGTACTGAATCATTGCAAGTAATAATAAAACTGTAGTAACTAGTGTCGAACTCAAGGATTGCGTTTTACTATCGAATTATATTTAGTTACTAAAATTGAACAAAAAATTCCCAAATTGATTGAAGTAATATTTAAAATTAAGAACAATAATAAAATTGATCCTTTATAATGAGAAAAATGTGAGAGATGAGTTTCACTTCGAATCCAACCGTGGTGTCTAATTTAATCTTAGTTATTGAACTCCTTTATTGAATTATTATCGAATTCTCTTTATTATTTTTGCCCTAATGTCTTAGTGATAGAATATTTAATTCCAAAGTAACCCATAATTCCTTAGTGGATTTAAGATTAGAATTAAGCCTTACCGTACAGGAATTCTCTTGTTAAACTATTGCCTTTGCAACTAATTTAATTGGTTTCATGATTTGCATCTATCCCTAGACTACAAACTCATGAATTTCTCATCTCAAGCATTCGTAAAGTCCACTACCGTTCCAAAATACGAATCGTAGAACACTTTAATGTTGATCAAGCAATAAAAAGCATTAAGCACAAAGATAAGAAAAATAATTCAATAAACTCATTCATATAACTAGAAATCAAATCAGGAAAAATAAGGGTTTCATCTTGTTACACTCATCCCTAACAAATAGGGTTTAGTTACTCATGACAGAGATAGAAAAGATAGAGATTAGAGAAGAATTACAAGAAAGATTCATGAATGATTCTTGATAAAACTGCTCCAATGGTGTTAGCAACGACCGTCTTTGAGTTTCTCTCCTAGGGCACAAAGCTCCCAACTTCCCAATAGTCAAAAAGATGCCTCAAAAGTGAGAAAAACGAGTTTTAATATGTTTTTTTGCAAGTCTCCCAACATTTAGTGCATGTTTATCCTCTTTTTAGTCCAAATTGGGTTTTGGTGTCTTCATGAAAGTTGTAGATATGGATCTTAGCTTTCATTTTCACTTGGTGTGCCTTCAACTGGACATCTAAATCTCTAGATATGGTTGAAATATTCCACATAGGACATGTTGATTTCTCACCAAAATTCAGCACTGCACTAAAACAAAGAAACAACGTAAAACTACGAAAAATATCTACTTAATCAAGGATATAAGAACATAAATATTTCATTAAATCAAAGAACTAAAATCAACAAGATATATCAAATAACTCATTAAATTAACTAATGAATAAAAGATAAATAAGACTAAAAACAATGAAAAATATGCATATGATGAAGAGTCGTCAATGTGCTTAATTTAATTAAATTAAGATCAATCTTGGTTGAAATAGAATGTCCAGAATGTTTTGGTTGTTAGAAGTAAATAAAATAAATTAGTTTATAATAAAGTGTGATTTATATGTGCAAACAATTAAAGATAATAGATATAAAGATCACTAACAAAAAGTATATTGGTTCACCCAACTCGGGTTAGTCCAGCCCTCACAACTGTGAGATTTTCACTATGTGCTTCTGAACCAGAATGTCCTCCTACACACCTTTTCTCTTGATCACACCGTGATCAATTACAATCTTCATCTTTCAACCTACAAATGATTTTTATAATCACTTTTCAGCCTTGAAATGATTTTTACAAACACATTCAATCTAACATAAAAGATGGACTTAAGTTACAAATGATGTGTATGATATAAGTGTTTGGGGTCTTGAAACTTCTCAATAATTGTTATTACTTGAACAAGTGTTGGTAGATTTGTAAATTGAGCTATTGCCTTCATCTTCCAATTGATCTTCAATTTATAGATGATAAAAGACTTTGAATATTCAGTTTAAACTAAATATAGTCGTTGGACACACTTCCCAAGTGTTAGATATATTTTAAATCAATTAAACACATGTTTATATTGCTATCCAGAACGTTCTTGCTTTTGAGTCTGATGGAAAACGTGAATGAGTTGTGAAATGTTAGTTTGTATTGTTTCAAATCAGAATTATGTAGAGCTTTCTATAGAATATTGTAAATACAATGTACTTGCATCCTTGCTCACAACTCATCAATTTGGAGATCAATCTTGAGGTTGTTTTTCTCCTATGGGCATTCAGCTCGAGTTATGAGCTTCACCATTGATTTGAGCAGACTTGATACTCTTTAAATTGTTGTTTGGACTGTGGAAAATGATATGTTTTAATTGTGTCTTTAAAAGAGAATAACCAGAATGTTCTTTGGTAAAACCAAAACGTTCTTGGTTTTGTGTTGTATCGAAATGTGGATGAGTGATTTAGTAGTTGTCTATTCTTAGTCCTTTAACTCAAAAGCATGATGTACTTTCTGTAAAAAGGTGCAGCATTAGTGTCCTTGTTGTACTAGTTGTCCTTGCTCATAGCTCATCAATCTAGAGATTGATCTTGATGTTGTTTGCTTCTTTGGGCCTTTAGCTAGAGTTTTTGGACTTGAGTATTGTTTTGAGTAGTCTTGACATGTGTTTATCTTAAGGTCTGGACTATGGAAAATGATCCATTTTGCTTCTGCCCATAAATGAAATAACCAAAATGATCTTCGTTTTTCCAGACTTCTGTTTTTAATAAACCAGAATGATCTTCATTTATCCAGAATTTTGTTTTTAATAAATCAGAATAATCTTCCTTTTCCTAAACTGGTGTTTTTAATAAACTATAATGATCTTGATAAACCAGAATGATCTTTTAATAAACCAGAATAATCTTGTAATAAACTAGAATGATCTGGTTATAAACTCGAATGATCTTGTCATCAATTTCCAATTTAATTAAGACATGATTTGCTTTGATTTATAACATGGTGTGATCATTGATTATTGTATGAATGTTTTTGATCACCTTCTTCATGAAGATGATATCTTGAAATGTAATAATCATTCTCTTCAATGATTAATATATGATATATTCTTTTTGAGATTCTTTCGTTATTGAGTAGATATGTATGCATTTTGATGATGTGAATGGCTTCTTGCTTGTTCACTTATGCAATTCATGTTCCTTAAATAAAATCAAGTGCAATCATTAGTAGATCACCATTCATAAAACTTAATCATTTATTTCATAAGGTTTGTTGTCATTAAAACATACATCAAAAAGGTTTTTACCTCAACTGTCGTGTTCAACTCTGTTGTCTTAGTGCATATATTTATTTTTTGTTTTTGGGTTCCTCAAGTGGTGAGAACCATTTATAGATACCAATTGTTTGAGCTTTTCAAATTGCTTCTTCTTCTTCTTCCAACGTTCTGAATTCCAACGTTTAGATTATTTAATTCTGGTTTCTTCAATTTTCTAATCTTCATGTTCCATTCAAATTCTAATGATCGTTGCTTTGATTTCAAAATGTGTTATCTTTGATTGTGTGGATTTGTAGTCGTGAATTTGAATTGGACCGTTTCTATTTGATGAGACATTCAATTCGGTGCAATTTAAGAATGTAACTGTCTAGACACTTTAACCCATTTAAGTGTGGACAAAAGTAACAACTTGGACATTTGAATTTTCAGTATCAGAATCAGAGGTAGTGAGCCTTCATCAGATTCTATTTATGAGTCGTGTGTAGAAGGTGTGTCTTCATAGTCAACTTCTAGAGTCGTGACTTTTATCAGATTCAGATTCGTTGACTTTTTTAACCATGAAAAATGATACGTTTGACATTTTCATCAGAGTCAAACTCAACCATCTTCTGGTGTTGAATTATTGGCCAGATGCAACTTAGTAGAGGCAGAGTCAGCATTGTGCATTAGAGTCAAATGGTTGCCTTTGTTGTTTTGTTGGAGGCAGCTTATTGGAGCATGTTGCACTTGACTTCAGAGTCTTATCTTCATAGGTGAAACCTTGGAGGTAGATTATCAGAGTAAGATCTTTGGACTCAGATACTTAGAGACAGATCCGTAGAGGCGTCTCATTTGGAGACAACGAAGGGTGCGTGTTGTTCCTTTCCTATGATTCGTCCTTTTATTCCATTTCCTCTTAATCTGATTGCTTCTTCTGATGCGCAACACAGCGAAAGGTGCACATTGTTCCTTTCCTCTGATATGTCCTTCTATCCCATTTCCTCTTAATTTGTTTGCTTCATCTAATGTACAACACAACGAATGGTGCATGTTGTTCCTTTCCTCTAATCTGTTTGCTTTTGATTGCTTCATTTCTTCTAATATGTTTGCTTCTGGTTGTCTCTTTTCCTCTGATCTGTTTGCTTCTGATTGTTTCTTTTCCTCTGGTGGTATGCTTTGGTGGACGCGTTTCCTTTTATCTGAGTTGTTTCCTCTTATCTTGGGTGTTTCCTTTGATTTATGGGCTTTCTTCTATCTTATTTTCTGCATGCTCAATTAAATTATTAGTACATTAAATTATTCACACAAAAAATCTTTTATTATCATAAGAACAAGATGAGAAATTTTTTCTCCAAACCATCTTGGTTCTAACACAAGTCGCCTAGAAATTTTCTACCAAAATACCCCCAAGGTCTAACAATCTTACCGTAAGGCTCAACAGCAAACCTTCACGACTCATTTAGTTGTACTTCTCCAACATCACCAGGTTTGTCAAACTTTATCTATATGATGACAAGATAATCTACACATCAAAGAAACCTAACATCTAGTATCTCTCTTTGTTGGTCTAGGCTACCCCGTTTAGAGTATCATCTTTAGCACAAGTTAGAATCACCACTATTTTATCAACTTTAGGGTTACTTCAATATTATTATCACAAATTCATAACATCATTATCATCAATCATATATCATCATTATCGCATAAACTTATATCACACAATGCATTTATATTTTATCATCACATAGCACAAAATTCATTCAACATCTAATATCACAACGATATTAAATATCAAGCGTAGCAAGCGTCTGATGAATCGTTGGGAAATATGGTTATTTCGTTCATCTAACATTATATTATACTCATTGATTCAAATGTTCTTTCACCCTTTATCTTAATTTGACGCTTTCACGCGTGAGTCCACAAAAGACAAGCTTTTGTTCCTTTGACACCTTGTCCTCTAATCCACTTAATTGGGTAAACATCAGAAATAAAATATGAGAGCACACTCTAAAAGGTAATATAGCTATTGTTTTAAACATTCGTTTTGGCGTTATATTTTATCATCACATAGCACAAAATTCATTCAACATCTAATATCACAACGATATTAAATATCAAGCGTAGCAAGCGTCTGATGAATCGTTGGGAAATATGGTTATTCCGTTCATCTAACATTATATTATACTCATTGATTCAAATGTTCTTTCACCCTTTATAGCTATTGTTTTAAACATTCGTTTTGGCGTTAGTTATTGTTTTAAACTCTAAAAGGTAATATAGCTATTGTTTTAAACATTCGTTTTGGCGTTAGTTTCACTCAAATCGAACTTACGAAAAAAAAGAACGATGCAAAATAGTATGTTTTATAAATAAAAAAGTTAAAGATTTTATAAGGTAATTGAAAATGTCAAAAATTCTGAAAAATGGAGTTAAAATAACTAACTCAATAAAAGAAATTACTTACTAAAATTTGAGATGGAGAAAATTTTCTGAAGAGTTGTAATCGATTTGTTCTCTTCTCTTGTTATGCTGCTGCCGTACTCTCAGTCTCTGACTTTCATCTTTCTCGTTACAGTTCCTCCAAGCCAATGGGCTAAGCTCCTTGGCCTTTTTATAAATAAATAAAAAAATCAATTTCCTCTCCTTTTTTAAACTAAACAATAATATCAAAATATTACTATTATTTTGAGGCTAATACTTTTCAAAATAAAGTAATTAGAGTTATTAACTTTATTTAAAAGTACATTAAAACTAAAACTCTCTTATTTGTAGTCATTATTACAATTACTAATATATCTATTTTAAAACATTTTCACATCAATAACATATTTTAACACTTATATAATAAAAATATAGTTTCTAAAATATTCATGATATTCAAAATAATTATTTATAAAATAATTAATTAAAATAAGATATTGTTAGAAGTAATTAAATATAATTAAATACACATTTAACATTAGTCAAAGATACAAAAAAATGTCGCATTAGTTATCAACAAGCATATACACGTAAAAGCGCTTAAAATCTTATTTTTTTTAAATATTTACACTAAAATACTATTATTTTTTAAAAAATTAAATTAAATTAAAATATGATATTCATAAATTATATTACTCATTAAATCAAATATGTATAAAATTATCACACTAAGCAAACACACATATAAAAAAAATTAATCTCAAAATTTATCAACGTTCTAACATACTTTTACTACCAAATTAATTTTTTTAATTAATAAAATAATTTATTATACAATATAAGTTTTACGGTTATGAAGGTGTTGGTGAGTTTTGGTTGTATTTCTATTTCGGATTTCGTTCACCTAAGTAGGATGTCCTAATTGGATAACCTTCATACCTCCATGATCTAGGTTGGGTTTATCTAAAGGGTGCCTATTATTGTGTTAGATTAGGCCATTGTGGTTATAGTTCATCACAGAACGGTAGTAATCCAGAAACACAAAGAAAAAAGAGACAAACAATGAATATGTGTTGACTTGTGGTTTCTTTAGGAACTTTTAATTAGATGAGAAGAAAAGACAATATCTTATGTGTCCAGGATATTGGGAATCATGATCAATATATATATGGAGATGGTTAATTAGAGTTCTCATATTACTTAATTTGATCATTAATCAATAAACAGTTGTAATTGATATATTTTAATTTATTTTAAAAAATGTGGGGAAGGAGAAAAAAAATTATTAATTAAAGTGGCAGTAGTTACCATTTTACACTTGTACTCGAGAGAATTTGAATCAGTACTTTAGAATTACAAAATTAAATTCTTACCACTGAACTAACACCTTAAGTGCTAAATAACTAATATAATTAATTTTAAGATATTTCTCCACATAACAATATTGAAATATAATTAAATAAAAAAATATTCAAATAAATGTCTCTACTTCTAATTAATCACGTATTTTGTATCATCTTCAACAAAAATCTAAAGAAACATGAGCTCAAAATAATCACAACTTATCACAAAGTTGTGAAGAAAAGGAGTATATGAAAGTACTCTCTGTGTCCCCTTTTGCAGTTTTTCTTTATCTCTTAACATATGACATTTTACAAAATTCAATATTCATTAATGATTTCTTTTAAAAAAAAATCTCGAATTAAGTTACCATTGAAAAAAATAAAGGAAGAATAGAATATTTGAATTTGATGAAAGTATGATTATAAATTGAATTATGAGAAAAGGAAAGCAAACTTATGGAAAGTGTTATGTTATATGTTTTCTTTTATGTTATGAAAATATTATCAACTACT
>JBBPBP010009778.1:34135890-34147014 GCA_037974735.1 Cicer chorassanicum | reverse complement strand
CTTTTTTCTCTATAATATATCAAATCTTATTAGACTTGTGTGTTTTTTTAATTATATAAAAAAATATAATTATTATAAATAAATAAAAAGTTAAAAACCTAATAATTTTGAGACCCTATATAATAATACAGATTGCACAAGACAATTGCCGACTTAGGTAAATACCTTTATAAATATACTCCAAATATTTATTTTTTTAAAATAGAATAATTATTTTCTAAAATTGAAATAAAATTAAAAAACAAAAAAGTACAATTAAATTCATTAATTTTCACTTATAATTACACTCCTTTCAATTTTAAATATGAACAAAAATAAATTAAAGTTGTATTTATATTTAAGAAGTAAAATGAGAGGGAGTATTTGTTTATGGTGATCTAGAGTTGTGAGTCCTCGAGAAGTTAATAGTTAATGGAGTAATAGTAATAGTATTATGACAATGAGTGATTATGTCTTTTTCATAAAAAACGACTTTACTTACTAGGTAGAAATGTGGCCTGGGAAATAGTGGTAAATGCTTCTGACATGCGGGTCCAGAGACCAGATATTATATTTCTCACATGATAATAAATAAAGTTGGAACTTCCTCTTTTCTCATGTCTTTTAAATGGATTACAGTGTAGCATTTTTTTTACAATTTTTGTGTTTAACTTGTATATAAATATTCCTTTCGTTTTACAAAGAAAGCCAGTTTTAAAAAAAAAAAATTTAAAATATTATTTTTAATTTTTGTGTAATTTTTGAATTATTTTTTTAATTACATTTATGATAATAGAAATAGCGATGTTATTTAATAAAGTAATAACTAACAATATAATATGTTAATATTTCACTAAATGATCAAATATTTAGTTTTTTATTTTATGGTAATTGTGGAAGGAAAGGGACATGGGCACGTTATAGGGGTTTAGGCCCCTGCTGAAATTTTGAAAGGTTTTTAATTACAGTTTATTTTGTTATAAAATTATCATTATTATATTAGTTATATATTTCTAAATTCTGGTGCATAACAACAAGTGATCAGCCAGTAGTAGCAAGCAGCTTTGCATTTCCAATATCTCAAGCAAATAATGTTATTGTTGCAAGGTTTTTATTTTCAGTGCAGTGTTTTTATTGCATTTTGCATCATCTTATAACTCCTCTACCTCTAGTTCTAATTATAAGAACAAAAACAAAAAACATCAATATTAATTAAAAAAAGTATTCCTATCATTTTTTTTTGAATATTTTTATAAATATATCTCTCATAAAAAAGTGTGAGATATTAAATACATTAACTAATATTAAACAAGAATAAAAATCATTTAAAAAATATATTTTAAAAATCACATTTTTTTATAAATAAGACCACAAAATCTCTATAAAAAAAATTATAATTGGGACAAGAGGTAGTATTAGCTCTTAGAGCCTTCACATAAATTTTTTTGGCTTAATTAGTCTTTTGGTCTTTTGTCTTCTTTTTTTAGTTTTATTTTGGTTCTTTAATTAATTTTTTGTTTCGTTTTCATCTATCAACTTTGCTTTTGTCAGCCACATTAGTCATTTTCGTCAGTTTTATTCAAAAAACGTTAAGTCTATTGGGTTGTATGAGTGTCACTTTTTATGTGTTGACTAGGTTGTATAAGTCAACCATTTAAAACTCAAAGTTAAGGTTTCAGACTTCTTCTTCCTCTAAGCCTTTACGAAAGCTCACTTTTGTGGATCTTCTAGAGGCCACCAACAACTTTCACAATGATAGGTCTCATCGGTTCGGGTAATTTCGACAACATGTATAAAGCTCAATTGAAAGATGGCAGTGTTATGGTGATCAAGAAACTGATACACATAAGTAGATAAAAGGACAAAGAATTCACATCTGAAATGAAAACCATAGGGAAAACCAAGCATATGAACTTTGTTCTCTTCTGGGTTACTACAAAGTTGGAGAGGAAAGACTTTTAGTTTATGAGTACATGAAATATGGAAGTCTAGAAGATGTCATACACGACCCAAAGAAAATCGGGATTGAGATAAAATGGTCAGTGAGGAGGAATATTGCAATTTGAGCTACAAGGGGATTGACTTTTCTTCACCATAAGTGTATCCCACGCATCACTCACAGAGACATGAAATCAAACAATGTGTTTCTAATTGAAAATTTGGAAGTAAGGACCTCTGATTTTAGAATGGCTAAGCTTATAAGCTTATAAGCGCTAAGGAACACTGATTTTAGTAAGGACCTCTGATTTTAGAATGGCTAAGCTTATAAGGACCTCTGATTTTATACCAATTCAAGCCGAACCCTAATTTTCATTGTCATTTTTCTAAACCCTAGCCAACACTTCTCACTTTCACAGTCGCCCTCATCTCATCAGTCACCACCTCTCTCTCACTCCCACTTCAATCGTTCACACTTCACTCTCTCTCCCACACTCAGAGTCTCAGTTCTCATCTTCAACAATTCACTCGTCGTCTCTCTCTCACTCAACCCTAAAAGGAGCAACGGTCAGTGGCGTGATACGATGGTTACTCGTTCAGGTTGTTATCATTTATCTTTCTTTTTAAACTATATGATCTCTCGTTCTAATTTCTTCGATTTCGCATTCTGAACTCTTAGTATATCACCTTCTAAAATCATAGTTCTCATCTCTTTTGTTACAATCATTTTCTAGTCTCTATCTTACATGTTCCCTTTTATGTAATAGTGTTTTATATTTTTTATTATGATAATTTTTTTGTGGTAAACTAACCTTTATTTTTTTTTATTCTATTAGGGTTTTATCTTGGTTTAATTTTAGCCATTTTTATGCGATTGAGTTTTCTTGGTTTAGTTATTGTGTTAATAATGTTTAGTTTTTTTTTTCACGTCATTTTTTTGTTATGGTTTGACTAACAATGTTTTTGTTTTTATTTTATATGCTTATTTGTTTTAGATTGTTGTCAAAATACTCAAAGTAGACGGATGCATTTTCCAGATTTTAGAGGTGATACACAATCATAATACATTTATTTTATTTTATTTACTGATTGTAAGTTATGTGACTAACTTTATTTTTATTTTTATATCATTATCTTTGTTTAATGTTTTGCATGGATTTGTCTATGTGTTTTCCATATATTTGTGTGTTTTTCACATATTTGAGAGGTAAAATTAAATCTTAATATATTCATTGTTGTTATTTTTTAGATTTACCGATTTTAATTGAAATGACTAACTTCTTTCTTTTTATATTTCATTTTATTTGCTTATTGGTTTTATATTCTATGTTTTTGTGTGCCTTTTATATGTTAATTAGTGTGATTGTTTTGTAGATCTACAACTTTAAAAGCCTTGTTAAAAGAAAACAAATGTACTATTCATATATTTGTATTACATTTTTGGACTGATGTTGTTTTATAGTTATCCATTGAACTTGAAATAGAAGAGTAAGATAGCTATATTAAGTTTGCTGTATAATTATTTTGTACTCTAATTAGTGATTACAAATTAATTTCTATTCAATTTTTTAGACTGACCAGCAAAGATCTCAAGCGTGAACATTGATGTTATTTGTACTGATTTTTTATAAGGATATTGGGCATTTAGTTTAAGATCTTTAGATTTTATAAATATGAATGGACAATGTATATTAAGTTGACATTTCAGAGGATATTTAGAATTATAAATATGTTTGCATCTCAATTATAAATTGGTGGAGTATATATCAATGTTGAGATTTATAAACATTCTTGAAAATTGGTTAGATATATATATCAATGTTGCTTCAATGGTTATTTTTATCTATAACATCTAAAAATTAGAGCTCTAGAATGCTCATTATAAAAGAAAATTGGGACAAAATTGCTCAATTTTAAACAAAAAATTAGAATGGTTAAATAAATAAAAATTTTGAAAAAAAAAATAAAAACAGATAAAATGACTTTTTAATTAAAAAATTACCTGAAAATAAATGAGTCAAAAAAAATGTTATTGGGCCAAAAAACAAATATGTCCAAAAAAGTAAACCTGTAGGAAACCACCCGCCAACCGTGACCCGTTTACCCGTTACCCGCCTAACCCGATTTCTTTATTGGGCGGAAATGGAACTATAGTTTCCAACCGCAGTTTGGGTCTGTTAGGATTTTTGTGCCCAAACCCGCTCTAGTCGACACGTTCTCCACCCCTAGTTTGAAGGATGTGAAAAAAAATTACAGAAAATGGCTACGACGCCCACAATGAAACACCGTTTTTATGGAGAGAAAAAACCAAGAATCCCGTTTTTTTTCACCTCAAATGGATGAAAAACACATTTTCAAACACTATCTTATCTCTTTCTCTAGTTTTGATCTTTTCTCATCTCTAAACCAATATGATATATTATACAATAGTACAAAGAATATTAAAAAGATTTATGCAATATTGTGATTAATTCACAATGTGACGATTGTAATCTATAACGCAATACCTGTAATTGTCGAAATTGCGAAATCCTTAATGCGGCCGCGAACGCAACTCCGACCGCTATTTGAAACCTTGGTTCTGGCAAGTTACACAAAAGAAACTGAGTAGTAAAGAAGAGAGAAGGAAGAGTGTAAGTCGTAGAGAAGAGAGAAGGAAGAAGAGGAAATTTGATTCGAGGAAAATCAACCGTAGAAAAAGAGAAAGACAATGAGGGAAATTGTAAGTTAAATGACAATATTGTTCCTTTATTTAAAGGTGAAATTAGAAATTTGCCCCTATGTATGTAACATTGTTATCCGGTGTCCCTATATATAGTGTCAACTTTTGTGTCTATATCTTATTTCTGCTATTAATAATTGTGGAAAATAATGGTTGAGTAAAATAAAAAAGAGAAATAATTAAAAAAAAAAAAGATAAAATTTAAAATAATAGTGTGAATAGTTATGATACAACTAAACTATGAAGTATTTTTATATAGTACTCTTAATATAACTAATCTAATAAAATTCTACCTTATTATAACTACTTCTAACTATGGTAAACTATATCTAACTAAAACTAATGATAATTTGAAAAGAAATATCTATAAGCATATTTTCGTTCACATATGCCTCTGGAGAGAGTGTTAGATACATTTTTAAATAAAGATACTCATAACAATAGAATAGAGATTAATAAGATGATTGTGCAACTGATCTAAAGTGTGTGAACGTTCGATTTGACTCCACTTCTATCTTTTTGTCTAAACGCGATGCACTATCAAGCTTATAATCAATAGTAATATATCTTTAAAAAAGAAAAAATTAATAGTATACCGAAATAATAATAATATATCAATCAATAGTTTCCTAACTTTCTTTAAAAAAAAATTATATGAGATGGATTTTGAGATTTGGTTGATTTCAAAACTCAACGAATATTGACATAAACAATTACAATCAATTTTTTACATCAACAACGAAAATCAAATATGTCACCTTATAGATGTAAGTCAATTCCTTATCAACCGAATAAATATTCATTAGCAATAGTTTCCTACTTTAAATTATACACAATAGAATAGAAAGAAAAAAAAAATGTAACTTAGTGTTTAAATTTTAGCAAAATATTGAATAAAAAGTGCATTAATTAATTTCCTTGTCCTTATAAAGTTGTCTATTTATACAGCAGCTCATACCACTTAATAAAGGACATTAACTCTTGACAAAGAGTTGTATTCTTATATAAATTGATTAAAAGAAAAGATATTAATTTAAAATTAAACACTTCCTATTAGAGCAAAAGTCATACATGTTTCTTTAGCAATCTAAGACTTCCACTATTTTGGAAATCCTTCCTCACATTTAGTACTAGAAGAATGACTGCTGGATAATTTTACACACTAAATTAAGTACAACTGAACCTAGCACAATAACAAGTATTAGACTCATGTTCTATTTGCCATAAAATACTCATATCATGGATCATAAGTAAAGCATGGAAACATATCCCATGCATTAACATCTTATAACTTAATCCTTATGTAGTTAATGCATTTGTATCATTTTCTTTTGCAAAATTGCCAACCATTAAAAGACCTTTTCCTTTTGTGCCAAAGACATTAGCATGAATCAAAAATGTTAAAAATCTAACTAGTTACAAAGGTACAAGAATAAACTTGATCTTTCATATTCAGAGAGAGTAAAATACATACATACAAATATTTTCTTTCAACTCTTATGGCATGGCAATATTTAGTTTACTAGTAGCTACTTAGATAGCATGCACTCCTTTACATGATCTCGGTCGTCAATCCATAAGATAGCTCAGAGTATACAATAACAAAATTAGTTTTAAATAAACGATCTCAACTGTTAATTTGATATCAGACGGTTGACAAACTGTGTGACACAGTTACTTCACCAAATCTGTTTCCTACTACTTACTCAATTGTTCAAAAAAGAGAATCAGTTGCAATGGTAAGAGTAGGATCTCCAAGACTTAAAGGCACATCACACCCTGACATGAAATTATCACCAAACATAACAGCACCAGCTGCTAATGCACCAGCACCAGCTCCCATTGCAAATCCTGGAGGCCCTCTCTGCCTAGGACCTGTCCCTGATGATGATGGCATATTAATATAATTTGGTGCCAACCCATCATTACTTGAATGAAAAGTAGGAACATAACCAACATTTGAGGGTGGTGGAAAAGTTCTAGGTGGTTGATAACTTGGTCCAGCAGCTGAAGGGTAGTTTGGTCCACCAACATAAGGGTTAGAATAGTTTGTGGGAAATGGCATTGGATGTGAGTAGGGTACATTAGTTTGTGCTTGTTTATGTGGTCCATTGAATGAAACTTGTCCAATTCCAACCTTATTATCATTATCTAAGAGCTCTATTCCTCCACCATTACCTGCATCACAAAAACATATATAGAGTCTCAATCACCTTGATATATTCTTTGAAAGCTAAAAACATAGACATTCAATCAAAGTTTTCAATTACTGAACTAAAAGATTTAACCCATTATTGTATATTGAATTAACCCACCCTTATTACCATTATCTTAGAGCACTATATCTCCCGCATCACAAACGTGCTTTAAATTGCGGCCGCAACAGAATCACAACAACAATTTTGACTAGACGCATTTTCTTTCGTTTTGTCGCAATATAAAAGTTTGCAATGTAACTACAACTACAACAGCAATATAAAACCGTGATCACAAATATGATTTTAAATTACAGTCCACAACTGCAATTGCGGTCTCAACATAAAGGATCGAGGTCTCTCCAATGACATGGCAACTATAATTTCGACTGCACCCGACGCATTTTTCCGTATTTTGCCACAATATAAAAGTTTACAGCATAATCGCAACTACTATTTAAAACCATTATGAAAAACACAGAACCTCAATTCACCTTGATATTTTTTTAAACCCAAAAACTTAAACTTTCAACCAAAGTTTTCGACTTTTCCACTCAAAAATAAACCCATTAGAGTAAATTGAATTAAAAGCTTGCTCACACAATAGAAACAAGTAACTTTATCACAAATTTTTAAAAATATGAAGAGAAAATATTTTCACAAAAAGTAAACAAACCAAAATTTCAATCAAAGTTTAAACTTTTTCACACAAAAAATTAACCCATTTGAGTATATATTGAATTAAAAGCTCATTCACATAAGAAAAACAAGATACAAAAAGGAACAATTTTTTACTATACCTGAGTGGGAATCAGGTTCTTCTTTGTCTTCAGAAACACGAATAGAAACATCAACGAACCCTCTTGGTTTACTAGACTTCTTCTTCCTCAATTGATAGCTTCCAATCTCTTCATTCCCTTGGCTTGAAACCTGACAATTTTGTTTTTCAAGAAACTCTTTGAGAAGAACAGTAGCTGAACCATGAAGTTTCTCAGTTAGGAAAAAAGGGTCTCTGCTATAAACTTCAACATTCAATGCAAGATCTTGAAAGTTTGAATCTGAGTTATTATCAAGTTGAATAGAAAACTTTGTTCTCCAAAGAGGGTTTGGATTACCAGAAGTGTCAACTTTTGTGCAGTATTTGTTGTTTGGATCAACCCAACCAACAGCATACCATTGACGTTTCCAAAGTGAAGGTGATGAAGGTCTTACACCACGAGCTGATATTAAGCATATCTCAACGCATATTTTTGCCATGGAGGATGCAAAGAACAGAAGAAAGAATGTTCAAAAAGGTAAAGAGGTTTTTCTGTTGGAGAAGAAAAAATGTTGTTCTACTTTGTATATTAATTTACAATTTTGCTATCTATACTTCCATTTTTCTATCCACGCCCCCCATCAAATTTTTATATTAAAATATTAAAAATGTCTTTTAATATTTTATTCATCTTAAATTTTATTTTATTTTTCTCTCTTTTATCTCTACCACTCACAGCATAATATCTCATACTCATATTACGTATTGATAATTAAGATCTCATACTTCATACTTATTCATAAAAAACATTTAGAAATGGTTTCATTGGATGCTGATCTTACTAATAATATTTTAACTTCATACTTATTCATAAAAAACATTTAGAAATGGTTTCATTGGATGCTGATCTTACTAATAATATTTTAACTCATTTTTTTAAATTTTACAAATAACTTTTTAACTTTTATATTTATGAAATTCAAGTTATGGTTCCTAATGACATCTTTCTAATTTTTCAAACACAACTTCATGAACACAAAAGATCCTCCATTCGAAACTATTTTAAGATCTTGCATTTATGTGCGCACTATTATTATTATTATTATTATTATTATTATTATTATTATTATTATTATTATTGTTAATATATATTTAGGTCTTTATCATTATGACTGGTTGTTACTCTTTCTGTTTTTATTTATTGAGTAAAATTAATATGGATAACACTTTTTAAAAAAGAGTCACAAAGTAATAGAACTGACGCAAATTTTATTCAATAAAAAATGAGTGATTTAAGATCATTTTTTGGTTGTTTAATTTCATCCACATTATCTATATCTTGTGAACCCACAAAATGGTTTGGAACAATTGTAGCAATGATATAGTCATAATCATTGTGAATGTACTTGAATAAATATTTAATTGACGTATTTTGATTACATGATTTCATATTTAAATGAGCTTAGTACTTCAACATCAACTTAGCGTGGTATGGTACAACATGTCGGTTGTCCATAAGAATTTTGTTTTTTGTGATAGTATTACCATTTGACCTTCTTCAATAAACCGGATAACCATCTTGATCAACTATGGTTTTTTGTTGAAGTATCTTTTTTGAAAAAAATTTTGAACACTTTCCATTCTTCATGCAAAGAGAATTTGGCCTTGCATGTTCACATGGACCATGGATCATGTGACATTCAATCAAATTGTAAAGTGAAGCTTCACTTTCTTTGTTTGGTATTTCAACTTAAATGATTTTGTTGATGACGTCTAGGTTGGGATACTTGCTTGATGAATGCAAGAATATCAATAAATAAGCATGTGGCAATCTCGTCTTTTAAAATTCTATATTGTACATATCTGCAATATAAAATTGAGAATATAATAAAGATAATTTTAATTATGTATGATTATTTATTATTTTCAATAATGAAGTAACATATTAAATTTTAATAAAATAAAAAACTAGTAGCATAATTTAGTTAAATTGATCATGTATGAGATATTTTGTCTACTTTAACATAAATGATAAGAAGATAATATAATAACTAACATGCAAGAACCTTCCCAAGCACGTTTCTCTTTATCAAATCCTTGATTAATTCATAAAATTTGATTTTGAATATCCTTGCTATAATATTTGGATGATCATGGGGTTTAAGTTTCAAAGTTGAAGTTGTTTTTGTATTTCTGACCAATTAGAATTATAAGTATATGTGATAAACAAATATGCGAACCCAACTACACTCAACATAGTCATTCCATCAAAATATATTTGGTACATATATCTTTTGCTCCCCACAAATGTAGATGGAAAAACAAGTTTTTTTCCTTTTTGTACAGACTGTTGTGCGGTTGAAGTTGTGCCTTTGTTGTTGAGTTTTTGATATTTACCACTCACAATGTTGATTGGTTTTTTCTTAACCAAGATAGCCTATCAGATTCCATCATAGTAAAACCATTAACCAAGAATTGTTGAAACGATATTCTCGAACACAAATGTTTGTTGAAACGATATTCTCGAACACAAATGTGTATTTGCTTCATTTTTTCTTAATTGCAACCTGAAGGACAACCATTCTTTTATTGTAGTCTCTTTCTATTGTTTGCTTTCACATCAATCATTTCGCTATGTTGTACATCAAGTCTCTAACCACTCTTGCCATATGGAAAAATTAGAGGATATTGGTAGCTAAGATAACTTGCATGAAACTCATCAATCCTCTAGAGACTCCAGATTGTTTATGAAGAATGATATCTCTTTTTGCAGTTGTGTCAAGATTGCCTACAATGAGGTCAGCGACTTCAGAAAATGTTGGTTGATTGGACACCTTTCTTTAGTTGTTCAAGCTTCAACTTTAGACCTTGAATGTTACTGTAACACCCCCAATTTCTTATTATTATATTTTAACGGTATAATGATATACTACTATTGTTATAGAAAAATGAACATGATAAAGTGTGTGACAACATCAAAATACATAGTCATTCCATCCAAATACAACTAGTACATGTATCTATTGCTCCCTACAAATGTAGATGGAAAAACAACTCTTTTTCCTCTTTTTACGGTCTATCGTGGGGTTGAAGTTGTGCATTTGTTGTTGTGTTGAGTTTTTGATATTTGCCTACTTGCAATGTTGATTGGTTTTTTCTTAACCAAGATAGCCTATCAGATTCCATCATAGTAAATTCTTATGATTTAAACATAATTAGTTTTCTAAAATGACGTTTGAAAAAAGAAACTAAACATAAATCATATTGAAAAAAATAATCTAAATTTAACTAAAAATATATTTATAAAATGAAGTTTACTCAAAAATACGTTAATCAAAACACATATCAAAATTTGTACTATACTTTAAGGCATCAAACATTGTTTGGTGTGCTTAAATATATATTGAGGCAATATAATTCACTAACCCAAATAATTTAGCAATATCTTTGTTTGTTGCTAAGTATTTATCATCATTTTTATACTAGTTAGCATAATTGATTTGGGAGTTACTATCATTCCCCCCCCCCCCCCA
>JBBPBP010009778.1:34119258-34135852 GCA_037974735.1 Cicer chorassanicum | reverse complement strand
CCCAAATATCTCAATCTCTTAATTTTATGTCTAATTTGCACCTAACTTATGCATTATCATTATTCTCAAAATATTAGCAATCACACCATGCATATTACCATGCATATTGGACATATCTCATTGTTGTTGTGGTCACAATTGTGACATTGATATTCATTTCAAGTTATCTTATTTATTTGGGATAATTCATTTACTTAGACTTCTCCAATTATTTTTATATCAAGACCTATTACATGTTATATTAATTTAGAGATATAAGGTTGTCATATGTATTTAGCAAAAACACCATGATTTCATAAAGACAAAACATAAAAGGATGGTGAGTATTGACAAGATTATGAACATGATGCTTACAACTTTTGCCCAAAAGAACCTATATAATTCCAAGATATAAGATAGTTATATCATCTAACAAATCAATAAAAAATAATAGAAGAAAAAATATAGTCAAAGGAAAACGGGATACTACATCGTCATATGATGATCCTAAGGTTAAGTTTGAGACACCATATCATTATCATTATTTTGTAAGTTAAGGTTACCTACATTATCTTCCACATAAAAATATTGACTTAATTGTGGTTTTAATCCCCATATTTTTACCAATTCTTATAATTAGTCATTCTATTTTAATATCAAACTTTTTCATCATTCCCTCAAAATTTTAAACTACAAAATGGTAATGTGACATATTTTAAACAATGTAACATATAATATAATGATATTGAATGATTAAAACTCATAAAGTTGCAATCAAACACTCTAAAAACTTTAGTTTCAACATCAAATATGATTCATTTTTGTAATTTAATTAATACCATGTAAACAATTGTTTCATCCAGATGGTTCTACATAATGAAATCGTATATCATATCATTTAAAATATATTAAATCACAATTTTTTAGCTAAAAACTCTAAAAGAAGAACCAAAACTGTCAGTTTTAAAATAGGGGAGCTAATTATAAGAATTGATGAAAATAAAGAGACTAAAACTACAATTAAGCCTAAAATATTATTGGAGCTTATCATCATCTGACAAAAGAATGAAATGAGACTCAAAGATGGCTTACATTTTCACAGTAATTTGATATCATTACCTAAATCATAAATAATGAATCTTTTATCAGTATTCACATGAGGCGCCACAATATGTTTAGATTTATTGCCATTCGAGTTTTGTTCCAACAGGTTGACACGCGTTACTGACATGTTTTTCTTCATCATTATGTTGCATTTAGGTTTATCCATGTTTTTGACTTTAACCAAGTTATTGTTAGAAGGAAATTTGGCAAAATTGTTTGACATACTGCCATATTAGCTCTGATATGATTTCTTATCATTGAAGGCTTCAAACTTTCCATTTCTAGCTTGCACATTAACTTGTTGATTCCTGATGGAGGTGTGGTTGTGTTTACTATTGTTGTGCAACCTTGATGGCCTTGGTTTCCTTATCACCATTAACCAAATCACCATAAACACGTTCCTATTTTTGCGGTGAGAAATATGTTGGAGCATTAACTTATTGCAGGATCAATAGAGTACCCATTATAGGAGATTGGTCTGCCACCATTGGTCATGTAGTACATGTAAGAGGAATCTGGACACCTTGGGACAAGACAAGGGAGATTGCACCAGCGTAACCTTGCACTCTCTCATCATATGACCGTAGTAGTCAAAACTCACAAGTGGTGCAAATTCTATGAAAACCTTTGCACTCCACACGATATGATTCCCTCGCATCCACACTTTTCCTATCACCAGTTTGGTCAAGTTTATCTCCACACACACTCTAGCAAACATTTCTCTTTTGATGTCATCGCAATCCACCTTGACTGGTTTCCGTACCTTCCAGTTAACACCATGAACACACTTTCATCATAGTAAAGAAGATTCACATATAAAATACGTATCCAAACCATCATGTTGTTGATCTTGGTCGTAGGTGAAGCAAATTCACATGACCATTGTTCCACTGTAAGGTAGTGATTAAAAAAATCCTCCAAGGCCCTCCATCGATAGTTGTTTCACGATCCCTAAAATGATTAAACTTCACCCTGAAGAATTCATTCCCAATGGTCGTTATTTGAAAGCCAACAATGAGTTTCCACAACTTTGATAATCTTTTCTTCACACTGTCAAAACCCATAGTTTTCCCTAGAAATTTAACCACCAAGGATCACTCATACCCACCAAAATCAATTGATCAATATGGAACATTGACTTATCAGTTACCATCTTCAAAGAGAAATTTATCAAAGTTTCTTTTGAAAATATATTTTTTCTCTAGAAGGAGACACGATTTTGTTGATCCTTACCATCATCAATTGACTTATTTTGATCTCCACCTCTATTCTCATCGTATGTTGAAAAAACGAAAGTCATCGTACTAAAAGTGATAGACTCCTAATAGAACAATGCACACGAAAAAAAAAAAAAAAAAACCTCCTAAAAATCAACAATTCATACCAAGAAGCACTCCTAATATTCTTAACTTGAAATTGAAGCAAATCATGAATCAATAAACTTATCCTAAGCTTGACCCATTAGGTGTACCCATTCAATCCAAAGTCCAAACAAATTCAAATTGACATATATTGGTGTTGAGACGTACATGAAAAACAAGGTGGGCCCAGGCCCGAAAAAATAGCTCAGGATGACGTCAACATAGTTCAACAGGTTGGCAATAGCAAAAGAAACAATTACAGTGTCTTCTATTAAACACTTTTTCAATACAATTTCTCATAATTCACTTTCACTGCACACACACTTCACATTTCTCCATTTCATTTTGATTTTCCTTCTCTTTTATTTTTCATTTTTTTTTTAAATTTCATTTTCTCCCACCAAAATTTTGAATACTAGATCCAAATTTGAGAACTAGAATTGAAATTTTAGGGTTTTTATAAAGGTGAATTTTGAGTGGTGACTCCTTCGTCGTGTTCGGGAAGGAGTTAGCCTGAGAAATGGAAGGTAGTGGTGGGAGGAGAATCACCGTAAGTCCGAGACCTTGTTGTGGCCGCCGTGTGGTGGCAAAAAAGAAGCCTCGCCGTGGTGGTGCTGGTGATGGGTTTATCAACAGTGTTAGGAAGCTTCAGCGGCGTGAAATTTGTACCAAAAGTATTCGTGGTTTTAGTATCACTGATGCTCAGGAACGATTCCGCAATATCCGTTTGCAGGTTCCATTTTTTTTTCAATAAAATTCTTTGATTTTTCATTTTCTGCTTTTCAATTTTATTTTTTCAGTTTTTTCTTTACCCTAGCTGTGTTTGGAGTTTTTTGTTTTTTACTCTTAAATTTCTTAGTGTTAGAAAACTAAAAATTAGTGGAATTTAATTTAGATTTCATTTTTTAGAGCATTATGTTTTTTATTTGTAATTTTTTGGTTAGGGTTTGACTGTTTAGTGTTAAGACGCCATATTTATATTTTTAATTATGATAAATCTATGTTATGTTGCCCTAGAAGAAATTTGAACTAGGATTTCACTTGCTTGTTGAGGGTTCTGGGTTTTGATTGTTTGGGTAATGGTATGCTATTGGTATATGATTTTGTATATGTTAAAGAAGTAATCTGAGCTTACTACATGCTTATTCCTTTATATACTGTTAGCACATGGTTTTAAATTGCGGTCTGTGATTATTTTTGAGGTCTTTCTGTCAGTGACATAATTTGTTGTGATGTGATTGGCTGCATTTGTTGGGGTTTTATGCGTTAGTTTAATCACAATGTGGTATGCAACTTTCGAAGTATTAGGTACGTGGGGGGTATACATAGTCGGTATGCTATTTCAGTTTGTGGTACGTTCTAATATATTAGTCGGTGCGCTATGAATAAAAAGATTTATTTAATTAAAAATCAACAAAATAAATAATGAAAAAATATTAATTTCATCAATGAAAATTAACTTTGACAAACATAGAGCGGAATTGAGTAAAAAAAAACATAGAGAGGAAGCAGAAGTCCCACATCAGTACTTTGGCAAATATAAACAGGAAACTCAGCTATACATAACTGCAGTAAGGGGTGCTAGAGAACTACAATGTGTAATCTCCTTGTAGGCATAGTGGAATCTCGCTAGTATCAAGTGAAATTCCCAATGCCTAATGCAGTATTTTAAATATTTGTTTATTACCAGTTATTTTTTGAGTTATTATATGCTCAATTAAATTGAGGAATGTATTTTCCTTTTTGGTAAGCTGAGATGTACGAATTATACGCGAATTTTGACGAACCAATTCGATAAAGTACCACAAGCCAGTACTTGCAAACCAATTCTTGATTCCCTAGGGTCATTAGTAAATTCTGTAACTATGCTACAAATCATTCAATGGTTGCATTACCGTGCCTATTTCCCCTACTTATGTCTGATTGATCTATTTATAGGAAGAATATGATACATATGATCCAAAAGGTCCTTCTTCCGTCATATTGCCATTTTTGAGAAAGAGGTCGAAGATTATCGAAATTGTAGCGGCTCAGGACATTGTTTTTGCCCTTGCACAATCTGGCGTGTGTGCAGCATTTAACCGAGGTAGTACTAGGACCTTGTTATTGGCATTTTATTATTCTTCTTTAATAACTTATTATGAAATTTTATCAGAATATTCTGTTCACTCCTATTCTTCTTCACAATGACATATAAGTAGATTCATGATTTGTTACATGTTTTGATTGTTTGCTGCAGAGACCAATGAAAGGATATGCTTCTTGAATGTCAGTCCCGATGAAGTTATAAGAAGTTTGTTTTATAATAAAAATAATGACTCACTCATCACAGTTTCTGTCTACGCTTCGGACAGTTACAGTTCTTTGAAATGCAGAAGTACCAGGATCGAGTAAGTGTACCTCTATTAGTTGTTTAACTTCTACTACCAGTGTTTTCCATGCTCAACAAAAGAACACAGGACACAAAGAGTAAAATAAAGAAGTAGAGAGCAACACTGCAACAGTTGTCTGTCCATTTTTGTGCTGTTGTGTTCTATGCTAAAATATCTCTGTTTTCCAGATATATAAGGAGGGTTCAACCTGATGCTGGATTTGCTCTTTTTGAATCCGAGTCTTTGAAGTGGCCAGGTTTTGTCGAGTTTGATGATGTAAATGGGAAGGTACTGACATACTCTGCACAAGATAGGTAAATATTTTAGTGTTCTGATATTTTGTATATAAATTTAATTACATTATTTCAAAAACTCTTGACGGTGATACACTGATACTTCTCTTTTTTGCCTCTATAGCATATACAAGGTGTTTGACCTGAAAAACTATACAATGTTGTATTCTGTTGCAGATAAAAATGTACAAGAGATTAAGATCAGGTAATTTCATTTGTATTTGTGAATTTTACTTTCCAATATACAACCTACTACCATGTGAATGTTGCATCATGTTTTAGTGCTTTATAGCTTTATTTATTTATATTTGTTTAGTTTATTATTGTGACCTTACACAACTTTGCTCTTTTTAAATGACTTTTTTTTATCAGTCCGGGGATCATGTTGTTGATTTATTCTAAAACAAGCAGTCATGTCCCACTAAAAATCCTTTCAATAGAAGATGGTACTGTTTTGAAGTCCTTCAACCATCTTATTCATCGGAATAGTAAGGTGGATTTTATTGAACAGTTCAATGAAAAGCTTCTCGTCAAGCAAGAAAACGAGAACCTCCAAATCCTTGATGTAAGTAATTTTTGCATTTATACATATGTTATATTCTACATCCATATATCTTACTTTTATTTACCTTTAGGTACGGACTTTTGAGCTTACAGAAGTTAGCAAAACAGAATTTATGACGCCATCTGCATTTATATTCCTATATGAGAACCAATTATTCCTGACATTTCGAAATAGAACTGTCGCTGTGTGGAACTTCCGTGGAGAACTAGTAACTTCTTTTGAAGATCACCTTCTGTGGCATCCTGACTGCAATACAAATAACATATATATTACTAGTGACCAGGATCTCATCATATCATACTGCAAGGCTGATGCTGATGAGTCAGTATCTGAAGGAAATGGTACTTCTTTTCTTTCGTATCCCTCTAGAAGCTGCCGCACTATTTTTTCCCAATTATTTATATTTTGTTTCCTCTTCCTTTTTTATGGCACTTTGTGTGAATTGATGTACAGTGGGATTGATAATTTGAAAGGTGTTTGTTAGAATTTATGAAAATATCGTAGAGTATTTTAATTTATCTCATAGGATTAGTTTCTTACCTTATAATCATAGATACTCTAAGATATATAAGATATTTTCAATATTGTAACTGTTTAATTATGGAACTGGAAAGTTGATTTAGCTAAGTGCTTCACATGTTGACCCAGCGAGCTAAAGTGTAAAACAGGGTAGCAAAAAATAATAATTTTCAATGTGTTCATGCTCATTTTGTATCATTTGTTGTAATGGAGCATGTATCAAATTACTAACAACTTTTGTTTTTTAATGCAGCGGGATCGATCAATGTCAGCAACATTTTAACTGGTAAGTGTCTTGCCAAGATAAGGGCAAGTAATAGCTTTCCCATGGCAAAGGAATGCTACTGCAGCGACGACTGTAGCGGCGGTTGTAATTCAAGGAAGCGAAAGCAGACCTCCAGAATAAGGAGCACTGTCACAGAAGCCTTGGAAGACATTACTGCTCTTTTCTATGACGAAGACCGCAACGAGATCTATACAGGCAACAGGCATGGTCGGGTTCATGTCTGGTCTAACTGATGTGTTGTTGAATTTGTTCTAACCGTGTGGTTTCTTATTGGCTTGTCTTCTTGGTTGTGGTGTTAGTCCTGTCCTCCTTACCTGCTATGAGAACTTTTAGGAGATCTGTAACCATTATGTGAGCTTGTATCATATTTGTTTTTTTCCTTGTCACCTGCATCTTAGGCATGTTTATTCTGCAGGTGGCAATAAATTTGTATTAAGCTATACTTTATGCTGGTAACTTACATTATGTCAATATATGTTGTGAAATATATATATTTCTCCAATCTCGATGCTGTAGTTTATGGTGTGAAATATGTGAGTATTGTTCTTGATACGTTTGTTTATTTTGACATTTTCCTTTTGGTGGATCCAGTGGAGTGATATGTTTGTGCTCTTCACATGGATTGCTAATGAAGCAGTGGCAAATGTGTGGGGTAAAGGCATAATTGGAAAAGTAGTGATTGCCAATGTGTCTTTTTTGCCAACATTATGAGTGTTCGAAACTTACTTTTGTATTTTTAAAAATTTAACGCAAAATTTCATTGAAGAAAAATTTTTCGAGAAAATATTTCGATTTGGTGAAAAAAGAAAAAAAATTATGTGAAAAAATAACTATTACTAAGCATGCTCTAATTATGTACATGGGTTGCATTTCAAATGCTCTTTCACATGGAGAGTTAATGTAAGTTTTTAATCTTTTAAATTATACATCTTTTTCTTTACTAATTTTTTGAAATTATATCTAAAAGCATAATTTGGTGGCGTTGTATAATGTGCACCACTACAAATAGGCAGAGATCTCCATTTCTCAAAACGATACAACTACAAATGTGTATCACTTCCTATTTGTGAGCCTGCAATAGCATATGTCCTCACATCATGAAAGTCATATTTTGGATTGTGTATAGGATATCTATTTCTCTGGTCTTTTATTTTTGGGTTGGAATCATCAACGCTTATATTTGAAGAGAAATAGACATATAGAATATATTAATATCATAAAATAATATTATTTTAAAAATATTATTATTATTTTTTTCTTTCTATTTATCTATCTCTAAATAGAATTGTCTGAAAATATCTCAAATCTTCACATTTCACTCTCAAATATAAAACCTATCTTTATTCAATGACTATTTCTTAGAAGAGATCTCAAAGAAGCTAGAGTGCTGTCAAAAGATCTGAATCATCTTTTCAGATTCAACATTCATTACAAAAATACTACACAATATATATTTTTTTACCACACTATATTTTTTCTAATTTCATGTTTTCAAATACTCACACAGAATATGGTAACATTTTTCTCACCAATATCTGTCTAAATATTCAAAAACAAAACAATGAAAATAACGTAATATTTTTATAATTATTTGAAAAATGTAAAACATTTTCTCAAAGTAATCGAACAAAAGTACCAAGTTTGATTTATACTAATAAAAAAAAAGTAGTTGAACGGTTTCTTTTTTTGTTTCTATTTTTAACGGGACAAGAATTCAACAAATTTCCTTATACCATGAGTATTTTTGTTCTAACCATGGTCCTTCAATGAATCCCTTTGAAGATCTGTCATATGAAGAGACTAACAAAACTAAAGATTCTAACCTAAAAAAGAGAAGAACAAAAGAGAAAATTAAAAGACATTCTTCATTCATTGATTTTCAAAACCTCCTAAGAAAAATACTAAGAACATAGGAATTTAAAATAACAACTAATATATTAAAATATCTTAACTAATATTAATGGATTGGAACAACTATAAGGCACCTATGAAGATCCCTCTGAAAACCTCAAGCTTCTTCTAAAGTTCCTAACTCTCTCGACTGTTTCAGTAAGACATCCATGTTTTTTCCATACTTGTGTCTGAAATAGGCATGGTGATTGCAAAACCCGACTCCGAGTGGCCGAGTTTTGCGATAAGATCCTCGATGAGCTTGCCGGCAATGTAAGATATTCCTGATGCTACAAGTGCTATTGCAACATAGTACAATACAGTTTTGATGTAGGATTTAGGAGGCCTTCTAGTGTAAACTTTCCCAATAGCAAGCAGAATGACGCATACAGCAGAAGTTGCTGCAACTATTGCAAGTTTAACTTCATCATAGTAGTTCTTGTTAATCAAGACGCCGTAGATGACAAGCGGGACAGAACCGAATATTAGGAATGAAAAAAGAGCTATGACTGCGTGAAACATGAAGTTCGATCTGCGTCCTAGTAGTTCTTGATACCGATCTTGCACGTTCGTTTGCAGTTGTTGCTCTCCGGTGTGATCATTTTTCAAGTCTTTAAGCTGGAGAAAAAGGACCAAAACAAAAGTCTTCACTAAGATTTTGTTCAAGAAAAAGTAAGATATCTCCACAGTTGATGAGAAAATCAATTGTTGATATTATATGCGTATGTATGAAAAATCATGAAGTTATTAAAATATAATCAGTTTATTTTTTTTATGAATGGTTCAGATTGCTTACTTTACTCTCTAAAGCACGAGCTCATTCTAGGCAAGTCAAATTCGTTCAAATTTGTTCGAAAAAATACTACTCATCATATAAGGTGATTATGTAGAATCAATTAGACTATAAAGAATGAGTAATCCTTACAAATAAATAATCCTAGCATAAAGCAATGGTTTTAGTATGGTTTTACAATGAGAGAAAACCCTAACACCAAGCTATTCAAAGAGATAGGTTACAAGAGCAGCTAATATTTAATTTCAACCTACCATGTCATATTAGTTATTCCTACTTTAACTCTTAATAATGAGACTTTGCAAAGATTATATTTCAACTATATATTTATTATTCCATGAATGAAAAACATATGAAGAAAGGATGCCACTATCACACAAACAGTAATTATGACCTTGAGCATTAAATTGAAAGTTGAAACCAACTCACATTATGACCAAGGATGAAAAGTCCACCAATCAGATTTGCAAATCCCAATACAATAATATTCACTGCAATAAACACAAGATCAGAGAATTAACTAGATGTTACTAACCAAACTTTAGCTTTTAAAATTAGAAATAAAAAAATGCAGATTAGTAATGAGTTTGGATCCACTTCGTCCAAATCTCCCTCAATCCTTTTTATTTCTTTTAATTTTTTTTTCTTTTTCGTTGAATCGAAAGTTTATATCACATAAATCATGTATGTAAAATTTTACACATATCTAAAATCATTTGATATGTTGTTGAAACTCATGAAGATTAATGATGTTCAATAAAAATATATAAGACGTTAAGTTTAATGTATCTCAATATCATATCAAATAATTTTAGATTTGTGTAAAACTTTACATGCATGATTATTATGATATAGACCTTCAATCCAACGGAAAAAAATTGAAAAACAAAACATAAATTAAGAGATATCGAGAGGATTGAGGGAGATTTGGATTGAAAGGATCAAAAGTACTGACATATACTGGTAATTAAGAAAATCTAATAATAAAGCCTGGACAACGTATTAAGAGGAAAAAAAAAACTACTTTAAACAATGAAAGCTTGAGATAAAAATCTTTGACTGATAAGCATGCCTGGTTGTGTAAAGAATCAAATATTTTTAAAATCCAACAAATTGCTTTCTTTTTGTTTGACCATTAGCAAAGAATCTAATCATTAATGTTGGTGAATTCAAACTCAAGATATTTTTACTCAATGGTTTATTTTAATATTTACTAACTTGGTGTAATTTTAAATTTAATTCTCCATATAGTGTAATTTTAAATTTAATTCTCCATATAGTGTAATTTGTACTTGTAGATACTATTTGCTAAAAAAGAAAACTCAAATCTAGTGAGACAAATGTATTGATCAATAACTGATCTTCACTATTAGAGATAGAGAGAGAAGACTTACATGGTGTAGCACCAGAACTAATTGCAGATGACACAATTCCTAGACTTGTTATTGACTCAACTAAACCACCATACACAATGCTTTTAATTATTTCCCTTTTTTGAGGTTCTTCATCAATAACTACTAGAGTTGGTGATTCTGTCACAATGTCAACATCCACTGGAACATTAACTTCTCTCTGCAATCTTGTGGATTCAATTTCTTCTCCATCAACAACAACAATCACATCACCTTCACCATAATAACAACTATACTTATTACACAAATAAAACATGTAAATTTTTTAGTTAGAAGAGACTTTGGATTAAGAGATATAAAAGTTAGTTACAAATTAGTTACATAGTTAGAAGTTAGTTATTTTCATTGTCTATATAAGCCTAAGTTAGTTACAAATCAGTTACACTACTTAGAAGTTAGTTATTTTCATTGTCTAAATAAGTCTCATTGTACCCGCTGATATGATCAACATTCTCATTATCAATACAATTTCTATTTTATTTTTCTACACTTTTCTCTTATTCATGACTTCTATCCAGAATAGTAATATACGCCGCATTTTTTTACACTTTTCTCTCATTACCCACTGATGCAGGCAAGTAAGTATATTTGTTAATTGATAACCAACCTTTATTTTCTTTTGTAATGAAACGATTTATCTCCTCATCGATATCCTGTCGTGCTTTCTCAATCAGTGTAATACCCGTTTTTGATGGAAATGTAGCATCTATTACAGAACTTTGGTTGATATTAGCTACATTACTTGCAAGTACTGTGCTGTCAAATGATTGAACTGGTGATTGTGCTCCTCCTTGCATCAAAGATGAATCATTATTCTTAACCGTTTCGGGTGTCTTGTTCGCATCTTTTGGCAAATTCTCAACGATTAGAGACCCTACAGTTGTGCTTGTAGGAACAAGAAATTCAGGTTTCTTTTCATAATGATTCAGAACGGTGCCTTTTGTAGTTTCTGTAGAGTTAACATGTGTCTCACTAGATGAAGTAGTTACTGATTTAACACTCTTGTACTCGGATACCGTCCCGTTAGAAAAGTTCATTGAGGACATAACTTCAACATTATCTGCATCAAAGTGAAATAGTGAAGTGAGCACCGTCACATCGAATAAAATGAATCAATGTAATGGATAATATAGGATAATATGAAAATGTACATTATCCATATGAATAATTCAGTAAGAAACTAAGAGACAATTATGCAGGTTTTAGAATTCTAAATTTCTAATGCTCAAGCAATGTTGTCAAACAACAGCTATAGCGTTATAGCATAATGGAATTTGAAAAAATCGCTATTGTTCTGCGATACACTATTTAGTATAAAATATTGTCAAGTAGCTGCTATAGCAGTGCTGTAGCGTAGCAAAATTTGAACAAACTATTATTTTCTGCAATTAGCGATTGACAAAACTATGCTCAATTGAGTATAGGTATGATTTTTTAGATTCTTTTTTGAAAAAAAGAATGATATTAAAACAAAAGAATTTTATATCTTAAAATCTCAAGCATACTTGTCTTTACTGTATGCACTGAAGTCTTCTTTTTCTCTCCATCATCGGTCCTTGGTTTCTCAGTTAGCGACTGTTCTTTTGATAAAAAATCAATGAAATCATGCTCAACATTCTGTCCTCTATTTGAAGAAATTGGAGAATTCATCCTCTCATGTCCATGATTAACGTCCGGCATCGGTTTCGCATTCTCAGTTTGAGCTGCATTAGCAAGTGGACCTTGTGGTTGATGAATATCAGGGGTGGACAGTACAGTTGAAGTAATCGTTGACTGATGCTGTTCAGAAGGATCACCTGCTATATAGAGAGAAACAGGCTATTAAATTATGTGCCGGTATCGTATCAGTGTCGGACTCGGGATACGCCTTTGATCAGAAGTGTCGGTGCTACAACACAAATATTTCATTACAAAAAAATACAGTGTTGAGTGAAATTGACTAAAACCTTGCTCAGTAGCTGTTTTTCTCTTATTTGAAGTAAATAAAGAGATGAACCAATTTGCATTGGAGCCTTGTATATTTGAAGGATTTTGCATACTGCTTGCAGTTATACTTGAAGAATTTTGTGAAGTTTCATGCTTGCTGCCACCACCAAAATTGCGGAACAGATTGAAACCTTTTCCTGTGGAAATTAATATATCAGTTGAAAGAAAAATGCCTGCAACAAACTCTCTCTAAAACACCCATTTCAATACGCTATTATTGAGCGAAATTCATGTGGGTCCCGCTAAGTCGGAATTGGGACCCAAAATATAAAAAGTGGGATCCACATGAATTTCATTCAACAACTGTTTTTGAGAATGAGTTAGCGCGTGTGTTTTTTTTTTGTTAGCATTGCTTTTAACTGTAGGGACACGTGTCGTACAAATGTCCAACACCTCAACAAGAATAAATGTTTTTGTTTTCAGTCTTAAAATCATATCACATCTCATTATATGTGATATTCTTTCTTGAAATTGCTTTTTTAAGTCACCAAACCTTGGAAAGGAAGTTAACATTCCCTTTAGTTATTATTCCTCTACACAAACAAAAATGAACAAAACATAAAATCAAATACCATATTTTTTTGCATCAAATTAAAGGTATCCACTTACCACCAGGAATAAAGATGCTAAGGCATGATAAACATCTGAATACTTCTACTTCTTTCTCAGGATGATCATCAACATCAACATCATCAGCAGCAAGAGGAGGAGATGGATCCAAAGTAATAATTTCTGATGTAACACTTTCATAATCACCTTGATTAACTTCATTTGTAATAGTACTATTAATCACATTGTCCAACTTATCGCGTTTCACTTTGTTTTCTAACACATGAACATTCCTTTTTCTTTTCTTGAGGATAACCCTTTTAGTAATGCAAGATTTGCAATTAGGACAGAACAAATCATGTGTCTCTTGTTTTGACAATATTAACTCAACATCAAACTCTTTCTCTTCTTGCTGCTCAATTTCTTTTATCAAGTTATTACTTTCATTTTTAGTTTCTTCATGAAAATTGACAGCAGGTGTAGCAGCTTGTATCTCTGGTGAATTATGTAAAGCAGATAATTCCGAATCCGAAGGAACTTCGTCATCCTCGGTTGTCATATATCGGTTGCCGACTTCGCCGAATACACTATTGTGAGTAGCTGAGTTTTCCACTTGTTCATCAAATTCACTCTCCTTGGACATGGTAACATCACCATTTTGAACTTTATCAAGTCCATTAACTTCATTGCCTGCAAGAATGAAACAAATTTCAATTCCAGATTTTCACAAAAGGTGTTCATGAACATGAAAATAGTTAGAACAAGAACCCGAGTTCAAAAGAAAACAGATACGAAAGATGCAAACAAAGAACACACGGGGTTTGATTGTGAAGTTCGGCCAATTATGCTTACATCTCCGACTACAGAGCGAATGTAGTACTTCTTATTATAGATATCCATATTGAGTATCAAAGATATGGATATTATAGATGACCCACGATACTTGGAGCAACAAAACTCTCGCTCAAGAGCTTTAACATTGCCACATTCCCATGGCTAGATTCGAATCCAGAACCTATGGTAAAGCTGAAAAAGACTCGATTCATCTCATCCAAGCGCTTTTGCGTTGAACAACAGTTTATGTATAAGCTTACTACCAACAACAAATTTTTAAAGGCAACTATGAAAAACTAGCTGTCACAAATAGCATCCATTAAATTAACAATAGAAGTAACTTCAGAATCCATCCTTATTGAAAGATTATTCGACTATGCCGGTCGGAACCGAAATTGTGTTCTTCAGAAATCTTGGCATCTACTGACTGACCTTTTGTATACCAAACAAAACAAGGTCCATGTTGAATCAAAGGATTGTCAAATCGCTTGGTCCATGTGCAATGGTGACATTTCCACACTCCTTCAGCCATAAAAAGTGATGACATATTTACCAAAAATCAGAAAGGAAAAAGCTAATTCCCATAACTTTTATTAACAAAGAAAATCTCAGTCTAATAGATGTCATTAACAGAACATATCTGTCATTTTTTTTTGGGTTAGTTCCAGTTAATTAATTTACTTATCTTAAAAATTATTTTCATTCATAATTCATAAAGTCAGTGATACTCAAATAAATAAATAAAGCTATGCAAGATAATTTGTGGTTCAGGAACACCATTATAGCTCTAGTAATATGTCTTTAACTACACATAGACAGATTATTGTTAATCTAATAGCTCAAAAAAATCCAGAACTTGGGAAATTAGAAAAATTAAACTAGTACTAATGCATGTCACAAAAAATTAACACTAAACTGAGAACTTCAATTTGAAGAAAAACATTGGTTATTAAAATAATACAAAAAAAGAAACACATAACAACAGTGATTTAATATTATAACATGTGCATCAAAAAATAAAAAAATAAAAACAAAAAAGATTATTATTATCTTTTGTTAATCCCCTCAATTAGGATAGTGATGTACCTTGTTGGTTGTCAAAGTGAACACTTTTGTTATTATTATTCTGAAATATATCAGCATCAACAGTAGCACTAGGTAAAGCTTCTCCATTTGTTGGTTCTTCTACAAACTCAGCTACTTCACAATCTTCTTTACCATCATCACTGTTATATTGACCAACAATTCCATTCTCTTCAACTTCATCCTCTTTATGCAAAGAAAATCCATCTGGGTTGGTGTCAACAATTGTTGAATCTCCATTGCTATGACCATTAACACCATTGCCAACCACATCTGCAACAAGGTTGTTGTTGTTGACATGTGGCAGTGTTCTTTTCAAAGGAAAATCTTCAACTTCTTCATCTTCATTATTATTATCATGAACTATCAACAATTGATGTTGTTGGTCCATTGATGTGCAAGCTTACCCACAAGGACAGAGACAATAAGAAAAGTGTGACAAGATTGGGTTTTTTAAGGAGAGGCAGAGACTTTGGGTGTTGAATTTAGTTAATGATGTTTTATTGCCATTTTAAGATTTTGCATTTAATGATATCTTCACCTACTTATTGTTTTAGTTAAGCATGTAGTGGGATGGGTACATGATTTTTCTAAGAAAATCACATGGGACTCTTAATGGCCACATTTGAAAATGATTATTTTTTATTAAAAATATACATAGCTTTAATCAATTTTTGTCACCTATTTTCTTTCCGTGTATTTATTATAATTGATTAGTTAAGTATTTACTTTACTAGTTTGTGAAATTCTCTCCTTTTGAAAATCGTTTTTTTAGTTTAATTAATGGCATGTATATAACACAATCGTTGTTTTAAAGCTAAGTTAATTAACAAATGTCAATATTGTAATAATATATATTATGTCTCAAATTTAAACTTAGATATTACAATTGTACATACATTATTTTATCATTTCAGTTTTAAATAAAAAAATCACTTGAATTATTTTATATTAACAAGTTTTACACTATATGAATAAAAGAAATCGTCACATTATTGTTTAGTCTTTAAATTCGAGTGAGAAACCAAAAAATAAGAATATTTTTGAAATGGAAAGAAATTTTGTGAATGAAATAAAAATAGAAACAAAAGTGTAATTGAGTCAAATGTTTATTATAATTTATGTCGAAAATATACAATAAAAGAGATTACTTAACAATAGTATGTATGCTCAAGTTATCGAGTGAATTATCAGAAAAAAAACATATTCTTGAGATAAAGCTTTACAAGGAAAATAGTAATCGTTACCACAAAAATACATGTAAACGTTTTTGAAGTAGTATATTTATTATTTAATTGATCAATGCTAAGATTGACTCAACACTTATTGAAGCCTAATAAGTATTTTAATTAAATAAGATAATTTTTTTATAATTGTGAGGCCTTTAATTTATTGTACTACTTATATATATTTATTTTCTTGAGGATTAAATATGCATGAAAATTATTTTTTTTTTTTGAAGACGTAAAACTCTAACTTTACTAGACTGAATTTTTTTTTTTTAATGACTCATTGAAAAGTTGGTAAAATGAATGAATCAATGGTGAATATTACAATAACTTATGATA
>JBBPBP010009778.1:34088814-34113856 GCA_037974735.1 Cicer chorassanicum | reverse complement strand
TATTTTATATTGTAAAATAATAAATTTTTTCAATACTCGTGAAAAAGATGGGCACCAACATCTATAAGACACAATTAACTTATAATTTAAATTTAATTACAAAATTACTAAATATTAAAAAAAATGATGTGTCATCAAATTATTGAGTGTTAAATACCATACTCAACTAAGTTTTAGAATAATAGAGTATTCCCCTTAAAAATAAAGTAAAGAAGGAATTTACAAAAACAAAATCACTTCAACGTTTTTTTATCCTTTCCTTTTTACTATACTAACTATCAAAATATACTTCCTCCGTCTCAAAATAATTGAGACGTTTAATCATTTTACATATATTAAAAAAAATGTATATAAAAATAAATAAAAAGAATACTTTACCAAATTATCATTGTTAAATATTTGTGCATTATTAATGTCGTAAATGAATAATAAAAAATATTATATTAAAAATAATATAAACAGTATTAATTAAATAATACAATTAAAAAATACATTAAAAATTAAAATAATTATTTTAAAATAATTTTTTATAACAAGGAAGCAAGTACCGTAAAAGTTGCACTATGAAGATGCAATACGTGAATCTTACATCCGCCGAAACATTAAATATGAGTTCCTTATAACCATTATTGTTGCTCACACCAACAAACAACCCCCACCAGTCACCCTCAAAACTTGTCTAAACTTGCATCTTAACGTGTACTACCTAAAATTGGATTCATTGCACTGAATTAATTCATGCAGTAAATGCAGTCGGATGGTCCTAAAAATTCTAATTTAAATTTTTGTTTTATAATTTAAAGTCTTGAGTTAAAATATGAATTGTTTAATCTTGATCTACTAATCACCAATGTTTGATTGCGTAAATACAAGAATTTCCTGACTGCAAAGATTCTCTATCCATATTATCTTAATTTGTGCACGCAATCACAATTGCATGGAGTTGTACAGTTAACATTGATTGTCTACGGGATTTTTAAAAAATTTATAATTTTACTTTAAAATCATTTTATCTTAATTGAACGGTGCTATTGTGATAACATTAGATCCAAATCCCATAACTTGCACCATTTCAATAACTATAACTAGAATTTTTATGCGTTCAATAACTATACATTTAAAAGATGATAGTACAACTCTTTTCATCAATTATGAGTCGTTCCGAAGATAAATTATTCACCTATAATTTTTTGTAGAATTAAGATCCGTTACTGCTTTAGGGACTCTAGATTGTGAGCTAGAACAAAATATAAAAAATAAATAATATTATATTGAATATTGTAAAATAGATTAATTTACAAATAAATTATATTACATCTCATTATTTAATAATATTATAATATTATTTTTTAAATATCTATACAAATAAGAAAATATGGGTTGCAAAATCGCCTACAAGTAGTAATTTTCCGCTAATAGGGTTTAAAAACAATATATATTTTTGTAAAATAAATTATTTCTTCACACAATAATTTTAATTATGTATCAAATAAATAGTAATTAAAAAATAAACCCCATCTAGAAATGAATTACAGACTTTAAAAATAGTGTTTTTGTTCCTTTATATTTTAGATATGAGTTACAAATTAAGATTTATTTAATTTGTTGTATAATTTTGAAAGTAGCTCATACTACATAGGTTAAAATATCAACATGGAATATGAGTATTTCTTTTTTATAGTTTGGGTGTAAGTGAATATTTCTCAAGTTTACAATTTAGGTGTAAGTTTAAATGTATTACTACTTTCATTTTTCATTTTTAATCTACAACTTACATCGTTCCTTCAAACCATTGGAGAGACATGTTGTATTAAAAAGAAAAAAGAAGAAAATTTTTAGAGTTTACTTCTTGTGTATGCAACACCATGTAAAAGTTCATTTAAACAATAATGATCGTTGCACAAAATTTAAACAATAATGGAAAAGAGGATTTCCTCAACAACAAAAAAGAGTTAAAGTTGTAGTTATCAAGCGAATTTATTTTTGCTTTGAGTGAAGAATTATATATAATACATGTGTCATATTTTCTTAGAGAAACAACATAAATAACATGTAAGGAAGTGTATGCAAGTTTGACACTAATCTTGAGTACATGTGTTTTTTTTGTCATCCATAATCAAAATATTATAATTTAATTAAATACATGTGAAAAACTATTGTAATAGTTATTGTTGCCCAAAATTCCACAAGTGTATAGATTTATCAAATTGTAGTATATAAGATTATCGTATTCATAGAGATTAATTTAACAACTACAAAATTAATGAAGATTTTATATTATTTAGACTATTAAATTATTGTTGGTTCGCGATAACAAAAACGTAACGATAACATAAAAATTATAACGAGAGTGTATAACAACACAACTTTCAATTAATAGAAAGTAAACCTATGATCATGGTTTCACTTGTAATATCAATACCTCAATTCCTAATTTTAAATAAATTCTTATTCATTTTCTCAATTATCAATCATTCTTTAAAACTGTTAACAAAGTTTTGTCATTCAATGTAATATTCTTTTCTCTAAATTTATTCTTTGATTGATCATACAAAAAATATAATTAAGAGAAAGCATAAAGAACTAAGAGGTTGAATGATTGAATCAATTTTGTCCGATTAACTAAAAATAACTCTAAATTATATAATGATATGTTTAATAATTATTTTACAATTATCATAAAAAAAAAAAATCTAAATAAGAAAATCTGATGCCACATTTGTATTTTACAATTATATCTCATTATGTTTAATAAAGTATATAATCATTTTACAATTTTATTTGGTTAGCCATTTCAATTTTCATTTGGTTAGCCCTATTTGCCCCTGCCACAACAGCCTGTCACGCAACCTTTTCCCTGCCACATCACGCAACCTTTTCCCTGGCACATCAACCGTAAAGCAACACAAAAACAGCATGCTTCCTACAAAACAGAAAACAACATCTCATCTCAGCAACACACATCTTCTTCATTCTTCATTTTGAATGTTTCAAAATCATGTATTCTTTTATTTTTTTTGGTTTTATTAAGATCTCTATTGTAAACGTGCTACAGACTAGTTATTTGAGTCATCTGATTTTACTTTTCAGCTTAATAAAGAAATTATTTGTAATGCACACTCAATAGAATAGATAGGTAGAATATTACTTTCTTTTAATCATACATTGCTTAATTTTTGTTACAAAGCAATACAAAATCCAGTTAAAAAACAATACAAAATACATAGTTCAGATTTATCTGATAAACATTAACATTCACCGTTTTAACTATAAATTGAGACAAAAAAATTCAAAAGGGGTTTTTTTTTTCTTCTTCTTCTGAAAAAAATCAAAATACAGAAGGAAACAAAAAGGAAAGAGTTAGTTTTCTTTCTCAAACAGAAAAGAAACAATCAAAGAATAGAGAAAAAATATATAGAGGAAGAAACACACATACATCACTATCTCCGTCATCCTTCGCAAATCTCCAACAACCGCCGTCAACTTTGAACTCCGACGAGCCACCGCGAACGTTGTCGGTAAGGCGTTCACACCGCCATCACGTCGTCGCTCCACCATCGTGATCATCATCGAATCACCATCACAGTGTTTAACTCATATTTGCTTGGTATTCTTTCTGCCTACCCTTTTCTTTCTCTCTTATTTGTTTTCTTTTAAAAATGAAGCATCCTCTTTGTCCCCTGCAAGAATACACCAGCCGACTCCCTCCCTTTTATTTTCCTCTCATCAGCCTTAGTTTGATTTAGAGTTTTCCTTATTTTTCTTTTATATAATATCTATTTCATTTATTTATTTTTATTCTTATCATATTTTTATTTATTAAAAGACTTGTTATTGTCACTAAATAGACCAATTTCTACACTTAGGCCCACTTGTTAATTTTTTCTTTTTTTCTTCTTTAAATTTTGTTTATTTTGTCAAAAATATTTTTAGTACAATTCTAGTTTACTGTTTGTGTTTGGTTTAAATTTGTAGTTTATCTTTCTAACAAAAAAATAATAATGATTGTTGGTATAAAAAAATTACAAAGAATAAAATATTCTTAAAAGGATTAGATTAAATGTGACATCTTTTTACTCCTTGGTTTTTTTTAAGACACAAATTGTATAACTTAATAATTCTAAAACTCGTTTTTTATAAGTAAATTAATTTAATTATTTTTTTATTTATTTAAAAAAAAATCAGATTAATTAGATGCGACATCTTTTAATATTTGAATTGTTAAAATACAAGTTGTATTACTTGATATTTTTAAAACTTAATATTTAAATAAAAAAATGATAAAATATTCATAAAATGATTAAATTAGATGTGACATCTTTTTACTCCTTAAATTTTTTTATACACAAGTCGTATTACTTGACAATTTTAAAATTTAATATTTAAAATAAAAAAATGATAAAAATGCTCTTAAAAGGATTAAATTAGATGTGACATCTTTTTACTCCTTAAATTTTTCGAGACTACGACTAGATAGTCTTAAAGCTTGCATTTTAAATTATTATTTAAATTAAACAAATTAATTCTTTTTCAAACCAATTTTTTTTTTAATCAACAACAAATCACAATTTCTTTAAAAGCAATTAACACATCCGCATTTTTTACCCAAGAACTACGTAGCTTTGATTTCTCCATCCCATCGGGAGATACGTAGGAGCAAGATCGCACTCTTGTCAAGCATAATAACAAAAAACTTTTTTTCTCTCTCTATATTTTACCTGTATATTTATCATTAGATTACTTTCATAAAAATATTATATTTGCATCTTAAAAAAAAGGAGAAATAAATATATTTAAGTTAATATTAATTTTGCACAATTAATTATAGGTAACCGTTTTTTTAACGGATGTCGTAGGGTGCTAATACCTTCCCTACGCATAATCGACTCCCGAACTCAAAATTTGGTTTCAAATACCTTTTTTTATTAAGGGTTTTCCAATATTTTCCCTATTTTAAAATAAACTTTGGTGGCGACTCTATTGAATTCGAGAAAAAACTCGAAATTTTAGACCGCGACACTATCAATTAATTGTAGTTGGTCACAAGTCAAATTGATTGACTAAGGCATGCAAATGTTGGCCATCCCAAACAAACATATAAATAAAACAATAGAATAATTTAACTGCCATAAACAACACAAATCTAAAATAAAACTAGAACTTAAAACTAAGACATAGTAAAAAGGTATCTTAATCACAAGATTCATCAAATACCCTAGAAGAGAGCTTAGTTACTCATTAACATATAGAAAATAAAGTAAATAATAGAAGTGTTCATCAATTAAAGAAAAAAGAAATAAAACCCTGAAAGAATCTGATTTTTGCTCCAAAATTCGAGACACTTTACTCCAACTACAAGCATTCTTTAACTTCCAAAATGTTTGTTGTTATTTTTTCTCTCTGATTTCTTCTGCTTCTCCGATTGCTCCTCCCTTATTATAACAGATGATCCTCATTTTATGCAACAACCTTCCCCTTATTTGGTAACAACTTTCCCCTCTCTTTGGCAATATTTTGTTATCATAAAATTCAATCTCTCCTTCTTGTACTCGTAAATTAGAATATTAAATTTGATTTTTTTTTTTTGCACTAAAAACTAAGTAGATTTGACCAATTTGAATTATTTTATCATCTCATAATCAATTAAAATAAATGAATAAATAAGAAGAAGTTGAAATTAAAACTACAAAATAAGATAAAATAGATTGTAAATACTCTCTTTAAAACATCTTATAAAAAATAGGTTTATAAAAAAATAGGTTTATCAATTATTTACTTATACAAATTAGTGTCAAACAGTTCTTAAAAAAAATATATCTAGTAGTCATAAATGTAATGTTTTTCTAGTGGCGGGTAAAAAAGTTGTTTTACTCTAACCAATAGGAGAGAGAACATGTATGATTCAATTAGGTGCACAAATACAATTGCATTTGTCTAATGCAAATTATCAAATAATTAAGTAGAATAAGTAATCAAATGCAAATGCATAAACACATACTAGATGCAGATATCACTCATAAGTACCAAATGTTTAAGTTAAAGTAAACCAAGAAACTTTTAAAATTAAATCATAATTCATTTATAAGACAAAAATTCAAAATTAAAATTGAATCTGTCTTCGATAAAGAGTTTTGAGAAAATATTAGTCAAGTTATTATGATGAATTTTAGTCTCTTATAAAATGATATTTCAAATAACTTAAAATAGATAATAAGATTTTTGGTTTGTTACTACAAGGATTGAAGTTATGTATTTGTGTAGGTTTGGTGAAATATGATGCGCTCAAATTATATAACTTTTGTATATATGTATCACGTAAAGACCCAAACATATACGCTATCTCATTTTGACTTCGTTTGAACACCCAAATCATCAAATTTCACCCGTAATCACTCGTAATCAAAAGGTAAGTTCGAGATTTATGTTTTTAATTTAATTTACTTTATGGTTTTCTATTTTGGAAATTTTATTGATATTGTCTAGATTTACCACCACATGTTGCATCACTTACAAATTAAAATAATCAGTTAGTACCCCAAAGATTCGAAAGATGTCCTCATAAATAAAAGAATCGCAACTCGATTTCTTTTTGGATGAATCTTTGTTTTAAAATTTCTATAATACATACTCGGCTTATCCCTAAGGAAAATCATATCCTAAAATCTTATAATTCAAGAATATAAATCATTCTACATCTTGTATGAAAATATTAACAATAAAGTATGCATATTTAAGACTTCATCATTTCTCACATTTTTTTACATCTTAATATAGATTTCACGAATTTTATTAAAATAACAATCGGTGTCAGATTTGAGAAAAAACGCACTTCTTGGAAAGTTGAGGATGTCGAGTTTTTAAAAATGATTTTTAATTTAATAAACTATGGTATGTATGTTTCTATTTTCACAAGAAAGTCTCAAGTGGATGAAAAATGACAACTTATGTTTTGTCATCTTGTAGTCTATTTTAAAATATCATCATTCCTTCAAATCATTTAAAGTTTATGATCAAATTGCAGCAAAATGAGTCTAGTCACCGATCCAACAAGAATCATTCAAAAATGAAAAAAACACTTAAACTTATGATCAAAATACCATATACAGTCAAAATTACAATCAAATTCCCAACACCAAAATGCACATATTTCATCTTCAAACATTAGTATAAGAAACAAGAAAATTTAAATATTTGGCTATCTATCATCAAGATAAGTAATGGCCATGATGAGTTTAAAAGGGAGGAGAACTTTATTTCTTTTCTTTTCTTGGTTCTAACATCACATAAAATGTCATTGATCATAAATTTCATTTCTTAGTCCATTTCCAAAATTTAACAAGTCAAGTTTACGAATCACCACTCAATCTAAGTTTTTATTCAAATCGTAGTCCATTTTAAATTTGTGTCTTAAAAAATATGGTAAATATCGGATTCACACAATTGTTAGATCTCATAATTGAATGTGGGTCATCATAACATTCAAACTAATAATATTGACACTTTCCAGTTGAGTTAAGACTTAAGGACATCCATTTTAAATTTTTACTATCGAATAAAATTCACGATATCACCCAAAATATATTTTTTTTACAAATGTTGAATGAAAATTTTATTACTACATAACAAAATTATTTTAATTATGAAAATAATTTCACCTTAAATAAAAACATATAACACCAATAAAAACCAAAAACGTACTAATAAAAATATGAAACATTAAAAAACAACGCACTAAAATATATATCGTAAGACACATGTCTTACAATAGTTCATCACTCTTGCCAAGTAGCGTAACAACAACACAAAATACGCAATTACTCTCACCCACAACATCAAGATTATAGTCAAAAAATATATAGACATTTTATCAAGCTACCTAGAGTTACGTGTCGTGGGACTAAGTGAGGGGTTAGAATAACATGCCTTTTTTTTTGGCATTTTTTTTAGGTGTAGAAAGCGGACTAGACTGACTATCATATAATGAGTCAACATGTTCAAAAAAAAGACAATTAGACCGACTAAGTTGAGTGTTCAAAATTTTTAAAAACCTATTGTTTTTACCTTCTTTGGAGGGGACACAGGAGTGTTCATATGGGTTGGGTAAAACCGACTAAACTGGTATAATTGATTCGGATCAACCTAGGAGAATGATTTGAGTTGGGTGATTGGTTGAACTTGGTTTTCAAAACAAGAAAATCAGTCACTTAAATTGGGTATTGAATAAAACTGATCAACCCAATTCCTCAATTTTTTTTAGTTTTACTTTTTCTAAACCTTAGATTTTAGAAGGCTTAGTCCATAATGGATCGGCTATTTTTTGATTATTTTTGGATCTTGCGCTTTGATTATTTTGATATTTGCAAATATTTTGTTATTTTAGGCACCGACAACTTTTGTTATTTTCATGTGTGCAAGTATTTTATGATGAAATTTGTAACTTTGATATTTATTGTATATGTATATATTTGATGTTAAATCAATATTGAAAATAGGTTATATTATATTTTTGGAAACAATATGGTAAGGTAGTTTTTTTTGGGAAGAATGTGATTTTAAAAAAGATCTATAAACAAAAAGAATTTAGATATACTAGGAATCAACCCAACCCAAACCGAAAATAAGCAGTTTGACCCAAACCAACTCAATGTTATAAATTGCGATTTATTTTCCAGACCCAAACTTGAATCCCCTGCACGGTTTGGATATTGATTTTGACCAAACCCGGCCCAAATTGTCCCATGTATAACCCTAAACACATTGAGGTTTTATCTAGTAAAGCTAGCTATTTGACGCAAATGTTCTTTGATATGGATTTTCATGCTATAACCAATCCCATTAAACCTAGTTTGAATCGCTTCTCACTTTGTTAAAATAGATATGTCTGGATGCCCTTTCTTTATTTTATCATCATGATTAAATCGCAACCTCTTCCAATGAGTGTGATCTTCTTCCAAATGAATAGCTACACCTTGCATCATCTTTATAGCAATTATATGATAACCCATGTGTCATTCTTATTGTGCAACCAAATAAAGAGCTATCGATACCACAACAATTAACTCGTTTTGTTTCACATACAATAAAATATATAGCATTCCTTACACTCCTTCCAACACCAACGCTCAAAATCCTACCCTACAATCTAAATGGACACTCACATTTTACTAATCTTGCACATTGGCGTTTTAACTGCTTCTTGTATTATATTTCTCACCTCTTTCACATCCCAATATAAATAAAAATAACAACCTTAATTTGATTGTTTCATTCTGACCCATTTTAATAGTTCATCTCAAGTATTAAATTTTTGAAATAAAAATTCAACAATTAATGAAGTTGAAAGGTGAAAACAAGTCTCATAATTACATACAAACTTGATTAGTAATTATAAGTGATGATCAGTATCAAGGTACTCAACAACAGTTTCTTTAATGTCTAGCTTCAAATCGAAATGGGGTCCCTCATATATGCAAACAAGGGATGGTTGTGAGAATGGAGTCCGAAAGTATACATCTGAACTAATAAGGACAACATCTGAATATACACTTTTGGAGCATAATGTTAAAATCAAAACCATGTCCGAAAGTACACATCTGGATAACACTAGTCAAAGGTAAAATAACTAAAATGCGAAAAACAACATTGAGAAGGAATTAGACACGCATTACCTAATCAGTCAATGATAAATTGTGCTAAAATAGTGTAGGAATGAGTAGGTTATGTATTTAGTAAAGATTTTAGTGAGGTAGACTGTAGTGATCGAGAGATGAAGTATGAAAAATGTTTTAAAAATTCTGACATTGACACATTTGAATGTGTAATCCTGAACCAATCCTGTATGAAAATATACATCAAAAGATAGGGCAATTTTGTCATAAATAGAAATAGAGGATTTTTAAGAAAAACTCATAAATTATGGCCCAATTTTTTGAGATCAAATTCTTAGAGATGAGAGTGCAAACATGAGGCTATTCCAGATTGAATGCAACTAACGATCCAAATTACATCACACATGGAAATGCTAAAAAGCATTTTTCAAGGGTGAGGTCTAAATCAAGGACTTTAGGAGCCTCATGCTTATGTTGGACATGTATAAAATTTTGGCTAACCATGCAATGGAGTGACTATACTAGATCACACTTCCAACATAAGCATCTTGGCCCACAATCTTGGTTAAGATGATTAAACTCCAATTTGTTACGTTCCTCGTTAAGCTCCAAATTTATCAAAATTTGAACCCAACTCATTTTTTATTTATTTTTTTTTTATAAAAAATATATTTAAATTTTCTTTTTTTCCTTTGCTAAAAAATATTATTCATTCATTCAAATTAGAAGAATATATTGATCAAGAACAACACAAATTCGCCAAAAACTGAAAAGGATGAATCCGCGAACCAGCTCACAACATCCAAGTTAATAACATAAAACGACAAAATGCATACAAATTTGATCAAACTAAAGTGACCAAACCTCCCAATATGCAATGTTGTCTATATTGAATCAAAATTAATCTATCAATATGAATAAAATGATCAATATAACGAGATGAGAAAATCAAACGTCGTACTTAACCGACGAAATAACAGAAAAACACGAAAAAAATAAATTTAGGTGAATATCACTTATTTAAATAAATAAAATAAATAAAAAACAATATAAATGACTGATTTCATACCAAAAACTGATTTTAAAACACTTCAATTAAAAGAGAATGAGAAAAAAAAAGTTGCGGCAGCTAGATTAGAAAAATCTCCTCAATAAACAATAGTACAAATAAAACTATGTTTTTATAATTATTTTTCAAAATAATTTTATAACCATTATTATAAAATTAAAAAAAAAAAATTCTCAAGATTGATTTATTATCATTTCATTTCTAATATCTAATCTCCAGGTTTACTCTTCCCCTCTAAGTGTCAAAAGTGAGTGATGCTAAATGCTAATCAACCACTCACTCAATCATTTCCAGACAGTGATAATACAACAAAACAACCATAATTTTGTGGAAACAAATTCGATAACCCATTGGTGTGTCTGTAAAACCAATACAAATGTTGTTCTCTTGCACAACAACAACAACAACCATACTCTCTTTCCCGATAAGAACCGTTAACAAACTGAAGCATAGACAGAGACAAACCGTTGTGGTAGCTTCCATTCACCACGACAGCCTCAGAGTTCTCGAATGGGACAAACTCTCCGATTTGGTCTCTTCCTTCGCCACCACTTCCTTAGGCCGTCACGCCCTCAAGGTCTCTCTCTTTTTTATGATTTTTTATTCTTATTTTTCTGTTAGACTAAGTTATCAGTTATGGTAGTTATTATATTTGAATTAGGTCAGTTACATTTGAATTATGACAGTTATGATTATGTAATTAGGATAAATGTCTCGCAAAGATAGCTTGGTTGGTGAGTTAAGCATGTTGAAAGAGTTTTAAGCTGTAGGTTTTGAGTTCGATATAATCTAACTTCTTCTCATGCACCTATCCAAAAAAAATTGTTATTGTAATTAGAATAAATAGAGAAGTTATTAGAAAAGAAATGGTAGGCAATTATTTGGGATAAAATATTGATTGGGAGAGGCCAAACTCTCAAATTTGTTGGAGGAAACGGTTGTATCTGTCCTTTAATTAATCTCTTGTAATTATATAAAGAGTTTAATTGTCATGCACTATCAGTGTAAAAAGTTATACATTATCTATGCATCACAACGATTCATAGACATGACATTAGAGATGGTTATAGTAAAAGTCAAACATCTCTAATGATCGGTTGTGATTGATGGAGAGTGTAAAAACTCTTTACACTGACAATGTAAATGAATTAAATCCTTGTTTAGATTTCCCTTTGTAATTAAATTCTGTTAATACTGGTTTCTATCTGTTTTTTTATTCAATCTTATGTAAAAATAATAATTTATCTCTAAATTATATAGAAATCCATGACATTAGGACTAACAGTAAGAATTTTTGCATTATATTTAAGTAGACACATTTTCATATATTTTAGGGATTAATGAGCTGAATTTTATATACTTTAGGAATATTTAATATATTGATCGAATTATTTGAGTTTATCTCCTAATACACGCGCTTGTGAGACTATTTGAGAGAGTTTATGGAAAAAGCTTATAATATGGCCATAAGTCGTTTTCAGTTTATTCCCAATAAGCTCTTCAGGATAGCTTATGAAAATAGATTATAGCTTATATAAAAACAGTTTGACATTATTCTATCTTTGTTATAGAAATAGTTTATGCAGAAGCATTTATATGTGATAGACAGTTATGCTATAAGTGCTTAATTAGCCTGTATTTTCAAACATGACATAAATATGAGAAAGAGTTATACTTGATGGACTGAATTAATGATTTATACAATTGGTGTTCATGGGACAGGATCAACTGTGGTCCCTGAGTCGAACTTATGAGGAAAGTCTCAAACTTCTCGAAGAAACCAATGCCGCAGTCGAAATGCACAAGCATGGTTCGTGCAGGTTGCACTTTGGTCACATTGATGCTATGCTGGTAGGTAACTAGTGTATAAAAATGGGTTCTTTTTTATGATATCAAATAATGTTCATATTTGCTTTGATGCCAAGTTGTTGATTTAAGGTTGCTGTAGGTGAAAACTGCAATTCAAAATGCGCGGAGAACCATACCGGTAACTGGCTATGAGGCAAGGGCTGTTTTGTCTCTTCTTCAGTGTGCTGACACATTGCAGGGTGATTTAAAAGCTACAATTAAGCAAGACAGAGATTGGTATAGCCGTTTCATGCCTCTTACAGAAGTGGTAAGTAATGAAATGATATTTTGAAAATATAGTATATCATTTGATTAATAATTCCATTTCAATTTTGTGTGTTCACGTGTAGTTATAAAGAGGTTGCTTTCTTTTAAGTTTTCAAACATTTGAATAGTTTCTTATGTAAAATCAAGGTTTCAAAAGTTTGTACTGCAATCTGGACGGCGACATCAAGAGTTATGATGTCTCTGCATCTATGGTTCAGGCTGCCTTTGATTGCAATTATCTGCAATATTAAGAATTGTGACATGTCAGCAATTCAAAATTTTGAATAGAACAAATTTTTGCTGTTTTAACTTAACTATTTTTTGTCTAAATTCTAAAAAATAAGGAATAAAGTGGAAACAAAGTAGCATTTTTGTAACTATTAGTGATTGTTGTTTGCTAAAGCCAAACCAACCACCATAACATGCCGAACCACCTTTCGAGTCCTCGCTGAGAGAGATGTTCACATTTAATGTTCGACTGTGCCTTGAACAGGATTGTCTTTGATGGAGGATACCTGTTGAAAAAAAAGCCAAGCAGACCCTATTTTTACCATGTCTGAGACTTTTTTTTCTCCTTATGAACATGTTTGCAGATAATGGAGTTTGTCGTCAATCGATCTTTGGTTAAAGCGATAGAACAAGTTATTGATGAAGATGGCACTATCAAGGACTCTGCGGTTCGTTCCATATCTCATACAAGTCCCCTTTATCTAATCCTACTAGTTGTGCATCTATTACTTATTGATTTTCTTTGATTTAAGATGGCATGGCATTTGTTACTTCTTGGCTTTTTTTGTTAACATTCTTCATTACTTCGTATTTACTAAGAGAAAATACTTCAAAGATGCATCTATCCTTTGTTGCTGCCATACAACTAGCTAATTGTCAACTTCTTCTCTTATTTCAAACATGTATAATTTAAACTTTCATCCTTGTTATAGAGTTCAGAGCTTAAAAAGTCACGTCAACAAGTGCAACTGCTCGAGAGAAAGGTAACTCCTGTTTTTTTTACTGTATTTGGTAATGTGTTTTCGGGAAATACTGACTTGATTCAATTGAAATATAAATAGAGTCATCATATTTGGGTAAAACAAGACCATAGTTTAGCTGAAAAAGCCGCGAAGGGATCAAAATTGTAACTGTATCATTCAATTTTATGCAGATAGAACTAATTTCTGTCACTCACTGGGATGATTTTTCAGCAAACTTTCAACTCAACTTTGAGTACTTGTGAAAAATGACTAATCTATTTTGTTTGACAAAAATCTGATTGCTTTATCTGTCACTTTCTGTGTAAGGCCAAGTTTAATTAGGATACTTTTGTAGTGCATACTATTACTAAAAAGTACATGAGAATTTTATTGATCTTTAAAATTGGTGGGGAGATGCATGCAATTTCCGATATACTTGGGAAGTTAGAGTAATTTTCTTTCTTTAATTGTTTAGTTTTAAAATTAATATGAAAAAAATCTCAAAGTACTTAGGTTGTTTCTTAGAGTGCATTTAGGCAACAACACATGAATGAGTTATATAATATCTCTAACAGAGTTTATTTTATACTTCCCATTTTTCAGATTATTTGTTTCCTTTGTTCAGGTACAACAATTAATGGAAAGCTTAATCAGAAATGAAAAGAGTGAAACATCAATTCTTGTAAGTGTAAGATACACCTTACTGTACATGCATTTCGTTCTTCCCGGACGGTTCTTTCTTTTCCTATTGATTTGTGAGAATTCAAACAGGAAGTGAATAACATCGATGGTAGGTGGTGCATAAGAACGGATTCTGGACAGAAAACAAGTTTTAAGGGTTTATTGTTTTCCAGGTTTATAAAATTTCTCAACATAGCTCCAATTATTCATTGTCTATGAAATAATATGTTTGTCAATAAAGGCAGTAGGTAAGGTGTAAAATTTCATCGCTTGAATATAATAATTTTTTTGGCAGTAGTTCAGGAGTAGGAAGTACTATAGAACCACTTTCCGCTGTTCCCTTAAATGACGAGTTGCAGCGAGCAAGAGGTTTGGTAGCGAAGGCTGAGGCAGATGTGCTCTTGGCGTTAACCAAAAAGGTTACAACTTACAGACATAATCTGACAATTTCTCTCTGAATTTACGAAATAGTGTTTTCGCTCATATATTGAATGATACATAAATGGTTGAGCTTAGAGCTATATACACGAGAATACAGTTAAATGAGCCTAATTATAGGGATACAGTCTTCCACAGATCGTTACGTGCATGTTCTCTTTTCTCTTTCCTTATGTTGTCATAATTTATTTGCAGATTCAGCTAGACGTCGATGATATTGAAAATATATTCAACAGTTTGGTTCAACTAGATGTGGTAAATACCTTGTAATGTTTTTTTAGTGAAGTGGTTCACCAATTGTAAAACACATGCTTTCTGTGCGAAAAGATTATCAGTAATGTTGTTCATATTATGCAGATTAATGCTCGTGCTGCGTATGGTCTTTCATTTGGGGGATCAAATCCCCATATATTTCTGCCTGATAGGAATAGCTCTTCTACTGCTGAATCCTTCTTAACAAGGAACGAAGATTCCAATGGACCGTTACCCAACAATAGGGAATGGATATTGTATCTTCCCAAAGCTTATCATCCTTTATTGCTTCAGAGCCAAAGGGCGAATTTACAAAAGGCCAAAGAGGATGTCAATAACTCTACTTCAGTTAAGTCACAAATAACACAAGACTACTGTTCTCTCTCTCTCTCTCTCTTATTCACTTTGAAAAACATCAGGAAATAACTGTATGAGAAGAATATATCATCAAGAGGTTGTTAGAAACTTAGAGATCTTCCATTGAAACCAGTGAATATCACAATGTTTTTAACTTTTAGATATTTGATATTATCAGTTACTTTAAGGCTATCTGCTGCTTATTGTGCATCTGATGATTATTTTAGACTCATGATAAAGAACTTTTGGTTGGCAGGTTGCTGCACTGGACAAAGCTCAACCACAGCCAGTACCGGTTGACTTTTTAGTAGCTAATAAAACTCGTGTTGTAGTTATAACTGGCCCTAATACTGGTGGTAAAACGATATGTTTGAAGACTGTAGGATTGGCTGCTATGATGGCAAAATCAGGTATTCATGTTTCCTCTCTTTCTCTCGATGTCTACCATTATTACATGCACATAAAGAGAATCAATATTGTATTCTCTGAAGTAAAAGTTCATTTAGTTTAATTTATTTTCATGATGAGCCTCTGGATATTTAACCTTTTGTACTTGAGATATGAATTGAATATCTTTTCACTGGACTTATCAACACTCCAGATATCTAGTCTTGGGTTTGAGGGGGTGTTGGAATCATTTGCTGCCTTCTTTGCAGCCTCTAACACTTTCATGGATGTTTTCAGATCCCACATAGACTACAGATATAATTGAAGTTAGTAGTTCTTATCTACGTTGTTAATCATGCCACACATCTGCGAATCCGCAGTGCGGTGGAAGACCTTGCTACGGCGCTAAATGCTGAAGTGTGGTGAAAATTAAGTGCAATGTTGTGCAATGTTGTGATTTCCTCGGGCTGGATAGAATCTTCATTTCATTTTTAATCCACCATTGTCACTCATGAATAACCTATGTAGGATTGATTAATGAAGCCAAACATGTGCAGCATATATTTCGTTTCTGCTTACTCATGTTTAAATACTGATAGGGTGTTTATGCTCTTAACCTGTCATGATGCAGGTCTCTATGTTCTTGCTGCTGAATCTGTGCAAATTCCTTGGTTTGATTCTGTTTTTGCTGACATTGGTGATGAGCAGTCCTTATCACAGTCTCTGTCTACGTTCTCTGGCCACTTGAAACAGATCAGTGTAAGGAAAATATGTTTTCTTTGTGTACAATAGAACCTAATGCTGAATTGAAACCTTCCTTTCTTCATATTTATTTTGCATTTATAAACATCTTATACTTAAATACGTTAATATGCTCCAGTGAAATTGAGCAACTTATAAATATGTCAGTTGAGCTCGAATAACATTTAAATGCTGTTTATTACATGTTAGTGATGTTACACTCACAAGTGACATATAATTTTCTTTTATTATATCTCAACTACATAAGATTTTTTTACTTTTTATTTTATCTTGCAGAATATTAAATTACAATCAACAAGGCAGTCACTGGTGCTACTAGACGAGGTATGTTTTGTGTGAGTTTATTTAACTGTTCAAATATGTAATTTCATGTAAAAAATGATGGATAGAGCAATGTTTGCAATTGTTAGGTTGGTGCAGGAACAAACCCTCTTGAAGGAGCAGCTCTAGGAATGTCATTATTGGAATCTTTTGCCCAAGACGGTTGTTTATTGACTATAGCAACGACACATCATGGTGAACTGAAAACCCTGAAATACAGGTAGTTGATTCGAATGACAGACAAAACATTAAAGGAAAACACAATGATTTGGCATCTTTGAACTGATAATATCTGCTCTAGTAAAATAAAAAGGGCAAACAATAGAAAAGAAGTAGAGGGAAAAGTATTAAAACAAAAGACATGGCGTCACCCAAGATGAGTTGTCAAATGTTAATTAGATGTTAGTTATTTCTAATAAAATGTTTAAGAAATTTTTGTGCATTATTTTTTGTTGTTGTTTAGATATGATCCATTGTCGCTGCAGAACTTTTTACACTATCAACAAATAAAAAAATTCCATAGTTAAATTAAAAAAAAAAAAAAACTGGTAATATAGGTCTTTTCTTTTTCTAAACAGGTGACACCATATAGTTCAATGTAATTTAACATTTTTTACGATATCAATGGATCATAATTAAATCCATTGCTCTGATAGTGTTTTCTGTGTATCTTTTCTTTCTTTTAGTTTCTTTCAAAGCATTAAATGGATATGTTATTGTTTGCTGTCGCCTCAAGTTTTTTAATTTCACGGGTTTCATTTCATGAGCAGTGATGAGGCCTTTGAAAATGCATGTATGGAGTTTGATGAAGTGAATTTGAAGCCAACTTACAAGGTTCTATGGGGCATACCTGGTAAGCACTCTAACTCATGAATAATAGGAATGGTGACAAGGTTACTGATGTACTTTTTCTTGCTTTTAAATTTTATGTTTCGGTACTTTGTCTTTTGATTGTCCCCCTTTATCTGCCAATGTGTTCATCCTATGGTATATTCTGCAAGAAGAATTTTTTCAACCTTTGTGGCTTTAATAGGAGAATGCGTGTTTCATGGATAACTTGATTGAGAATCAAACATAATATATACTACTTAATGAGCATAACTCATGATATTTTCATTGTAGGGCGCTCAAATGCAATCAATATAGCCGAGAGGCTGGGACTACCATCTGTTGTTATAGATTCTGCTCGTAAGTTATATGGTTCTGCTAGTGCGGAAATTGATGAGGTATTTTTAATATATCATAATTGTATTTATTATTTGTTAGCAGTTGCATGCGGTACCCTCTTAACATCATATCTATTCATGTTATTTTTGCTTTGGATTTGGCTCCACTAAAAATAAGCAATGTTTTAGAGGGTAAAGTAAACGATATCAACCATTGACAAGTAAATAAGTGGTTTTTGTTACATGCACGTGTATAACAAATCATAAATATGTTACAACATCAACTATTGATTTTCTTATCACAGTTGAGATTACTTACTTTACTTTGTAAAGTGAATTGCTGACTATAGTTTGGTAAATCCTTTTGTTTTAGACTTCATAATGAATAGACCATTGATTTGCCTTAAACTTGATACTCTATTAGATATTTTTAATAAATAAATTGACAAGTTATATTTCAGCAGCCTTTGATGTTGTTTACTTTCAATGTAGGTGATTACTGATATGGAGAAGTTAAAACAAGATTACCAACAGCTATCAACTGAAGCAGATTATTATCTGAAGTGAGGCTCTTTGCTTTATCAAAAATTAAATTTATTAAATTCCTCATCTCCATTATCTTTGCATTTCTGTACAAAGCGAGGCCGTTATCTAATGATGGCACATGTACTTATTTCTGTATTTAACAGAGAATGGAGTAAGCTCATTCAATTGCTATTGCATTCAAGTAAAACTAGATCATACAATCATATCTGCAACTTTTTTATTTATTAGTAACACATAAAATAGTATCTACTTCAAATGACTCATGTAAAATCCATTTCTGGAATAAATTTCATTTTGAAACACAATCACATTAAACGGATGCTTGCATGCATATAATTAATTTTTTACAAAATTTTTATGTTTGTAATTGTAGGCAATCCAGAGAACTTCACAGTAGTCTATTGAACACCAGAAGGAAGATCATGGAACATAGTACAAGTCTAAGATTTAAAAAGATGAGAGATGTATCCGAGGCTGCAGCGATGGCAAGATCCATCCTTCACAAGAAGGTCAGGGAGATGGATGCATCATCTAAGAAAATGTCACAGCATAATAAAGCCATTAAGAGCTCTCATGTATCAACAACAAACAACCTCCATACTGCAGCAGATAACAAAAAACCTGCTATTACAGATAGAAGTACATCTGGTGTTAAAAATATTGACCAATCATCGACAGGTATAATGCAAGATAATGAAACAAAAAGAAAATAATGGAAAACAAGTTAATGAGAAGATGAGAGACTTTTGAAGTGATCCATTGTGATGAAAAGAAGATGAAATATTAGTTAGCGATTATGCATTTCTGGAAATAATGAAAACATTTCTTTTGACATTTTTGTTATTTCTAGAAAGGCAGACAATTGTTCACTTCAAGAATCTCTTTACTCCTTGTTATTAACAAATAAAATTAACACATTTTATAAAATTAAAATAGAAAATGTTTTCAAAATGTAAACGGGCTCTTAATTATACTGCAAGATGATGTCACAAGAAGAAAATAATGAGAAACTAAATTGTTATGAGAATTTGATTTCTATTTACTGACAGTGTAAACAAACATTCAATCATATCTCTTATCATGTAGATATTTGTTCTAGTATTTTAGAAAATAATATTATGGTGTGATACAACAGTAAAATATGCTTGGACGTTTGTGTAAAACATTTTTATGCTGTATTTACATAGTTATTTAACTCTTATTATTATGAAATAATAATGACATACTTTTCACATGGTGTTGTGCTATCTTGAGAATATGCAGTTCTCATTGACTAATTGTTAATCTTGCAGATAGATCTGCAATTCCCAAGGTTGGTGATACAATACACGTCTCTTCACTTGGGAAAAAAGTGACTGTTTTAAAAGTGGATTCATCCAAAGGAGAAATTGTAGTTCAAGCTGGAATCATGAAGATGAAACTAAAAGTAACTGACATTCAAAGATAGTAGAAATTAGCAAGTCATGGTCATGAGATCATAAATGAGTAAGTTTGTATTATAAATTAACTCACTTTGGCCTCTCACAAGTGTGCATTTATACACACATTAAATAGGGTGATTATGGGCCAATTCTATGTAATTTTGGTAAAATTGTAAATCCTTGTATTGTATTTTATGACTTTGTATATATATAATGTTCTTAGCAAAATTATAAAAAACTTAGACAGGCAGATTCCTTAACATGCATTTTATCTCTTTTCCTTCTCTGATATCTAGAGCTAAATGAGAGGCAAACTCAGTATAAATAGGGGTTAGAATCTTTTTGCATCATCAAATCATCTAGGTTAAATAAGTTTTTGTTCCCTATAAATATGTACTCTCAAATATTTTCAATTAACTTTGGTCCCTGTTTTTTAGGCAACTCATGTGTATCATTCGAATTTTTGAATGATTTTTTGTAGACATGTTTAGAACATTACAAGAATATCTTATACAAAAATTTAGAATTTTTTAACAAAAGATTAATTAAATATGAATTTTTAAGCGATAAAAACTTTCAAAAAATCATATTTAATTCATCCACTATTAAAAAAATTTAAATATTTGTGGAAGAGATTTTTATAATGTTTTAAATATGCATGCAAACAATCATTCAAAAATTCGAATAATATACATAAATTGCTTAAAAAGCAAATACTAAAATTGTCGACGAAAAATATTTGAAGAACCATTGTTTGAAGAAATTTTTTAGAGAGACTAAAAACAAAATATGATATATTTATAAGAACAAAAAACTTATTTAACCCAATCATCTAACACAATCAATATTTTAGTCTTTATTCTTTATCTAAACCCAACAAGAGACATTCACAAAAATAAAGTTATGAGAAGTCAATAGTTATTGATCCGGAGTGGATCTAAATTCCTAGCCGACGAGGTGGAGATGATGACTTTGTAGTGACCGACTGTTGTTGATCCTCAGTGGAGTTGGTGTATCTACACATACTCCGACAACCAAGTCGATTCTTGTTTTAGAGCGAGATATTTTTTTTGTTAGAAAAATGTGTACCGTTGTTGTGCACCAAGTGTCCTTTTGTAGGATATTCCCTAGGGTTTCTAGAAGAAATCTATTAAGCTTATGAGTTGGATATTTGGATGATCCGTGATTTAAGAATCATCGTCTGATTTCGAACCCTGATGAATGGTGATTATTGTCATCATGTAGCTGAGATTGTGGTATGATTGCCATCATGTCACCTTAAAAAAGGTGCATTTGAGTTTTGGTAGTCACTCACTTCAAATTCCTTTCGGTCACTCTATTATGCCTTATTTCATTTGTAAAAATATGTTATTTATGTGTTTCTTGTTTCTCTAATGAGATCACACACATTCCTATTTATAATGATGTTGCAATGATTACATTCAATGTCTAGGAAGTTGTATTGACTAGGACTACTAACAAATAGCCTAGGATGTTGTACAATCAATGAATAATTAAAATATACACTGAATTTTAACACTCCCCCTCAAGCTAAAGCGTATTATGCTTTAAGCTTGTTACATCAAAACATTTTATCACAAAAAAAAAAAATGAAACTAAGGTTGATAACTGGTGGACTAGTTTGAGAAGAGAAGACACCATTAATGATTTATGTGTGAAAGGGTTACCATTGGATTGATCATCGGTGAAAATAAAACGCGTCACTAATATGATTCATATGTGGGAATAGAGTCACCATTGGGTTGGCTGTCGGTGGGAATAAAAAGCGCCACTAATTTGATTCATATGTGAGAATAAAGTTGGGGGCAATATTGTGATGGAACATGGTTGTGGTTCAGCAGGTTGGGCTGGTGGCTGCACTTAGCTGGCCTGCCTACTCCAAGTTGAGAGTTGGGTCATGGGATTTGAATGAAAGCTCAGATCTTCTGGTCTCTAGAATGGAGGGAACCGCAAAATTCATGGTATCAAATCAGGTTCTGATTATGTGACCCGTTTATGTGCTTCATTACTGTCGCCAGTAGTGCCACCTTTTTTCGGTCTTTCTATTTTTTGGCTTCGTACAGTCATTTGTCTCCGTCAACTTCGGTTGCCTTTCTAGCAACCAGCCATGACGCTACAACTTCCTCAAAAGTGCTGCCTTCACTGTGCGTTTTTCCAGTGACTTTTTTCTTTCAAACACAAGTGTGTTTTACACCAGCTGTCATTGTTCTGTTCTTTTTTTACTCTGTTACACATGTGCCAACACCAGTTGCCCCTTTTCTAGTGCGCATTCAAAACCAACAAACACCTCTGCGCAATCTTCCGGCGAGCACGACAATGTTTTTTCTGTCGCCAACCGACACTACAACTGTCATGCGCGTTCTTCTTCTCTATGCGTAGGTCCCACACGCCTCCACCAAATTCGCACGTGAGAGCGCATGAACCTGTCTCCGACCACCTTCTGCAGGTCTTTTCATGATTTGTTGATTTCTCAACAACCTCTCATCTTTCAACTCCTCGTTCCGCATTGTATCTGCTGTTGTGAGAACTTAGTTTCATGGACAAGGTACCATTTGCTTAGACAATCATATTCCCACCGACGATTAACGCAGTGGTGACTCTATTCCCATATATGAATCACATTAGTGACACATGTTATTCCCACTGACGGTCAACCATGTGGTGAGTCTATTTTCACATATGAATTATATTAGTGGTGCATTTTATTCTCACCGACGATCAATTTAGTGGTGACTCTTTCACACAAAAATTTAACTCATATTTACATCATTAAATTTCCATACTTATTCATGAATTGGATCGGATTGGCCTGAGTCCTATCTAAAAGAGTTACTCTTAGATTATCTCAATTAAATCTTGTAATAGTTAGTGAATAACATCTTGATTAAACTTCTTAAAATAGCTTATTAAATAAACGTTTAATTAAATTGTTAACTCAAACAAACTTCTAATGCATTGGTATTTGATATAGATTATTTTTTATTAAGAAGAATATTTTATCCTCCAATTGGTTAAACATACCCTGCATTTTGTTATAAAAAAGAAAAAAGCATACAACAAGTTTAGGGCACATGATATATGCTCTAGTTTTAGGTGTGTTAGAAATAATATAAAAGGTAGTTATGGAAAATAATGGATAAACTATAAATATTTGTACTTATGACTCTAAGATTACTTTACTTGTAACTTGCTTTTTTGTTGCTCTTGTCTCCCTGTCAAGGTCATGGGTTAAAGAAAACAAATAAATTATGGATAAATGAAATATATTCCAACAAATGGTGCTTGCTGTGTGGAAAGAACAATTACAAAAATTCTATCGAGTATCTTAAGGATACATGCTACTGAATCAAATATAGAAATAGTATTTGCAAGCTATTGTGTATTTATTAATTTCTCTAAAAAAGTTTAAAAATTTCTCTTTTAAATACAAAATTTTATTTTGTATTTACTTTTTTCAAAATAAAATATAAATAAAAATTGTATTAAAAAAGTTAACATATATAATTAAAAATTAAAATTAAATAAATTAATTTTTAAAATATTTTTTTATTAATATTTCATTCAAATATAGTGTCTCTTACCATGATACGTTAATAGCAAGACCCTGGTAAATAAAGAAAGCTTCAAGTATTTTCCCCTTTGTTTCCTTTCACTTTATTGAGACCTTAACCCTTCCACTAATTATCATATTAAGTGGAGTAACTTTACCTATACGTTGTAGCATTCCTTAATTAATTAACACAAATTCTAACTAGGGTGTCTAGGACTTTTGTACTAGGGCATGCCATGTAGCTTAATAGGGTTGAGGTTTCAAAAATTTAAAAATAAAATGGGCATGTTGTTGCATGATTACCTACTTGACTTTATTATAAAGTAATGGTAACAAAATTAACAATGCAAAATATTTTGAATTCAAAACTTCCACCAAGTTGGTGGACTATTACTACTAAAGCACTAATTAATGGGTAGATGAAAGAAAGACAACTGATAGAGAGAGGAAGAAGGCCACAAAGAGATATTTAACTAAATGATCAATGGGTTATGATCTCATTTTGCATTGTTTTAATGTTAATAATTGATTAGTTAATTACAGCCTTTGAATTTTTAATAAGGTTTTTTAATTTATTATTTAGTAATCTAAAATATTCCCCCGCACAACTACAGAAATTAAATCTTTTAAAATATTTAATTAATGTTTGAACTCTCCTTCTATATATTTTTTTTATTCATAAAGATAAAATTCCGATCAAATAGTTAAATGATTGCAACATTCACTTCTTATATTACAGCGTTTTAGTTTAAATAAAATTATAATTGCGATATTATATATAACTTTGTGATATATTTTCCTCTATAAAAATCAAACTCAAAAATCCATATGCAAGAAATGCAATATCATAATTTGTTGGAAAAGTGGCATTTTCTTTAGAATTTGTTTAATGTTTTGACTTTGCTTCCCATGAAATATCACACAGAAAATATGGTCACTGGAATATGTTTTTGAAGTACTGAATTTGTACTAGCTGTACTTTGTGGCTTTGTGATTGTCCACGTGTGTGCAGATTCAACCAAATATTGGTTTATTGCCTCAAAACAATATTGTCATTATTATATAAGAGAAATGGGAATAAACACTATCTATATAAATTATTTTTATACTGATAATTTATAAAAATATAGTATTTTGATAAATTTAAAAAAAAAACGGTTACAATAGAGACTAACATTATAATATGAAATATTTTTATTAGAAGATAATGTAAAATTATTTTCAAGCTTGTGCTACTTAAAAATTTATATTTAAATTCATTTTTGTTAAATAATTTTAAATTTTTATAGAAGAGATTCATATAAATAAAAAATTATTCAAAAATTTGAACGACAAACAACAATTAATTTAAAAACATGATAAAAAATGAAGAAAAAA
>JBBPBP010009778.1:34058779-34081591 GCA_037974735.1 Cicer chorassanicum | reverse complement strand
GTAGTTATTAAACCCTAAATTGTTTTTAATATTGAACTCAGACATAAATCTTTTATCCTAAAGTTTTGTTTACTTTTTGAAAATGTTAGTGTTTTCATTTTCTAACAAGTGTATTTATTTTACTTTGATGAGAGATTTTTTACATTACTATTTGTTATGAAAAGAAAATCAAATAATAATAAATTAAGATGTATTTTCAAAAAAAAATATAGAGTATTTTAACATTTTTTCGTTTCTAAAAATATAAATAATTATTCAAATTAAAAGTATCTAACATTTTTATTAATAAGTAAAATTGATATAAGTTTTAGAAAATACTTTCAAAAAGTAAATTGATAATGAATTTCTTTCATTAAAGAAACAAGTAGAAAGGGGCACACGCCAATCGTATTTGCACCCAAAATGTGGTTTATAAGTGTAGAGAAGAAAGAAAATGTGGAAAAATAAAGAAGTGAAAAACGAGTATGAGTTAAAATATGGTATATTTCATCAAAATTTAAAATTTTGTATATTAAACTTCTTCTTTTTTTTTTTGGACAAAAAGAAAATTGAAATTCATTCATCTAAATTGATAGAATTCATCAAATACAAACTCAATGTCGCTAAAAACAAAAAGAAAAAATTTACCAATATACTTACATCATCTAAATTAATAGTATAAAACGGTTCAATATATATAAATAATATGATAAAATCAAATTGATCCTAATACTCATAACTCCAGATCTACGATGTTGACGACCTAATCATTGGTTGAATCAGTAATTAATCAAAATTAATCTATTAATCTAAATTCAAAAAACACCGCAATAAAACGAAAAATAAAAAAATAAAAAATAATAATAATAATAATTGTGTTTCGAGAAGAATATTGTTAGGATTAACGAAAGTCTTGGTGTTATACCTCCGAAATAGTAAGTTTACCTCTCACTTTCCAATATTTTCAATTTTTTCTGCTAATGGGAAAACTTCTTTTATGATCAAACTGTCTGCTTAGTGCTTAGTTGAAATGGTAGTTTCCCATAAGAAATTTAGTGGATCCTGCAAATGCAATGCATTGGCCACGACCAACCCACTCAAGCATCACATGTTTTCAAATTTAACACTCCTTACATTAAAACCCAAAATAATTAATTTATATTTTCTTTCAGATTAATAAAAAAATCTTAAAATAGTAATTATTTTATATTTTAATGTAATATAAATTATTTCATTTTTATTAAAAATATTATTTTATTTATTTAATTAATTAAAATAAAATAATTATTTATTTTATATTTTCTGTCAAAAAAAAATGATTTTATTTTTATTCTACCTCAACTTAATATTATATTGGCAAAATACCTCTCACTATCCCTTTACTTTTCTTTTTCAATTTGATCATTTATTTAATTTTAAGTAACGATTTAATTTTTAATATCTTAAAATATCAACAATATTATCCTTTTTATAGAAATTTAGAAAATTTATCATCATTTTTAAACAAAACTCAAAAAATTCATTATTAATTTCAAGAAAAATCATGTATATTCATTAAATAAATAACTCCCACTTTAATATTTGATCCCCAAATCAACAAGACAATATATTTTTTTCTCTTTTATATCTTTCTCCAAATCAAATCGATCCCTAACCTAAATCTTAAAATGTGAGTTTTTTATTTAATGGATTTGATGTTGTTATTGGAGATGAAAATATGTGTTTTATTTGAAAATTTGAGTTATGAATTTGATGAAAATATGAATTTTGTTGAAAATAATTACTAACTTTTGAGTTTTGTTTGAAGATGATGAATTTTCTAGATTTCTGTAAAAAAATAATATTATTGTTGACATATTTAAAACATAAAAAATCAAATTATTACTTAAAATTAAATAAATAATGAATTCAAGAAAAATAAAAAAAAAATACTAAATTATTATCTGAAATTAAATTAAAGAACCGCAAAAAATATTTTACATGTCATATACATCATTCTGATTTTGAAGTAAATTGTACTTTATTTTGTATTTATGACATACTCACCTCGGTATTGACTAGGGATGACAACATAACTCGCACCCGCGGACACCTATCCGGACCGACTTGATTTGAGCGAGGAAAATCCGTTTTGATTGGGTGCGGGTGCATATTTTTTCTAAAATTAAAATTCGGGGGTGGAGACGGATTTGGGGTTGGTGATATCCACTTGCATCTGAACCCGACCCACAAGTAATATTGTAGTCATTTTTAAATTTTTTATACATATACATATTGAATATACTTAATATTTTTTAAAATATTAAAAATTATAATCTTATCTCTATAAAAAAATATTTTTTAATTTTATTATTGTCTAATAATAATTATTTTATTATATTAATTATAATATATATATATATGATTTTTAAATTTATAATTTTATATATATGAATGGGTGTGGGTGTGGGCGGAGAAACTCATACCCCCGGCGAAGACGGCGTATAAATTTTAAATCCGCTATAAAATGGAGGCGGATGCAGGTTTTCCCCAATTAGTTAGATGCAGGAGTGGAGGAGGCAAAATCTGCCCCAGCCCCGCCTGTTCCCATGCCTAGTATCGACAGGTATTATTTTTCATTTTTCAAGGCTCACTAAAAGGTGTTGAGAAGTAGATTTGTTGAATGAATTGGAGGTTGTCAATTGATGGGATTGTGTTGAATTTATATGATGGGGATGGCTGGTTGTGGGTGTTAAATAGGGTGGAGGGGTTCACGTTCATATCGTGCTATTTACACTTGCTTTCATTAAGAGACAATCAATTAGTATCTTATCCCCATGTCATTTATCACAACATTTTTCAAAATAAATATGTCCTAACTCGATGCTAGTAAAACTGACATCTTCAAATAGATGTCATCTATCAGAGCGTAGATTTTTCAAAATAAATATGTCCTAGCTCGATGCTAGTAAAAATAACATCTTCAAATAGATGTCATTTATCAGAGCATAGATTTTCCAAAATAAATATGTCAAATATGTCCTAGTTCGATGCTAGTAAAAATGACATCTTCAAATAAGCATGTCTATTACTCCGTTCATTAAACGATGTATGTAATCGGTGGAATGTTTGCGTCGTAAGTGCCAAACACACACAAACGAACAGCGAACAATTCAAAATCATTTAAAGGTATAAAACATGTATACTTAACAAACAAGTTGTTACATAAAATATTGTGATTGTGCTATGATTTTATGTGGCATTGTGTTTGATGTGTATACATGTTTATTCTGCATATTATTAACTTTGGCGTTATCAGCATTACAACTTCAAATATATGGATATTGCAGACATTTCAATTTTATCATATTTGGTGGTTTTGTCACATTTGTAGATATTTTATCGTTTTATATTATTAATTTTAGTATTATGAATTTGTTCGCATATTTATTTTTTTCGGTCTTATTAACTTTAAATTGTATTATTCTTGATCGTTATAGTTTCTATCGATTTGAATAAATGAACTCCGTTTGTTAGGAAAAGAAATTCAATAATTAATATGAATACTTTTGTCTTGTAAAACAAAAAGAGTATTTTTATAAAATTATTATACTCTTTCATTTATTTTAATTTTTTTTAATCCATATAAAAACTTAAAGTGACCTTCAATATGTGAGACGAATAATATAATACTTTAAAAATGATTATTACAAAAGTTATTAGAATTTTTGTCAAAAAAATGTTAGAATTTTTGTCAAAAAAATGTTAATTAGAATTGTATTGAGTTTTTATTTTTTGACAGAAAATAAATTTCATTCAAATGCTAAAATAAGAATGGTACAAATAAATTGATCATCAATTGAGACATTCCACATCCATATTTTAAGATCAACAAGAAAGCAAAACACATGTTAACGATCTACATAAACATTTCAGATGTCAATGAAAAATTACCAAACAAAAACCTTAATTCTAACAATCAATTAATTTCTTATACATATAGTTAATAATAAAAAATAATGCAAGATCAACACTCTTTAATCTCATCCGACTGCGTACTGAATTTAATTATAACCCTCCTCATCCTCACTAGTAAAAATCTTTCATGTTTTCATATGTTCACATTTAGGCGGGTGGTTGTGACATAATTCAAATTTGGAGTTGGTTAAACCTTTGTTAGTTAGTGACAGTTATGGATTTAGTTAATAATTAACTCAACTTAATTAGTACTTATTGTATAAATACATATGATAAAAGTGAATAAAAGATAGCGGGTCATTGTGATTCATTTTATACTCTCTCTATAATTCAATAGTGTGAATAGCTTGAATGTTCTAGGTACAAATTGTCTGTAAGTATACACCCTAACATGCAAAAATTATTAGTTTTTTCGGATGCATACTTCTAAAATGATATTAAAGAGTAGAGAAAGTGGCCTCCTAATTTTGACATATTTGTTGAATCCAAAGAGAATTAAGAGGCCCATACAAGATTTAGGTTGAATTTTTTAAGTGGTCGAGTGTTTTGACAAAAAAAAAAAGGTCGAGCATAAATTATTTGATAGTTTTTAAGGTTTTTTTAATTTATTTAACATTTATATACATAGGCCAACATGTGGCATAAACATAAACATTTATAAATAATAAATTAAAAAAAGAAATTATTTTTATAAAAATAAAATAAAAATTATTTTTACATAAATTATAAATAATTTTTATAAACTATCTTAGATAACTCATAAAAATTAGTTGAGACTAGTTTATCCACATGTCATGAGATGTTTTTCTTAAGTAATTAATTTTGATATCATCTTCCGAATAATCTTACAAATATTAATGCCAATTGATAAGCTTAAATAAGTCCAATCCAAACCAAACCTAGTTCTTTCACTAAAAAAACTAGATGTAGTTCATAGTTAATATATTTAACTATTTTGAATTTTTTTTCTTCTGTCATACAGTTTTCTTTTGTATTCAAGTACGCAACCATTTTTGTTGCTGCAAATTCACACATTTTCACAAGCCTCTTCTCTAATGGTTAGAGCATAATAATTATACCATATGCTAGGAAAACCACAAGTCGAACCTAAACAGAAGATTGCACCTTCTGCCAAAATAGTATGCACTGAACTAGCGTAAATAAGATTAAGATTAAGCTTATGATTATCGAGAATCAGATTTAAACTTCAAGAATTGTGAGCAATTTGTGACTGGACACAGACTAATTGCAAGAAACTGTGAAAGCTTAGTGGCCAAATATTCAGTGCTCCAAAACTTCGATCTTTGCAATATAATTATTCATGCGATGAGTATCCTCGGCTGATAATCGATCACCAACCATAAGTTTGTACTGCTCAAATTTTGCTTCCTCACACTTTAAGGCGGCAGTTTTAGTAGCCTTTAAATTTCCTGAACCAAAGGTAACATTTCATATTAGGATTTATATATGTTCATGATTGAAAAGGCGGAATGATGCATATGGCCAGTGGCAAGCTCAAATTAATGAAACAGAGAAAAGACCAGAGTTTCATTACGATGATGGTAAACATACAGTCCTGTAAATCAAACTAATATGCTAAACATGATAAGGACATCAAGGATAGAATTAATTTCTCTTAATTGAAAAGTTAGAAAAGTGATGAATCTATATTTAAATCTTACAAAACACAGTCCATGCCAAACCATATCAAATTCCTGTTAACCAATTTTCTTCCAAAAGTTTGTACAAAAACACAGTCATGACATTCTATCAAATTGTCACGCAATTTGCCTTGATTACAGCCTATAAAAATTAGTGTTACTCTGTTGTCAATTGCGGATCACAGAACATAACTGTTTGTTCAAATTTTGCTACGCTATAGTGCTTGCTATAAGCCGCAATAGCTACTATTTGATAAAACTTTGTACCAAATAGCATATCGCAGAGCGATAGCGATTAGTTCAGGTTCTGCTGCTATAGCAGCTATTTGACAAAATTGGTGTTAATCAGTCTTTTTAGTAATGGTTATCCATTATTACCGAGAAACTAAAAGCACAAATATTTCTCTACAGTCTATCCTAGAATACTCACATTTACTATTACTCGCACTACAGGTGCCCTGATTTATTGTCTTCCATTTCATATTTGTATTATGTTTATTTGGTAATAAATTTCATCATAGATGATAATCCACAATGAGAGGACAGCATTCTGGTTATGAAATATGAAGGCATTCAATTGTGTTGTGATTGAATAATAGATTCAAGTGACAGGAAAGCTAATAAGAAATTGATTTCTGACATTCGTAGTGTTCTATTTCTTCCATATAACAGGACTTCATGATTACAAATAGTAAAGCAAACTCTACTCCAAATCAAACTCAATAACATGATGAATAACTACCAGAATTTCTCAATTTTCTTTTCCCTTAAGAAACTATATAACACCCCATTGTTGCTATTCCAATGTTGTCATAAAAGAATTTACAATAAAAAGCTAGTGACAAAGAAGATACGTCATATGAATTCTGTGAATTCATATTCGTAATATTCAAAGAATTAAAATTGAAAAACAAAGAATGTCAATCATGCAGTATTTGCTCTTACCAGATAAATCAAGCAAATTAAACAAAACTGGGTAATTTCCAATACTTCTGACCATTGTAATGGAAGCCCATACTTTTTCATACTCCTCCCTTGAAGCCCTAATGATGCACACATTAGTGATTGGATTCACATATTTGACTGCACACAGAGACCCAATAGTGAGAATAGCATCAAAGATATGATAAATAGACTTTACCTTGAAGATATTAGTAAACAGAAATAAAACAATACAAGAAGAGTTTATCAGCAACCTGTTAACTACTCACCCTGAAATGATCCCAATGATGCAGCCAAACCACACTCCCCAAAATTAACCAAAATGCTATCTTTTATAGCATTGGAGATATTAAACTGGGTAATTATAATAGAATCGCCCGAAACTTGGTCCCTGTTAGGATTCATAAAAACCTCCATCACCATGTACCTGTTCTTGAACACCATGACCCTTTTCCTAGAACCCTAAATCAAAGTTCCAAATTATCAGAACACAAATCAATATGGTATATTATTATTAATTTGACAACAAATTATAGCATGAACCACCACTATAGGCGGTCAATGATGGACAAACATATCTTTTCAATCAAGATCATTGGATTGCAAAATCTCATAAAATTCTACCACAACCTCTAGTACTAGAACGCAGTCCTCAAAATGCATAAACCAAGGTTTTAAATAAAGGTTCTTGGCCACAACCTTAGATTAAACTTCTCTAAAGTGAGTAATTCACTTTAGAGAATAAAGTAAGTAGTATCAATCATTGATAAAAAAAATCAATAGTTAATATTAAATGCACATATATGATATATATGACTAATCATGGGTGGTTACAATATCAACCATTGATTAATTCTCTTAACTAATTTTTCACTTTAGAGAAGCCAAATCCCTAACATCAATGTCTCCGCGACTGCAACGCGGCCACGAGGCCACCATTGAGGTCACATAAAATCGAAGATAGTGATGCTTTTGCGGCCGTTACCGTAATGCAACCGCAATTTAAAACCTTCCATAAATCAAACTCATAAAATCCCAGGAAACTTGAAGGAGAAAAAAAAAAACAAGCAGTACAACATCGAAAACAAAGCAGAGATGAAAATAAATCTCAATATTCACAAAACAACTAACCAATATATCAAAACTTAAGTCCAAGCAGAACCAACCAAAAAAAAATTCACTCGAACAAAAATCAAATTTTAAAAACCCATAATGCAAATTAAACCTAACTAGTGCAAAAACTCCAACCAAAACTCAGAAAATTCAGAGCAATTGCGAAAGTAAAGTTGAAGAGGACTAACCTGTGAGAATCGCACAACCTAGAAGAGAGAGAGAGAGAGTGAGAAATAGGGTGTCGAGGATCTATTGTAAATCTGGTACACCTATTCAATCTAACGGTGGAAATTAATTTCAGCAGAGATCACTATTGTTTTATAGTGACGTGAAAATATCGGTGGAGGTAGGTAGGTATCCTGATCCCCTCCTTCAATAATCTCAGCCGCCGGATTAATCTAACGCTTAAACAGAAAAATAGTAATAAAAAACACTTAAACAAATTAAAAACTAGCTTCTCCCAAAATAATTGTGCACATTGAGATTAAAACGCAAGGACTACGGTGGAACAATGCGACGTTGCAGTGGTGTGACAGTACGATGTTACGTCGGAGCGGAGGCAGAGAATGGTGCGGCGGTGCTCCCGTGGTAGGCGGCGACGTCGTCGTGGTGATTCAGTCTGCCCTTTCACTGCAGATCCGTTTTTTACAGTGATTTGGTACTAGTTAGTGCAAGATTGATCTTCGCGATTTTTTATATCTCCTCCTTCTCCAGTTCCTCTTTTAAAAAAAAAAAAAAATTAATTTCAGCAAAAAAAAAATTAAGGTTACTTTTAAATTTAATAATCAACACCCCAGAGCGTGGGGGATTTGTTGCCGGACACGTCCAAAATATATAAAGATTTTAATTATTTTTTGTGCCAAAATTTTAAAGGGACCCCATTAGAAGTAAAGAAAACTTTAAAGTATCTTAAGTTGTAAAAATATTTATATATTTTTTTTAATGGCACTTGCCGGATAATATCTTTTATAAATATATCAAATCATCAAAGTTCTAATTATTTCTGTCTAAATCTTTATCTATAAAAAGAACATCATTAAAGAATATCGAAATCTTATGATTAAATAAAATAATCAAAATCATTTTTTATAAGAAATAATTGATTTATGATATCAAGTTCTAGAAATTAATTTGTATACATCATTAAAGAAAAAAAAATCACTCATAATATTATGATTTTATAAATAATTATAATTAAAATTAAATATTTTCAATGATTTGATAATTTGTTAATTTTTTTTGTTTTATCCCTCTAATTTATAGGGAAGTGAAGTTTTAGTAATTTAAAATTTGTTTGAGAGATAAGTAAAATTTTATCAAAAATTAAAAATTAATTTTTTATAATGTCAGATATATTAGTTGGATAATTAGTTAATTGTTTATCTAATTGACGACTTTATAAATATTTGTAACTATTTCAATAATTAACTCACTCTATTATCATTATCATTCAATTTATTTTTCTGTTTTTTTTTTTATTAATGGCTTAAATCAAGAAACATAATATGGTACCAGAGAGTTAATTAGTTAATTATTCCACTATTTTCTTTCTCAAATATTACGGAAAATTTTCATATACACTTAATTGATTTATCTTTTCTTCTCTTGAATAATTTGTCTATTTTTCTCTCTTTTTTCAATTCAAACTAATTATTTCTTATTCTTTCTTCGTTATCATATTTTTTCTCTATCCAATTCTAAGTTATAATTATTTCATCATCCTAAAGATGATAATAAATAAAAATAAAAAACATCAAATAATGAACATTAAGAACAACATATTTGCCAATAAAACTTTACTGAGACCTAAGACTTTTTAGTGCTTTGATATTAACCTAAATTCAACATCAACAACTTATATCAAGTAAGAAAAAGATGAAGTCCACTGTATTTGTTGAATAATTTTAAGGAATACCAACAATATTTGGTGACAAAATTATTTCTTTTAGCCAATTTAGCATTAAAAAAATGCAAACAAAGATCTTGCATGAAAGTGTAGACTCTAGATTCAATATTAACCAACAAAAAAACAAGATTACCGAGAAAGAAAAAAATCAATAATTGAATTCTCAATTTAAAATTCAAACTAATTACCAAGAAGTTGTGCATGAGATTTCGTTCAAAAAAAAAAGGTAAAAGAACTTCTTACATGGAAGCATAGATTTAATTCAACACCTACTACAACATTAAAAGGACGAAACAAGATTGCATTATAATATTTCTTGTTCTTATTTTAAGATAAGAATAAATCTTCCAAAATATATATTTTAGTCACTGCATTTCCGACGTTCAAAAATATTTAAACCGATCAATTTTCAACATTCAAAAATCTTAGTATGTGTATTTTCAAAATCTTTTGACTAATTTATTTCGACATTTCAAAATCATTTAGTCCATATATTTTAATATTTCATATTGCTTTTAAAATCAATGTCTTTTTCAATATTTTTAAAGCGCAATGTTTAATATATAAATTATAGCCTAACAGAATGCTATGTATATATTAGTTGTTATTTAATAACTAGTTAGTTAATTAATTATTTATTTAATTGATATATAAATATTCGTAATGAACCATCGATATAATTAACTCTTCATGATATGAATGTAATTTATTTATTTTTTCTATTTCTCTCTTATTAATTACTTCGCAATACTAAACAAAAACTATATTAAGTGTGCTTATAACTGTGCTTATAATTCTCTATTTCACACATACATATTGGCCATGATAAGTGGGCATATAATTCGATGTATATATCAAAAACTAATATAGTAACTGTTCTGTGCATACAAAATAAATCCATCTTTCTTTTAATAATTTATTTTATTATTAATATTAATTAATTAATTATTAATAAAAAAAGTGACGGGTGGAGAAAGAAGTTTGGAGTTGGATCCGATAGTTAATCCAAATTTGATGGAAACGCTGACACCTAATATGACCCGACCCAAAATCAACATATGTCGCATTTGGATCACAATTTACCCGAAATTTAACACGCATTTAGTTTCGTCGTATATATTGGTATATGTCCCACCCACAAGTCCACAGTGACCGCGAGTGTTTTGGTTTCTATAAATACTCGGACTCATTCTTCTTCATTCCTTGCTTATTTCAATTTTTTGTTAGCATAGAGATAGAGAGAGAAAGAGGGAGAGAGAGAGTTAAGTTTTTATTTATTTTTCTTCATTTGTTTGGTGTTTCTCTTTCCTCATTTTTGTAGGTATATTGTGGAGGAAGACTTTGAAGTTTGACTTTGTTGAAAGAACATGTGAGTTTATTTTCCTTCATTTTTTCTTCTTCTATTATTTGGTTCAATTGTTATTTATTTATTTTATTTTTTTCATTTAAGCATGCTTCTGTATTGACAGTTTTTTTTAATATTTTTTTTTAATTATTTATTGATAAGAATTAATTATTATTGAGGATTTGTTTCTAAAATGATCAGGGTGTGTTCATGACTATTTTGTGGTTAGGTATGTGCCTGAAATTATTGTATGTTAAAAATGTATTCTATAGTTTGTGTTAATTATGTTGTTTGTAAAATATAATTGTTCTTGATTTAGATCTACCACATGTGTATATTTGTTTGCTCCTAGAGTGAGTGTGGTTTGTCTTTTTTTTGTTGTTGGTGAAAAGTGTGGTTTGTCTTATTAGCATAAGAGACATAAATAATGATGATTAACATATACAGTTATTTTATATTCCCTTTGTGAATTTGATTTTTGTTCTGAAAATCCATTTGGCATTCTCTCATTTTGTGATCTGCAAAATTCCATTTTTTTGTAATGTTTGACAAAAGATTGTTAATTTTTTGTGTTAGGTTTTCCCTTTTTCATCAGTTGTTACATCAGTGGAATATGATCTAATTTATAATATGGTTTTCTCATTTAACACACTTCTGTTGTTAGAACCTTGTTTTATTGAAAGGGAATAATTAGTTCTAGATGAGTATGAAATTGGTTTATTGTTGGAAGGAAGTTTAAGTGAAATTAGTGTATGAGTTAAGGTTGGTCAGTTATAGGAGAGTTTTAGATCAGTTTCTGTTGAGTTTGACTGAATTATGTGTTGTTGTGGTGGGCCCTGCAGACATTCAGGGAAGGCCTTAAAGTTGGAATTTATTCGATTGGAATCTTAGAAGAAGAAATGGAGGTATATGGAAATTCTATGGTTGCAGCTCCTTCAAATGTTATTTATCTGTCGAGTATTTTGGGCCAAGATGGTCCAAGTCCTGTTCACAAATGCAACTGGAAATGCGCAAACGAACGTGTTATTGGAAACATGTTTCGCTGCAAGCTGACAGGGCTGACTCACATCTGCGATAAAAACTGTAACCAGAGAATTCTGTATGATAACCATAGCTCTCTTTGCCTAGCAAGTCGTCAAATTTTTCCCCTTACTCCAACAGAGGAGCAAGCCGTGAGAGGCGTTCGCAGGAAGCTCGACGTGGAGAATTCACCCGTCGATAACTGTGTTTGTAAGCGTAGGCGGGATGCACAGTTCCATCCTTCTCCTTTCGAGAGATCTTTCTCTGCTGTCAGTCCTATCTGCAGCCAAGTTGGAGATGGCATGGACACGAACTAGATATCGATTCATAATAACTGAAGGAGATCTTTTTTTATTTCCATTATCCCTTTGAAGTTTTTTTCTCTTTTTTTTTTTTTTGCTTTTTCTATCTGATGAGTATCCATAACAGAACTTGAACAATTATGAATCGCTGATTGGTGGACACGATGTGTCCCCATTTGATGTAGGACTTCCTTATATTTCTAGTAATAATGTAATGCAGTATTTAAAGTAGCTTGACTGTGTTGAATGGAGATTTGAGCTGGCTGTGTATACACAGTTATGAGACTTGAATTGACATCAAATTCTTGCTAGCTTACTGAGAAGCTGATTGTTATAGCTTACCACAGGATTGATTCTGGCCTTCTTTTATGATTGCTCGAATTTAATTTGGACCTGGTTTATGTAAATATTAGCAATGTGCTCGATCATAACTCTGTTCTATTTTAGCTGACTCTCAAGTTTCCTATGTATCTGTAATCGCCAAGCAGCCATATTCTAGGATTAGTGTGGTGTACTCTTCTTGTATTCGTCCACTTTTGTTTTCTATTATTCTGTTAGAACAAAAAATGCAGAAAACAAGTATTAATCTTGCCCCTTCTGATAAATCTACTTAGGGTTATACTGATAACCTTGACTTCTGTGAACTCAGGTTCTCTCCAGTTCTTCATATGCAAGTTTTTGGTGTTATTATGAAGACTGGTTTACTAACTCTTCCTCTGTTACAGGGTCAAGGGAGATGATACTAGTTCTCATTCGCATTTGTCTTAATTAAGTTTCTGTTATCTTTTTAGTGTCGTTTGAATTTTATTGACAGTTGGTTGTGTGAGTTGAATGTAAATTGTGCAGGTTTTGAAGCATGTGCTAAGAAGGAGCCTTCAAAAATTTGTGTTGCTTTACTGAATGATTTCTTATGATATAGTTTTTCCCTATGTTATCATAACATGAAATATTGATAAATGTTTCATTTTCTTGATGTAGGCACAGGCATTGAAACTTTGACTCAAGTCTCTTTCTTAGTTGAAGTTTAGAGAATGGGGAAGGAAAGGGTTAAAAGACTGTCTTGACACTACAAGATGTCCAAATAATTGAGGGGAGAACAGTTATGACACTGTTGAAAGATGATAAAGACACCATTTGAAAAGTAGGTATCGGTAATCTTAATTATTACTCCCTCCGGTCATTATTATAAGCCAAAAAAAAGTATCAAATTTCGGTTACTGTTATAAGCAAAAGTTAACTATTTTGAAACTATTTAATACTATTATTCCTAATTTATCATTCCTTTAATTCAAAAACATTTAATGGAGGTAGTTGAGTGTTTGGCATTCAAGTGAAATTAGTGAGTTTTTCCACTAAATATCAAAAGAACAATTTAGTTGCACTTAACTGAATTTAATTCCGTTGAAAATAGTTTTTTTTGCTTATAATAGTGGTAGGAGGGAGTCATTCTCAGTGAAATTTCAGACCTCATTGTGTTTGACTTCTCCATTATATGATCTATTTTTCGTAGACTGTGTCTGTGAGGTGACATTGAACAAATAAAGGGGTGCCGTCACCAAGAACATATATCATTGTTGTCACTACTACTCTGTGATATCTGCATATTGTGTTGAAGGATTGAACGTAATAGGCTGTTTTTGAAAGTAAATTCATCTCTGAATTGCCTTGTTCATGGTATTTGCTAAGTTTTCCTACTTTGTTACATTCTTGGCATATTTGTGAAGCTAGAGGATTGTAGTATCAATTTTCCCTTCAACTTTGATGTATTGAAAGTAATAAGTATTCAATCAATGAATCCAGAGCTGTTAATTTTCATGTAGCTATTATCTTGGATGTTTTGTTTGTCTTTTGTTTTAATGCCAACCACCTATGCCAGCATTTTAGTAAACTACTAGTATAAAACAGATTTGAAAATTTTTATTGGTAATGATAATATTTATAAAAAAAAAATGGTATGAAATTTGGAGGCTACTTTTAGAATTTGAACCCGTGAATTTCAACTAACAAATCACAACAATTTTATTGAGCCAACCTTCTAAATTGAACTGCAATATCTGCTAATAGAAATTTCTACTTTCTACATAATAAGAAATTCAATAAAAATGTGCCAAGAACTTTCAATTTTTTGCTTATTAATGTTACATGTAGGTGTTTAACTGAAAAAATTAACACCAAATTCTACCTACCAGCTTCCATCCAGAAGCTTTTGAGATGGGGCTAGTCTCCCAACGGGAATAATTGATAATAATAATTAAAAGTTGTCGTCAAATTTACGTTAGAATTTTTTTTTCTTTTATGCTTAACCTCACAATAATTATTACCTCACATAATTAAAGTTCAATAGTTGGTATATGTCATTGTTCTAAAGTCACTGCTCAGAGGTCAAAGGGAGTAGTTTGATTTACTTTCGAGGGAAATAATACTATTATCCATAAACAAGTTTTACTCTGTTCACCTAGTCAACCTTTTTCTATCTTTTAGGAATCATAGGTCACTTCTTTATAGGATCATCCTATGCAACTTGCCAACTTTTTGCTACCTCGAATCCCCATTTCGTGACACGATTCTCTTGTCATAGATTTTCATACATAGATTTCCTTATTTGCACATTTCATTTTTCCCATGAAAAAATAGCAAAGGCAAAGAATTTCTTCTAAATTAGGCCATCCACATTAAAAAGAAATACTAAACCCATGAAGATAGTCTTGCGGCTAAGAATTTCATCAAAGCAACGTAACGTTTTGGTTTTTTTAATACACAAAACACTTTATATTACAAATATGAGGAACATTATTGTTATCCATATTTCTAGCTCATCTATGATCAATTATTTCTAGTTCTTCCCTCAAAGAGACAACTACATAATAACAAACAACTACAATAATTGATAATGTCAAAATTTATTGTATCTTGGAAGCTCCTAAGTTTCTTTTATGTCCTTTATACTTTGTTATGTTCCTCTTTCTCTAGCATATTCACCATAACCAACAACTGCCCTTATACAATATGGCCTGGCACGCTCGCCGGCGCAGGAACGCCACCGCTTCCTACGACTGGATTACAGCTTGACTCGGGCCAATCTGTGAAACTAACCAGCGTTCCGGGTTGGTCGGGCCGGATATGGGCGAGGACTGGCTGCACATTTGATGCAACAGGAATTGGGAAATGCCAAACAGGTGATTGTGGTGGAAGGCTTGAATGTGATGGGAATGGTGCAGCTCCACCTACTTCACTCTTTGAGATTACACTCGGTCAAGGGAATGATCAAGATTACTATGATGTTAGTATGGTTGATGGATACAATCTTCCACTGCTTGTTCTGCCAAGAGGTGTGTACGGTAGTACTGCCTGTAATGCCACAGGTTGTGTCACTGATATCAACAGAGGTATGAATTCTAAACTAATGAGGCCATAAAAAAAATCAATAATTTATTGCTTTCCATAGAATATGTTTCTTTCTTTAATTTTTTTTTGGGGAGTAGGGAAATTATTATCATAGTGACACTTACGTTCGTTTTACAATCGTTCCTGAGGAGATTTGAACTTCGCCCCTTGAAATTACAATATCAAAGATTCAAACATGTTTCTCCAATTTACATGTATATTGGATCAGATACAAGGTGCACGATACGGTATAAATGGTGGATTCTCGTGGAGATGGCATAATTTTGGTAATGCCGCCTCTGCCGTTGTCATTTGCTCTACTTGTCTACTGCTTTGATCGCGACACCATTGAACTTGAGTGTCTCTATATTTCCAATAACTTCTACCTTGTGTTTGTGAAATTCATTTTGAGTGCTATCCCTTGGCCAACCATAACGCCCTAACCGATTGGCGCCACAGTCAAGTTTCTAACCTCAAGGCCGACCTCTTGTAGTGCTTTTCCACTCTTTTTCCAGCTATTGTAGCTTCAATTTTTGGCTATTTTTATATCACATGCACATATATATAGACATAGACAAGCATTAAAAACAATTGGGCTCATAGGGAATTAATTGAAAGATACTTTTTGTATAGGAACCAAATATAAAAAGTAAATATCATGGAAAAACATTATATGACCCTAACATGAGATTAGATGTACACATCTGAAAAAACTATTAACTTTTTGTTGTCCGAAAGTACAGGACAATTTATGTCGTCACATACCGTAGAATGACCAGAGTACTTTTTTCATTAAAAAATTACAAATGTTATAGGTTGTCCAAAAGAACTTCAAGTAGTCGGTGGTGATGAAGGATACCAAGATAATGTAGTTGGGTGTAAGAGTGCCTGTGAAGCATTTGGATCAGATCAGTACTGCTGCAGTGGACAATTTGCAAATCCAACAACATGCCAGCCCTCTTATTATTCCACAATTTTTAAGAAGGCTTGTCCAAGAGCTTATAGCTATGCATTTGATGATGGAACCAGCACTTTCACTTGCAAAGCTTATGAATATGACATTGTTTTCTGTCCTACCAACAACAAGTATTTTCTCCCTCAAATTATTAATGAGTTTTCCATTCTCTTACAATTTTTTTTTCTCATATTATACACTAAGTGCATGTTTGGCATCATGATGCATTTGCCAAAATTACGATGAGCTATCGTGATTTTGAAAAGCTAAAAGTTGTAGATTTTGTAAAATCACGATGACTCGATGTGATTCTAACAAATTCACTGTGATACCAAAAAGTCACTAACTCTCAATTCAACATTTTACATTATAACAGGATTACAAAACCAAATGATGCATTTCCTCCTCCACCACCGGCATCAACTGGATTGCTTTATGAGAAGGTTCAGCAAGACAGTTCTTCAAGTATTATCTTGCCCTTTCAAGTCACGATATTTCTCTTAGTTGCTACAATCTATGTGATGATAACAAAGACTTGGCCACTGATATGAAGTAATTGCTAGTAAAAAATCACACAAGTTTTTCTTGGAAAGTTAGAAAAGAACAATATGGAAAAGGCCTACACAAGGAGATGGAAATGATAAGCAGTATATGAAAAATCTTAAGGAAGCAAATAAATGCAGATATTACTCAACAAGATGTCTCTGTTAAACAACAGCTAGCCATTATTTCAATTTACCTTTGTAAATCACCATTAAAAAAAAGAAGAATAAATTAATAAAATAGCAAGTTATTTACAATGTAACCAGGACTATAAAGAAACTTAAATTGAAGTCACTCTGTCAAATGTTGTATAGCCAAATTTAAGATTTGAATATTATATAACCTTTCATGGCACAAAGAAACTATGGTATTTTGATTCATTTGATTTGTCTTTGTTCTTTTCCTTGTTATTTCTCAGGTGGTAACTAACCTCACAAGATATTCACATTATGGTATAGGGTCTAACTGACAATATGATTTCACATGTGATAAATGTTTAGATCTCTTTACCATTTAATCGAGTGGTTAATCCCCTATCCAGTGCATTTGGGAAAAACATATGTTGGAAAAAGTCGACCTCTTAAATGGATCTTAGTTATTTTGAGAAATTAAACTCATTTTTACAAAATCAACTAATTTAAAGCATAATAATGATTAGACATGCTTTCCATTTCTTTACAGTTTAGTAACTTCAAAATTATGAATGGAAATCAGTCCCCGTCACTCATCAGAAAACCCTTTGTGAGTTGTGACTGTAACAGAATAATTTAATGTTGATATTTCTAAACACTTACATTTTCCAATGTTACCGAAGACATGCACATCTAGGACCATTGAGCAATGAAAACCATAATCATACAGGAATATTGATATAGCATAAAGAATAAATGTTAATACAACTAAGAGTAGGAAAAAGTTCGCCCAAGAATCAAAGAAAACAACATTACAGATTCAAAGAAATCTACCTTTTGTTTAAAGATCATGGTTTGATGATAAACAAAAGTACAACTCCTATAACCAATCAAACATATAAACCGATTCATAACATCAAAATCTGCTGTAAAGCATGGGCTGCCAACCAAAAATTGCAATTTCTTGCTGGAATCATATAAGGTGAAATGTTCGTTCATTCTAATTTTCAGTGAAAATGGCATGTGTATTCAAGATTAATCTTTCCACATATCTGCAAACTCATCAGGTTCCAGAGGATTAGACATCTCATGCATTTTCCTCCTTGTCTTTGCTTTCACCTTCTTTGCAAACTTTCCAGCTTTCTTCTTTTTCTGCAAAGCTCGAATCTACAACAATCAAGATGATATAGTTATTTTCAGTAGAACACAAGAAATTATGAGTATAAATCATTGTTGTCAATCGCAAATCATGAAAAATAGCAGTTTGTTCAAATTTCGGCACTATGCAACATTTTGTACTAAATAGTAGTTTATTCAAAGTCTGCTATGCTATAGCACCGCTATTTAACAACACTGGTATATATAGAGAATATGCTGGTTAATACCTGATTTGGTGAGACATAGAATGGATTCTCATACAAAGTTGGGCCTCCAAAACTGCCACCAAATATTTTAATTGGGTTCAAGCAGAACCGCGGACCAACCTAAACAAGTAGTTTTTTGGCACACATATGTTAAGGGGAAATTTGGAATTGACAGATCAAAATACAAAATCATTAAGCAGATTTTCATACCTCAATCAATGTCATTTTATCAAGGCCTCCTCGAGGTAATTTGTCTGATTCATTATGAGGAACAGATATCTGCATTGGAATAAAGATGTCATTTCTTATTGCTCGGAAAGCACCAATAACAACATGAAGCAGAAAATGAGAAAAACATTGTGAAGCCGTATTAGCAAGAATGCAAATGTACTAGCAGTATATGATACCACTATCTTGTTTAATTTATAAAAAAGCCTCGATACATTGTAAAATAGCTAAATAGAAAGATACTTCAATAATGCAATGGCAGCTATGAAAAGCCCAGATATTTCAGAAATAGGAAAGTTTGGTGTCTGACACATATGCGATGCCCCTATACGTGTCCAATATTGCCACCAATACTTCTTAGATATTCTTTTGACTTCTTATCAACTAAAGAAACAATTGCCATCCAAAATTGGATGCTTTTTGTGACACATTCGTAGTAGAAAGAATATAATCTGATATAAGTGAGGGAAAGGTAAGGAACTATACCTACTTGTTAAGATCACAAGTACATTTTATAAATTGAGTGATGATCATATATTTGACTACTGATAGGTTTATGTATTAAGCAATTAGCATAGTGAATGTTTCTTACAAACATTGAATCGACATATCTTGGCCCTGTCGTATCTTTATTTCTAAAAATTCCCCACATCCCTATATTAGTGTTATATTGTACTATGTATTTGAGATTCTTGGAGTTTGAACCATTGTCAATTTTAGATGTTTTACACCGTTAGTGAACCATATGTAACCATTTTATGAAAAAGAAAATAAGTTGAAAGCTTTCCCTGTAATCTTAGTAAACAATAATGTAGTGGACTCTTAGTTTTATTGATAGAATAAAAGGTTTTGCATCAACTTGACATCAAATTTGGAATCTTACCATAATAGTCATTGTTCTCTAGGTCTTCAAAGTAGTTGTGTTAACAGTTAAAGCATGTTTTTATTTCATATGCTAAAGTCTAAGGAACACATGGTTAATCCTTTAAATATTGAAATAATTAGAAACCCAAAACAATAACTAATTAAAATCACTTCAGTCAATAACCAAAACAATCAACGTAATTAACTAATTAAAATCAGGATGCTACACTTATTTTTTAAACTCTAAACTAATGCAAAATTCAAAAAAGTTGTGTACGCCGATTATTTAGATATTGTGCAAATACAAATACAAACCTGATAATTTCGGAACCATATATGGTCATCAACTATTGAGAAAACAAAAACGTGGTCGTGGAAAGGCTTAGCCTTTCTATGGTCCTTTGGTGTTTCAAATATCTGAATGAATGAAGGAAAAAGTATATCAGCCCCAATCAAATTGTTTATACTTCAATTATTTAAACTATAAACTATAAAGAGACACAAATACATCAGAAAAGTGCACATAAAACAATTTTCAATTATACTAGCATTTCATACAACACAACACCACAAAGCATCAAACTAAGATGGTATTATTGAAAGTATATATAACCTTCACTCGTGTATCAAAAATGGTACATAGTAGAGGAATCAGCCAAATACCTGTAATAACATCTCCTTCAAAAGTTTCCAGTATGCATCTTTTTCAAAATTTGTTGAAAATGTCAACAGAGGCCGGGAACCTTTTAGATGATTACCAGTTAGCTTCAATTCCTCCATTGTGTGCACTGAAAAGCAATGAAGGTAAAAAAGAAACTAGTAAATTAGCCTCAGAGAGAGAGACAGAACCAATTATCAATCGTAGTTCAATTAGAAGAATGAAGAACAAGAATAATGACCCAAGAAGACTATATAATCAGAGCAAGCAAGGAAATTAGTTTTGGTAGTAACCTTAAGATAAGGATGGGAATATTACCGGCACTAACTAAAAACTTCACGGACGGGCCATTGGGACATTTTGCCATCCAAAGATAAAGATCTTTTGCCTTCCTGCACTGAAATTCATAAATAGAAAAGGGGAAGATCAGACAGTTATCAGAATGTCACAAGGCAACTAGACTCGGTCCATATTAAGAACATAACATAATATCTAAATAATAATACTAACATTCATAACCAATACAATAATTCCTTACACCATAAACAGATCAGAAAATGTTCTAACGCAACATCAGCATAACTCGTAAGTGTAATGCATAGTTGGCTTGGCACTAAAAAACCTTGTGACATATAAAAAGGATACCTCAAAAAATAAACAAGAGGAACAATTTTTTAGCTCAACTAGCTCGTTGAGGGTGGCGCCTTTAGTTTCCTTTGATTCAACCTTGTTATCCTTCTTGCAATGAGGTAGAAGCGAAACCAAATTCAACATCAAATGCCTATACCTGTAAATTCATCAAAAACTCTCCACCCCATCAATGCCATATTCAAAAACTAACCCACAAGACATATCAAAAGTTTCTTCGTGCTTAACTTTTACACACACAAAAAAATGATTATATTCTTCTATGAACACAAAATTAACTAATCCAAATTCCAAACAATCATAATCTCACAAACTAACTCCATCTCATCATTAGGAATACTTCTTTGACTCAAACTATTTATCATTTTATATAATTTATTATTTTTTCCAATAAGACTCTCATTATTTTTTTTTCCAATATGCCTAACTACCGACCAAGTGGTTGGGCTCCACTGGTTAACGAGCTTCAGTAAAAAACCAATCAACCATGAGTACCCGAGTGTAAACCCTAGCTAGAATAATTCTTGTCAAGTTTTACTTCACTCTCAGTCAAACTCCGGATTACCAAAGGGATGGGTAAAGACCAAAAAATAGTAGACCTAAGCACTTAACTACTACTTGTTCAAAAACTACTACTACATTAGTTTTCATCACTCCAACTAATATAAGTATTTTAATCTTAACACAATACTTTACTACAAAACTTAGCATAACTAATCAATTTTCTAAGAATAAAACATTTACACTAAACACAGCTATAATGAAAGTGAGTTGAGCATGTAAGTTTGTGGTTTACACTTACCTATAAATAATGCGCCTAGAGCAGGTAACCAAAACTTTCTCTTTGTTCCTAAATATCGGTGAAGAACCATTATCCTTAACTTCAACAACATCATCATTATTAACTTCATTCTTGTCCTTCCATCCCAAAAGAGTCCTAACTGGTCTCTCAGGAGCAGCATCATCTTTTTTGGGCACAGCCAATGGCTCAGAAGCTTTTCTCTTCTTCCCCATGTTTGTTTGTTCTGTAAAAATCTGTCATACCCAACAACGAAAATCGTGAAAAGTTAACATTTTGATACCGACCCATTTGCACTATATGAGGAGAACAGAACAACATAATCATAAAAGTTTAAGAGAGAGTATAAAAGAGAAAGAGAAGTGCCAAGGTGGTACCGTTGGTGGTTTTTCGTCGGCGGTGGCGGTGGCGACGGCGTTAGGTTGCGATGAATGAGCTGTGAGAAAGGCAACAATGAATTGTAGGAAAATTGAATTGGATATGGGCCAGTTTGGGTGGGTTATAAAAAGCCCACTTCTAGGGTCATGCAACAATGAGTATTTTTTCTTTCTTTCTTTTCATATATTTTCTTTGAACACACAGTTTGGTTTTTTAGTTGTATATGGGCTGATTAGAATAAGCTCATTTCTAGGTTTTTGAATAGAATAGAAAGTTGGATATAAAGACAAGATAGAGACACCATAAAACTTATATATAATTTATTTGATAGGTATAAGATAATTCATATAATAATATTATTTTGTTATATTATGTTTTTGAAACATACTTTATAATAACATAATATAATATATATTATATTTAATTCACAAAATTAACATATGAAACAATTATATATATTTTTTTAAATTAACTAGTAACATTTTTTAAATTAACAAATTTGCTTAAAAAATTAAATAATTTAAAAAAATTAATTGACATTGCTAAATAAACAATTATAATTTAAAAAAATCACGAGTAATTAAACAATTATATTAAATATGTTAGATAAGCTAAATAAAAATATGGTAAATATT
>JBBPBP010009778.1:34038038-34058393 GCA_037974735.1 Cicer chorassanicum | reverse complement strand
AATATTTTTTTGTCTTTTAATTTATATTTTATTAGATTTTAATTTGTTAATTTTAAACTATATTTTATAAAAATAAATCAATAAATTAATATATTAATTTATCATATATCTCGTTGTCTTATCAAATACTAGATTAAGACAAGAAATATTACAGTAATCATATTTTATCTCTTTTCTTGTACATCAAATAAGTTCTTCAGAGATAATTTTTGTATATACACATCACTTACTCTACCTATACTTACTCTACCTATTTCATTTAGCTTAAATACCCTTCTCACCTTACATTTTTATTTTTTATTGGTTCAGATAATTCATCAAATTCTCATTCTTGATTGAGAGGTTAAAATATGAGTATTATGAAGTAATAAATGTGTAAATGACTTAGTTAATATTGGTTTGGTCGGAGGTGATGAATTTATTATTTATGAGTCGTTTCATGTTGAAATTAAGAAGTGGTTTTGCAAGAAAATAATTTTGTATAACTCAATATTTGAGTTTTTTAAGAAGGCTTCTCAAAATGTGTTTGTTTCGTATAACTTAAAATTTTAGTTTTTCATAATTCTAAAATAAACTCAAACATGAATTGTCTATAACGATATTATAAAATTAATTAAAATAACATCAAGATAATGTAAAATATAAAAGAGTATAAGTAAAGAATATTGGAATCAAGCGAGTCATATAAATATGTTGCAACATAAAGGAGGGGTTTTGGGGGGTCTGGAATCACCCTTTACATCGTTTTTGTTTTTTTCTTTTTTAATCTATATAAGTGAATTTCACATAAATTTATTTTATTTGCATGTTTTCGATGAGTTTGTAGTGCAACATTGTTTGGTTTTCCCTACTTGGTGTGTTGTTCATTTGGTTCATATTGTTTATATCAACCTTGATACATTACAAATTCCATTAGCGTCACCAACATTACATATCCGGATAAATGAAGATTCCTTACGTTTCAATTTTATCACATTGTAAACACTTTAATTTTGTTGTTTAATGCTATTAATCTAGATGTTATGCGTTTGTTCGCAAATTCATCTTTTTCGATTTTAGCGACATTGAATTTGTGTTATTTTTCAATGTATTCTATCAATTAGAAATAGAATCTACGATTGTAAGCCCTAAAATAAAACTGTTAAGCTATATACCATGAGAAGTAGCCTCAAAACATGAGACAAACTCGACTTCCATAGTAGAAGTAGAAACTAAGGTTTGCTTGGAACTTCTCCATGAAATAGCTCCACTAGCCATCAAAAAAATGTATCCTGATGTTGATTTGCGAGAATCAACACAACTAGCAAAGTCAATCTGAGTAACTGATCACGTCTAGATTGCATGTGTGCCTATACATAAGCATGTCATCTTTGGTTCCTTGAAGATACCTCAACACCTTCTTTGCAATTTTCCAGTGGTCAATGCATGGATTACTTTGATATCTTTCTAAGATTCCAACAACAAATGCAATATGGGGCCTTGTCCATACTTGAGCATACATAAGGCTTCTAACAACATAAGCATAAGGAATATTTTTCATTTCTTCCCACTCAAAGTTATTCTTAGGGCATTGGTTCAGATCAAACTTATTACCCTTCACAATGGGGGAGCAACACTTGATGAACGATCTCTCATCCGAAATTTCTCTAAAACCTTATTGATATAGGTTTCCTGTGATATACCTAAAATACCTTGGGGTCTATCTTTATGGATCTTAATGCCAATGACATAAGACGTCTCACCCATATCCTTCATATCAAAGTTTTTAGAGAGAAATTGTTTCACCTCATGTAGAATAAGAAAACAAATTTTACTTTCACTAACCTTTTGGTATATGCATTAATCCATGAGATTTTCAACAAATCCAAATGAAGATATTGTCCCGTGGAATTTAAGATACAATTGACGGGAGACTTGTTTTAAACCATATATGGATTTCTTAATTTTGCAAACCAAATGCTCACCATCACTAGAGGAGAAACTTTCAGGTTGTTTCATATAAAACTCTTCCAACAAATCACCACTAAGAAAAGTTGTTTTACATCCATTTGATGCAACTCAAGATCAAAATGTGCAACTAATGCCAAAATGACACATAGAGAATCTTTCTTAGATACAGGAGAAATGATGCTTATGTAATTGATTCCCTCTTTATGAGTAAATGTTGAAGTAAAAACCTTTTTGATATGTGTTTTAATGACAACAAAACTTATGAAATAAATGTTAAGTTTTCTAAATGTTGATCTACTAATGTTTGCATTTGAGTTTTTGTTGAAAGAACAAAAGTGATCAAACTTGAAGCCACTCACATAAACAAGTGCATTGTATCAACTCAACAATGAAAGAATTGAGAAGCCTAATTCATAAATATAAATATGATTATCCTCAAGCCGAGGATGATCACCGCAATATGTTGTATCTCAATCACACATAAAAATCTCTTAGAAGAATTCAAGAAAAACTATGGATCAAGATGTGTCTACATGAAAACTAGAGGATGAAGAATTCAGATCCGATGATGAATATTTTCACAATCTTATATTCGAAGATAAACTTGAGGATGGAAATTCATCACAATCTCAAATCCGAGGATAAATATTTATCAAAACTTTTATCTCACAATTATTGAAAAAGTAATTGGCATAAATGTACAACGGGTCAAAAGTTGACAAGTTGTTCACACTATTCAAGGTTTACCAAAAGTAAACATAGAAGTGGCATCACATCAATCACGTACTCTTATGTAGAAGACAAGAACTTTCATCATCACATTTAACATAAGCTAAGGATGGACTTTCGAAAAAATCATTCTCTCATATATAAAAATGAAGTCTTATGTGAACAATGCAAAAACAATATGTCAACATTGTTCAAATTCGTACAAAAGCCTTTTAAGTAAGACAAATACATCAATGGTGGTTTATAAGGTATTGGAAACAAGAAGGAACCTTCTCATCACTAATAGATCAAGAGGAAAATAAAAATCCATTTTACAAATCATATTCTAGAAGGTTACCTAACAAGTAAAAAAGGTGTCAACATGTTTACACCAAATTTCAACAATCACATATTGGAAAGAAAGACATTCAATCATCTCTCAAAGACTTACATAGATCCGAGGATGATCATCCATGAACATCCTTAAAATCAGGTACATCAGAGGATAAATACAATCTCAAGATGATGATAGACGCAAATGATATCCTCATAACAAATTTGACACTTACAAAAAAGTACAAAGGTACAAAAAGGTGAAGTATTTGACATGAAATGCACACTGGTCAAAGTGGTTGGAAAATGGAAAGCAAAAAACAATAAAATAGAAACTTCATCCTCGTACATAAATCAGATATGAGGACAGACACAGAGGATAAACAACACTTACGAGAGGATAAAATTATGTCCTTTATGTCAGAAGATAAACAACACAGAGGATAGGATGAATTTATGTCCTCTCAATAGAGGATAAGCAACGCAAAAGAGAGGATGAACTTCTGTTGTCTATTCATCCTCGTACATGGGAAAGTGAGTAAAAGTACTAAACTGCAAAAAGTGATGTCCTTGACTCTTAAAGCAAGACACTACAGTTGTTGGGAAAGAAAAAAGTCAAAAAGCATATGTCACATCAAAATTAATAAAAGTTAATCCTCCTACAACTTAGATCTGAGGATAGACTGCGACACTCATCCTCTCATCATACTTAACCAAAGGATAAATGCTAAATGGCAGTTTTGCAAATAAAGACAAGTTCAAGGAAACTTAGCAAAGTCTCCAATAACTATATTTTGCTAACCCATATGTTTGAAGCTCCAAAGGGAATTATAAATAGAGAAGTATTAATCTTCAAACATCAAGAGAATCATCTACAAGAAAACATCTAAGTTATTCAAGCTTATCATCATTCTCTTCATTCTACACACTCTTCCAAACTTAAACATATCTGAGGATCATTTTTATTGAGTGTGTTATGTACAATTTCACATCACTATGTTATCTTAGAAAGTTGTAATTTGATCCTAAACAAATCAAACACATTACTACTTGTATATCCTCAAGTTGATATAAACTTGAGTTATTTTGTAAGTATGTCGAGGCTAGTAAAAATATAGTTTTGTAAGCCTGGTGAGACTAAGAAAATACATAGTTGTGAGGACTGGAGTAGTTGATCAAAGCATTTTGGGCACATGTTTCTAGCTTTTCACTGTGACATTTTAAAAGCTCTTTATAGCTTAGATTAAATTTTTAGCTTGTTTCTAAACTTTGGGTCAAAATAGAATTTTATTTTTATTATTTACATATTGACCCCTGCTCGCTCTGTAGGTCATAACTTGAGCTCTAGATATCGGATTGACGCATGCTAGCAGGCGTTGGAAAGTTAAAAATAAGAGCTCTAGATATCAGATTGACGCATATTGGATCTAAATTGCAGATTTCGTGATTTAAGTTTTTGTAATAATTTTAAGTAGTGGACCACTTGTTTTAAAGCCCAAAGAGCGAGTACAATATATTCGGAGTTTTCTTCTCTTTTTAGCCAAGCAGTTTTTCGGATCAAAAGAAATTAAAAAAAAAAAAAGTTCTTATTTCATTTTCATGGAAGCTAAGTTTCTCATATTGTTCCACTATTTTAGAGTTTCATCAATAACTTGAGGTTCAGTTTATAATGTTAATTTCACGTTATGATTCTATTTCTCTTTATTCGATTATATTGTTATTTTGATTGCTTAATTCAAATTTCAATAGGATTGATTAAATTAGTTTGACAAAATTCGGTTTCTACATTAATTAAATTATAGTTTTGCGACGATTGATCGTTAACTGTAATACATCGATGATTGTGATGATTAATCCAGTCAAAGAAACCAAATTCACATAGAGCTGATTTCGCTTATTGATCAAATCTATAGTCAAACAGGAATAGAGTCACGATTTAGAAATTAAATTCACTGATAAAATCTATGACAGGTCTGAAACTCGAATCAGTGGATTAATCGTTTTCTTAATCTGTTTGAACAAAAAAAAAAACTCCCTTTTTTTAATTTCCACTCTCAATTTGGAAAATAATATCATATCAGAAGTCTTTGTGAAACGACTCGAGTTATTACACCTATCTATGTTTTATTACTTGTATTTGACTCGTGTGCGACAACGAATCAAAATGGCGTTGTTTCCGGGGACTATCTGATAACAATATTTACCAATTTTAGAGTATTACTAACCATTCTAACATTGTTTTTTGTGTTTTGTTGCTCTACAAGTCGTGTAGGATTGTTGCTAGCTCGTGTAGGCACTTTGCTAGTAACAAAAACCGGTTTTCAGGTGACTGTCTCGAATTGCCCCAAATTGTTGCCATAAAATCACAAAAAAATCAATTTTTTTAATTCCTTCGTGTAGACTTCTTTTGAGAATCGACCCTGAAAATCCCAAATTCATTCGTTTAGACCACTTTTTTCATTTTTGAATTTTTCATATTCTCAAAAAATTCCAAAAAAGTTTGCGTTATCTTTATTTGAATTTTTTAGTGGTATTTTTAAATTATTTGAATTTTATTTGATAGGGTTTTTCATTTTCCACTTCAATTTTAGCGATAAGGACATTGTTGGAATTTTTAGAATTGTGTGTTGCATTGGATTGTTATATTCTCATGATGCATGACTTGGACTAATTATGTGAATCTGCATTCCCTTGACCTTAAAATAGATAGGACTTTTCATTTACTTCATAGACTTAATAGAGCTGTTAGTGCTAACAAATCAGATAGTGAAAGTGACAACTTGATGCACAATATGAATGATATGAATAATAGAACCTTAAGACAACTTGTTACACCTGATGTCACTTATAATACATTGTGTATTGAATATTAATAGACTAAGATCCTTTCTTATTATTCCCTTATATTTCAACATTACTAAACATTATGGTAAAACAAACATCAAATATTAATGGACTAAGATCCTCTCCTACATCAACAACCAAAATTAACTTCCCAAAAAAACAACCAAAATCAAGCACAGGAGGAATGATAAAATCAATAAAAATAAGTGTAAAAAGAAAAATAAAGAGAACATTAATAGACAAATAAATAGTCCGTTTGTGAAGATATATAAAATAGTTTATAACTTATAAATTTATACAATAAAAAATGATATATATTTAGTAACAATTATTTCGTCACAAATTTATAATTTTTTTTCGATAGCTTAATATCTTTTAATAAATTAATTTAAGTACTGTAAAGTTTATCATTTTTTTATCAATCACCCCACATAACCATTCGGAACTTTTTATCTACTAAATTAACAATTTAACATTATTTATTTTTACGGGTACTTTTGCTCACTTTATATTCTCTGTTAAATTTACTTATTTTATCTTCATGAGATGAATAATGCGAGGAAGAAGAAGCAAAAGCCACTTACGAAAGTGGAATAGAAGAAAGAAACAAAAGAAGGAAGAAAATGACATATACCATTATAGAAAAATAAATTTTAAAATATGTGTTCATTGTATTTTAAAATAAAACTTTAGCAAATAAAAATTAATTTAATAATAATAAACAAAAAATATATCATATTAATAAGTTTTAAATTACTGAAAAATAAATTTTAAGTTGCTAAATTCAAAATATTTTAAACACTAATTGATATACATTTTATCACTATTTGTGAATGTCATTTTATATAGTTAAATTAATTGAACACTTAATTTTATCAAACGTTTTAATTAATTTATACATTATCAGCTTTAAAGGATAAAATCATCATCTATTACTTACCTTATCAACTATCCTCTAACTTTAACCAAAAATAATTTAAGTGAAGGAGAGAGTCGTTAAAAAGTGATATGGGAGAGAATCAAACACAATATTCGCATACGAGTAAACTATCAGTTTAGAATTTAAAATTGTGAGTATTTGAGACTTTAAATTTAAGTAATAACAAAATGTTCCTTTATCTTGAACTTCGTAAATCAATTTACACATTTTGTTGCAGTGCAGTATCACGTTAAGTTTGTCCATGTCAAAGAGAATATTTTGCCTATAATTTTCAACTTTCATATATATATATATATATATATATATTCTCAAAATGTGAAATTCCTAAATCTGAAAAATTCTCAAATAAAAAAATGTCATCTCTTTTTTCCCAAAATCTCTTTATTCCCTAATCTTTATTACTTACCTTATCTAGAGATTTTGAGAAAAAGAGATGATATTTTCGATTTCGGGAATTTGAATTTTCATATTTTTGAATTTAAAATTTTTAAATTTTGAGGAAAAAATATATTATAGTAATCATAAAAATTACAGACAAAATTTTTCCTAAAATTTATTATATATATATGGACAAATGTTTCATTTGAAGATAAATCACATTGCCGCTTAATGTGATACTTCATGCCTCTTAACAAATTTACTTAATAAATGAAGGGTAAATTGACTAAAGTGATTTAATAGAGACAAAATTTCGTATGGTCCTTTAAGTTTTGATTTGGTTTTAAGTTATATTATGTGAGTATTATTGTTGGAAAGGAATGTGGTGCAAGCCATAGAAATAATTTCTGCATACTAACTATGGAGTTTTTTTTTTTTTTTAAATATGTTTATTAAAAGTGGATTAATTGTTGACCCAAAACTTATTTGAATCACGCTATGAGCACCCTTGGAATAAGCAAGAAGAAAGCAATGGACTAATGGGAAGAAAAATCTTGAGAGTAATTAAAATGGGACATTATGTATAACAAGAATTTAATTGATGACCCAATATGAAATTGCATTTAAGATGTACTATCCAACTACACGCGAATCTAATTCCTATAGTTCCTACTTATTGGATATACACACACCCTAGAGGGAAACACAAGTCACACAACAAATTGATAGGCCTAGCTCATGGTAGGAAATCAGAAATGTCCTCAAAAATGGTAGTGGAAGGGAACAAGGACAAATAGTCATTCAAGTATCAAGAGGACCCTATAGACTTTCGCTATAGTCAAGACCCATCGTTAAAAGAACCTATACGATACGTTCTTAATGTGTTAGAAAATATGTGGATGATGGTTTTTTTTAGAACGAGTTTAATTTCAAGAACAAAAAGTAGTAATGTGCATAATAAGAAATATTAAATTAAAATATACTTACACAACAAAACAACTAAGAATGAAGATAAAAAATCAAATAAAATAAAAAGACGGAAAGAGTACACCTTTTTTCATTTTTATCTTTTTCATTGCATTGCATTGCATTCCTTCAATTTAACATTCAAAAAAAATTTACATCCACTTATAATTATACATTGATATTTTACCAATAAAATATTAATCAATTGCACTCTAAATTATATTTCAAAAATAAAAATTGGTATTTAAATTAACTCCTTATTTTTATAAGACCCCATCTTCAATATTAAACGGTACTTATACGCTTAGTTAGCACTTAGAGCCGCTTGTCCTAAATGGTTTATTGAAGAAAAAGGTTTAAACTGAAAAGGAAAAACATAGGAACTGGATTTATGATATTGTGTCTTGCTGCCTGCCCCACTCGGTACATGATAATAATATAAGAACTTTTAGTTGTCAGCCGATGTATGGCTCCTAGCAACAGCAATAAAGGAATTATGGGATTTGTTGGACTTTGTCGATGCCAAAGCCAAAGCTAAGATTGATTGTATGACAGGGAGAGGTATTTGATAAGCATTTATCACGAAAAGTCTTGCCAGCCTAGCCTAGCCTCCCCATGTGATGATCATCCAATGTAAAGTATAGTTGTTGTCAACAATTAAGAAGTGAAAGCATGCAAACATGCAATCAATCGACATAAAATTCGACGTGTTTCAAATCTAAGGACGTAAGATGTAACCCGGTTAAAATTGTAGTTTCTTCAATTCTGCAAATAAAATAGAGAAGAATGAAGTAGGAATAAAAAAGACTTGCAAAAATAAAAAAGCAAAATAAATTGTTTTTAAGTGGACTTTCAAATGGGTTATGTGTGAACATGAGAAAAACATTCCTGAGAATAGCAATGACCATGTTGCAATCGATACCATATCAACTAACCCTTGGAAACCACCCAAAGACAAACAATGAGTTAGTTACGTACCTAGAAGAACCATCTTCAGTAGTAACTTGCCGTCTCTTGTTGAGCTTCTTGGGCAGCTTAGACTGGACTAAGCCAACATCACCTAGCTCCCCAGAAGAAGCCTCCGAGTTGAGCCATTTCTCCAATAGCATTGCCCTTTCTTCTTTTAAATCTGGAGCTGATGATCGGAAGTGGTTTAATGCTTCCTTAAACAAGCAAAAAAAAAAAATATAAAGAGAAACAGAAAATTATCGGCTGTATTTCAAACTTAAAACATACAATCATATAGAGGAAATGAGCATAAAACTGGGATCACATACTTCTGGCACACGGAACACATTGCTTCTTTTGCTCTTGTTCTGATAAGTCTAAACTCTCCTTATTAATAGCTGTTGCTTCAAACTCTGCATAGCTTATCCATACCTTCAAGTGCTTTGTTCGATCAAGAAGCCTTTCATAAAGCACTCTTGCTCTCTCAAATTCACACTCAGCAGTTTCAAAGTCAATGTATGCCTGTTATATATTCAAAATTTTATATTTAGGTTATGACCAGCATGATATAGGTTTCTTAAACATGGTTGGTATACATCCGAAGATGACAATACAGGAGAAAGAACGAAAGATACAATACAACATATCATTGAAAGACAGAAGCTATCACACTGGGGTATAACTATATTAGATGCTTTCACAGGACAGAAATGCTTTGAGAGTGGGAGAATTGGTTACAAGTGCTGAGTTGGCAAGTTTGTTAGGCCATGTAGCATTAATGCGGAGGGGGTGGTGAAGGATAGGAAATTAGTGTAAGTATATGAAAATATTGGCATTGGATCTTGTACAACAAATATATTTTATGTGTACCTTCCACAACAACTCAGGCATGTCCAATGCTGGTTAGGCAATTGCAAGCTCAAATATTGCTCTAGCTCGTTCAGTCTCAGATAAAGATCTCTCCAATTCTGCATACTTGCTCCATGCATAGCAATTTTCAGGTGAGCATTCTAGATACTTTTCATATAGTTTTCTGCATCGATCTATATTACCAAGCTGCAGTTCTATCTCTATATACTTCTTAAATATCTGTTGTCAAAGATAAAAAGGTGTATGTGAAGTCAACCAAGTAGCAATGAAAATGAGCTATAGATATTACCTTAGCTTTAGGAGCCTTTCCAATTGCATTTCCTAATATTAGACGAGCACCCTTAAGATTCAGCCGACGTATTTCAAACTGGGCTGCTAGAAGCCATATCGTAGCAAATGAGAACTTTTGGTGCAGTATCTGGTTGAGACACGCCCTAAAGAAATGGATGTCAAAGAAAACAATAGTAGTGTCAACACTCAGTACGGTGATACTGCAATGATAAATTAAATAATTGAGGTAACTTAGTAAAATATGGTGATAGAACTGGACCAGAAAGAGTAAAAAGAAAAAACAGAAAGTCAAGATGACTTATCACAATCAAACGTGAACGAAGAATCTAGAGGAAAGTAGTAAAAGAAACATATCATATCATGTTTTTATACACTTAGAACTCATCATAAAGGCCAAAAAAACATAGGTGTCAACCTCTTTAGTAAAGACGTAAAAACCACTTTATAAAACCACTCTTTTTTAGCCACTTATAGAGTTATTGTAAACTTAGCCAAATGAGGAAAACAAAGCAAACTTCTCTAGCTACAGAAAACTCACATGACAACCCAGAACTTCTCTTATACTCTTATTTTTGTATTTCAAAATTCATATTCAATAGCTACTCTCACACTCTCTGCATCTATAAATTTCCCAATTCCTAATGTTTTATTAACCATCTTTGGTACTCACTCTTCTCTCCCCTGCTTTTCAAAAGCTTCGTTCATCCCTAACTCTTTTTTTCTTTTATTTCTCTCTATCTATCTCAGTCCTTTTCTCTTTCCTCCATTTCTTTTCTTTGTTTAGTAGATTCGGTGGATTTTTTGTTTGATAGGGAAGTACTAATGCACCAAGTTATTCTCTTTGACAATAACACCTGGAAAGTGCCAGAAAAATGAATGGCAAAACTGTGTAAGAGTAGGCTGTTTCTAAGATCTGGATCAGTTAGCATTTGTCTCTTATTTTTAAGTTTGGTTCTCTATTATTTCAGGTTCATTTTCCATCTTTTTATTATTATGTTCGGTCCTAGGTAGTTAATCCCAGATAGCGGTGCGTCGCGGCCAACCCCAAAAGTGGGATAGCGCGTTCCGGGATAGGCAGGATAATTGCTATTTTTTGGAACAAATTACATGAATAATATTATATAAACCTATATTTATTTGCAAAATTAACAAATGACTCAAACTGTGAAACAGTCATAATTAGTAATAAGAATCTACAAGTCTTACTCTTAGTCAAAACATACATTGAAATACCAACAAAAGTCAAGGAAATAAAGATGATGCATATTGAAGTCTTTAACACAATAATAAAATAACTAAATATTAAAACTCCAATACATGTTCTAGCATAGGAATCAAAGATAAGCATCATCTTCATTAGCATATAAAATATCATACTATATCATTATACCATTCTATAATATTTTAGATAACCTCACAGAAGGGGTTTTCCATATTCATCATTTATTTTCCTTTTTAATTAGAATTTGGAGTTCGGGTTTAATATAAAAGTAAGGGTCAGTGCTCTATTTTTTGTAACACTTTGTGCATGAGAGTATTTATTAAAAATCTCTATGAGAAAGTTAAATATTAAATTTTAATGTCAATCATTAATTTAAAAATTAATTAGGAAGTTAAATATTTACTGTTTCACGTTGATCAATAGCAGTGCTGTCATCTCCGACGGAATATGAATCGCTGACAGACCTACTATTAAGTGATCTGGGATTCTCTGTCATGTTAGCTGCATATACATGACCTGAATTTGCCAAATTTGAGGGAGCTGGGACGACATAATGCTCAAGATCAAGTTCCAAACTCACAGTAGAAACACTCTGAACAAAAAATAAAAAGTTAAGCATGAGTCCATAGTAATGGTTTACAAAAAACTGTTTTATAGATAGACTTATCATAAGTTTGAATTTTTTTTAAAAAAATAGAACATTTAAGTTGGAATATGAAACAAAAAAGTAGAACATCTCTTCAATTTTTTGCAGCTATACACTAACTATAAAATGCAACTATTTACTATGAGACAAATTAGCATATTTAATAGTTAACTAATCTACATTGAACAGTACACATTTTATTGCAAAAACAAAGTATACGATATCCTGCAAGTTAACATGACGCTTTTTTGTAGATAAGCTAACTTGAGGCTTTTTAACACAATCATCTGACATGCAGCCAGAGTAACACTTTGTTTTACAGCTAGCAGAAGGAAAGCAGTGTGGTGAAGTACCTTGAATCAGAGTTAATTATGAGCCGTGATAATTCAGATCACATGAAAGTAAAGCAAAAATAATTTATTTTTCTTTTTTGAGTCAGCATCTGATTTTCTGAAGTAATGGCATGTTTGGTCGCAGTTTCCATTTTCTGTTTTTACTTTACTTTCAATTATAAAAATGTCATCTTTGTTTTTTTCATTTTCTTAAATTTTGTACATAGAACCGTGAGAATAACTTTTTGTTGCTTTGACTCTCTTATACAACAACAACAACCAAGCCTTATCCCACTAAATAGTGTCAGCTACATCATAATGTTTGAAAAAGCTTTGACTCTCTTATGCAAAACAAGTTTTGAAGAAAGAAAACAAAGTGAAAACAAGATGGCATATTCATTGTTGTAATTAAAATTGAAATATGAAAATGAAAAGCAGCACACCCGAACCACATAAACCAAGGGGACAAAGTAAACAAACATGAAGCAAAACAAACCGGCAGTTGGAATCTTACCTCACTTTCTGCCTGAAGTTCTGAGTTTATGCTGACATCTGGTATCCCGCGTACAGCCGAAAAATGAAAATGCCCCTTATAAGCTCTCCAACTAGCTGCAAGGTCAAAGGAAGAAACTCTGCTTGCTTGAACAAATACTCTATACTCAACAACCTGATCATTATCGAGCTTAAACGAAGCAAGTCTGGCACCATCTTGCAATGCTCCCCCAATGAGTACACGACTCGGACCCTCCTCAACAAAGCAAGGTGAATTGATATCCTTTGGCTTTAGAAGGAATTTGAAATCCAAAGCTTCTGAAAATCCCAAACAAAATCAACACATCAGGTTACAAAATGTAGTCCAGACATGTAAAGCTTCTTCTTATGATGATGCTCCCCATAAAGCTATTATTACTGAACTTATTTTAAGGCATAAGCATAAGGTTGAAAGAGTATAAAAATAACTTATCGGTCTGTTTGGATTGACTTATTTTAAGTTTATTTACTGACATAAGCACTTGTGACACTATTGGGAAGAGCATATCGAAACAACTTATGACATATTCATAAATGCTTTCAACTTATTTCCATAAGCTCCCCAAAACAACTTGTAAAAACAGCTTATAGGTTACTATATGTGAACAGTTTGATTCTATTTTATCTTTTGTTATAAAAGTAACTTATACATAAACACTTATGCTTTAAGTGTTTAATTAAGTTGCTTCTTTGTCATGATAGCTTATAAAAAATATATGAAAAATTTCCTCTCGTTTGCTATTCAAGAGCTGTAATTCTAAATTGCAGTCCGCGATAAAGGTTTTAGAGATCTCTGCAACGGCTTTGCAATTGCAGCCTGTCGACCGCATTTGCCCACAATTTACCGCAATATCAATGTTCGCAGCATAACTGCAGGCAGTTAGAACCATGCTACCAGTATTTATTGATACTTAATTCAAAAATGTTGACTCAAACGCCACTAAATTATACTACATATCCAATGTTGGAGTGTTTTTTTTTTTTGTGCTCTGTGTGCAAAGGACTAAAGGACCTTCAAATTGTGCTTCCAATTCAATTGGGCCCAGCAGTTGCTAAGGGATTCTTCTCTTTATATTTCTACTATTTTATTCGGTGATGCAAGAGGGGAGGGGATTCTGGTATCCATTCACTAATTTCTAAAATTTGTGTTTCTACCACAATCTTCCAAATTAAGGTAAGATTGCATTGCCTCGTCCAGTAAGTTAACAGGGTGAGACTAACTAATCAATCCAATACAGTCCCCTGCATACATCTATCTAACATTCTAATTTGGAAGCATATAACACTGAAGTATGCATATTATGTAGAAGCACATGTGAAAGTATGTCAAAAAACTTCAAAACTTCAAATTTATGGAATAAAGCCTATCATTATGATGAAATCTTACATAAAATCAAGATCAGAACACTCTAAAAAACATCAGATAACATACTTTTCGGCCTATATGTCTAAAACAATAACTCTACCAAAACTTAGCAGCTGCACCACTAATCACAGATACAACTAAGAAATATTTGCTAGAAATTCCAACTCTAGCATATATGAGTAAAATCACTACATCCATAAAATCCCATTTAACATAGCTACCATTCATGGGAGAAATTTCAGATATAGCACAAATTTAATGAGGAATAAAACAGAGATTTTAAGATGACAGTTGGAAGTTCACAAAAATCTGCTTACCTGTGCACATCTCTTGTTCGCTCCATATCTCTAGCATCAAGCTCTTCATAGAGTGCATAATTAATCCTAAATTACACACAGACCAATAATAAACACAATGAAAAATTTCAAAATCACTGAATAAACAAACAACCAGATAGGAATACAGAATTCAAATCAAACATACCACAAATAAATATATCGCTGCCAATATCGCTTCTCCTCAGCTGGAGGAACATTAGCAATAGCTCTCTCATAAACCTCCCTAGTTCTCTCCTTATTTCCCACACTTTCTTCCAATCTTATATAATGAAACCAAGAATCATAATTCAAGGGATTCTTCCTCACTTCATCTTCATACTGAAACCTTCTCTTCCCAACAATAGCATCCTCAATCCCTTCCCTATCACCATACTGCTTTTCAAATGCAACAAACTTGCGATACAAGTCTTCAGCCCTTCCCTTAGGAATATGATCAAGTGCGAATTTATATATACACCTTGCCTGCTCCGCCTCCTTACACCTTTCCTCAAACTCAGCAAATGCCACAAAACCCATCTCGGCTTCTTCATCATCCGCAAGCCTCTCCACTGCTCTTTCATAAACATTCCTCCACTTACCAACCTCACCATTCTTCATTTCAAATTTAGCATAACGTATCCAAGCCCCAACCCTAGGGTGACACTCAACAAACCGCTTGAAAATCCCTCTGGCTCGTTCGATTTCATTGTACCTAAGTTCAAATTTAATGTAAGAAAGCCAACCTTGTTGATCAGGCATCCATTTCATCCACCTCCCGAAAACCTGTCTTGCTCCTGCGGCATTGCTGAGCATCTTCTCCATGTGAATGTACTTATACCATAACTGATCCACACGAGGCAAAAGCGTAACCGCATGATCCCAAACGTTTCTGGCGTGATTCACAAACTTGTTCTTCATCTCCACCTCGGCGTATTTTAGCCATAGCGTGTGATTCTTGTAATCAACTTCTAAAGCTCTTTCCCAAACGGAACACGAGCGTTTGAAATCCTTTTGTGATTCTTCCCACTGTGCGTATTTAATCCATACACTTACGTTCCAGCGAACTCGGCGGATTAGGTCTTCGAATTCCTTTCGCTTTCGGAGACGGTATTCGCGAGTTCGGTTGGATCGGTTATTTTTTGCTTCGGAGGACGGATTTCAGCTTCTTCGCGGAGGATTTGTTCGGCTGTGATTTGGATGGGAGCTGGGGTTTTGTTTTTCACTCTGGTTGGTCGTGGAAGTTTGACCTCAGTGTCCTTTCGAGTGAGAAAGCCCAGGGTTGGGTCTGCGTCTTTGGAAGAAGACATGGCTGCTGCAGTACAAGGATTGGGATTGTTTGAAGTTCGCAAGGTGCAAATGCAAGCCATGCAGTGTGGAGAGTGTGGTTACAAATACTACTGTTAGATTTGATGTTGATTGTGCGGCGGTGCCTTCGAAGAGGTACAGTAGAAGCGATTAAAAAGATGCAAAATTTCTGGAACAGACACCAGTGCCGAAACTCAAAAAGATGCAAAATTCAATCAAAGTCGTGCTAGAGATAATAAAGAAAAATAAGACCAAAAATTTAAATGGATTAAAAAAATAAATCAACAGGCAAATTACTAGAATCAATGAAAGGAAGCAATCAGGAACTTGTTATAGAAACATGTACTGTTCATCAAAAACGAAAGGAACAATCAAAATAACATTTCCAAAATTATTAAGAGAGAAAATTCTTGATCATTAACAACACAAACCCATAAAGCATAAAGAGAGAAAGGGAGTGAAAAACATGTTGGAAATGTGTCAATAACCTACACAGCTTCACTAACAGCATAAAAACATGTTGAATATCAGTCATCGGCACCATCTTTTGCACCAAAAGGATCATGAGTTGGCCCAACATCCTGTCCAATGTGGCGCTGCACCAGCCGCTGCAGATCAGCCATAACCTTATGCTCCCTTTTGGCCTTCTCTTCATAGTTAAACATAGCCAAAGCACGCTTGTCTTCGGCACTATAAACCTGGTTTTCTTTCCTTATTCGAATTGCATTCATCCTCTGATGCCTGCTACCACTCATCACATAACCAAGATCCTCAAACTTTGAAATCTCTTCCGCAGAAAGACCCACTTCTCCTCTACGAGGAATACGTTTCCCTTGTTGAACGTATTGCGCAATAGCATCTCCTTCACCAGGCCTAAGGGCACCGCCATAGCTGATATGCCCCTCAGCTTTGGGCAGAGGCATTGGCCCAACCTGTGGTTCGTCATCCAAAGCAGGTTTCTTTTGTGACTCAAACAATTCCTTTAACTTTAGAGCCTCAGCATTAATCTCAGCCATCTTCACTTCATCAACAATTGCTGCTTTATTCTTAGTACCATCAGAATCAGAACCTGATTCATTCTCTTCCGAACTCTCACTTTCCGCTTCAGAACTTTTCTTTGTTCTTTTACTGCTCCGTTTGGATCGAGACCTAGAAGAAGAAGAACGCTTCTTCCTTTTTGCACTATTATCAGATTCATCACTTTCACTTTCTTCACTCTCTTCTGAATCACTATACCTTCTCTTCTTCCTGCTCCTGTTCCTTTTCCTTCTACTACTCTTTCTTCTCCTTCTCCTCTTCCGATCTTCTTCATCGGATTCACTGTCGCTGTCGCTATACTTTTTTATTCTTTCTTCGGATTCGCTATGCCTCCTACTCTTTCTCCGCTTACGATCCTCTTTTTCTTCCGAATCACTATCGCTAAGCAATTTCTTAGAAGAACTAGTGGAACTTTTCCTTCTCTTCTTCCTCAAACGCGGATCGTCCGATTCACTATCCTCAGATTCTTCAGAAGCGGATGCAGATTTTGCTTTCAGTTTGACCTCCTTTTCGAATTTCTCAGAAATTTCTTCAGCTTTGTTATAATCTTCTAGATCTTCGTTCTCGCGTCTCGGAGGACTGGGTGTGACGTTCCAGATGCAATGCTTAAGCGACTTCCTCATCTTTTGCCTCTTCAGCCTTCTGTATTCCTCGAAACTCAATCCCTTCAACTCCTCATCCGAATCGGACTCGGAACGCCGCCAATCTCCACGGTCTCGATTCAGATATGGACCGTTTCGGCGGCCAAATTTCTTTGGAAGAGCGTTGCCGTTTGGAGTTCCGTTGTCGTGTCTAGGGCTTCTGTTTTCAGGCGATTTGGATCTTCGGCGGCGGCAATGGTCCCTGTGACGATCGTATGAGTCGTAGCTAGGGCTACGGCGTCGGCGATAGTCTGAGACATCGGAGTCAGGTGTGCGGCGATCGTTGTGACGATGGCGTTGGTAAGGGATTTCGACCGTAGAGGATGGCCTTCCCATTGGGTAAACGTGAGGAGAGCAAGGTAATATAATCGCAAAACGGGATAATAATATAGGTTTTGGTGGCGAGTTGTTGATTGCCCGCGGGAGAGTTGTTGGACAGTAGAGAATGGATAGGTTTTGGTGGCGATGTGCGGCGGTGCCTTCGAAGAGGTACAGTAGAAGCGATTAAGCACGGTGCAGGCAATTCAGGTATGAGATGACGAAGATGCATATATTTTTAGAATTATAAAAATAATGAAAATAGTTTTTTTAACATTTTCATTATTTTAAAAATATATATAATTATTTATTTTAAAAGTTTTTACACAAATAAAATTAACATAAATTTTAAAAATAAAAGTAAGAAATATTTTCAAAAAATAATAATATCTAATATTAGTAGTTTTTTGTACAATATTTTAGCAAATGTGGTAATTATTTGAGAGGGAAAGTAAAATTTAAATTTGGAACATTGATTTAAATAAGTTTTAAAGTATTCAAATTTGACACTATATTAAATTTTTTATCAATTCATTATTTATTTTAACTCAGCTCTTATTTAACTAGCAAAAATATTTTCTATTTATTTTTTAAATTTGAGTTAATTGTATTTACTAATAAGAAGGTAAAAGACTTTTGAAATAAACAATTATAAATGTTTTTAAAAATAATAAAAAATATTATTATGATTTTCAAAAATAATTTTTATTAACTAATATTTTATCTTCTCTTTATAAAAATAAAAATAAAAATAATAGTAATAATAGTAGTTCACTAAAAGAGGTTGTTTTTTACCTTATTAGTATAATTTTGAAGCTATAATTTACCAATTTGCGGTAGTTTGAAAAATCTTCACCTAAATGGGATAAGTCACATTTGGTTTTGGCGACTTTAATGATATGTATATACCTTGTTTCACTTCATAATATTTTTAATTTTTGCACTAAAGTTAAAGATGTCTCATGGCCACTTTAAGCAAAGTCTCATATTGAAAGTGGGATTTAGCGCAAAATTTCATTAAAAAGTAACAAAGTTGTGTTGTTGCATGGATAAGATCCAATCCTCAAATGAGATTTATCCACCACCATTTTTTACGGAATATGAATAAGTTGGAGCTGCGTATCATTTTACAGTGTTTTTAGTGTTTGACGGTCCTCCTCAAAGTTAAAATTATGCACAATGTGAAATATCTCAACAAAACACCTTTTTAGGATTCATGGCAAAATTTGACAACTACCCAGAGTACTTACTGCAACATCAAAAACATCTAGTTCCAACATTTTTGAATTGAGAAAATGTAAGAATCTCACTGAAAATATTCTTATATTATTACAATCACATTTTTGAACTCGTTTTTTTATCTTAATTAACCCTCCAGTTATCATGATGAAAAATGAGTTTAACTAAAAATATTCTTAAATTATTCCACACTTTTACATTTTCACAATTAAGAAAAAGAATATCACAATTAAGAAGATATAGCTCCTTCAATATTACAAATAAGAAACTTCAAACAAATTTAGTGTAATAATATGCGATAAATACTCTATTCTCTAGCATTCAGTATAAATATCCGATCAATATCAACTCCTTGAATATATTTCAGTGAGAGCAATTGGGCATAGATATAGCTTGAACTAAAAATACCAACTCTAACATCAAACTACAAAAATTCAATAGATAATTTTAACTTCTACTCCGGCGTAAACATCTTGATAAAGAAATCCATATTGATAAGGCTTGTTATTACCAGTCACCCTCCTGCTCTCAACATCACTTGCCTCAGGTGGCTCTTCACTATCCAATTCTGCATGTTATGTAGCTAACAGATCAACCAATGCCACATAGAACCAAACCGCTTGGACAAATTCATAATCACTCGGGAAGAGACCTAGAGGTGCCATAGAAATTAACATAATGAAATTTGAACAAAGTTTAGTCTAGAGTACAATCTTTTACACATCTTATTGGTTAAAAACATGCATAGACTATTCTAATTTTACCGAACAAATAAATTCATTCATTCAAAAGAAATTCCAACAAGATTACAAATTGATTGAGACAAAGGTGTTTGGATAATCTCCATCCACTTCACCGAAAAACATTTGAAATAGAGTTTAACAATATATGAGCATCAATGAATAAAAAGTGACTAGAGGCAATTTAGTGCTATTAAGCCACCATCTACTACATAATTGCAAACTACGCAAAATCTTTCGTCCACATTTAATGACAACAAAGAGAAAAGAATCCACAGTCTTTTCATCTATCCAGTTACAAGTCAAATTTTTAGCTATTCCAGACTCGTTTAAACTAAATGTACTCTCAGTGATGTCAAAAGTGTTCACTTGTTTTACAAAATCAACAAACGATTTTATTAAAGCAAAAGTTAGAGGAGGGGGGGGGGGGGG
>JBBPBP010009778.1:34000379-34034896 GCA_037974735.1 Cicer chorassanicum | reverse complement strand
AACAGAACAAACCTGAAGGAAAAAAAAAAAAAGAAAAGAAAACCCTTCCTTACACAATTGTTTCTGCAATTGTTAACATGATAACAATTCATAAACCTTTAACCACCACTAACATTTTCTCTTTCCCAAACACCATCAATTAAAATATAGTTCTACTAGTATATAGTGTATAGTTTATAATATTTGTAGTCTATTAAATAAAACTACATCATCATCAATAATGTAATTTGTAGTTAAAAAGAAAGAACGCCACGGCACTGTTTCTTTCTACGCAACCTTTCTTTTCTTTTTCTTCTTATTGCCTTCAACAATGGCTTCTAATCATTCTTACATACCCATCACCTTTTTTTCATCTTCGATTCTTCTATTACGTAAGTTCTTCTCTTTTCATCTTTCTACTCATTCTTTGTCACTACCCATGTGAAAAAATTTCGTTCTTTTTCTCGGATCCCAATGATGATAATTCTTTTTTTGAAAAAAAAATAATTGAATCAGTTTTTTTTTGAGGATTACTTGAAAATCCCATTTGATCTATGTGCCCATTTGATTTTTATTTCATGGGCATGTTTAAATCTGCATTGTAGTTGGAATTTTGCTATATAAACATGTTTTAATGATTGTTGTTTTTTGTAGTTGGAAATTGGTTTTTGGTGATGTTGGAATATTGTACTTTAAACATGTTTAATGATTTTGTTTTTTTGCTTTATCAGAGTGATCCATGGTTCTTGTTGTGCTTGATGCTGGTTGCTGTGTTCATATTGATTGGTGATGATCACTGAGGTGTTAGTTACTTTGAGCTGTATATAGATTTGTTCTTTATCTCATGTGTTTTGGGAATTTGGTATTTGAATTTGATAGATATATACTAGTTTGAAAAAGTAGTGTTCTTTGTTGGAGGAGGAGATTGATTGATTAATTAGGAATTAGTTTTTTTTTTAATTTTTCATAAGGTAGGATGGATTTTCAGAATAATATGCAGCCTGAATTGGGAAAATTGGAACAAATTGTTTATCAATTTCTTTTGAAGTGTTTACACATCATTTTGGAGTCAAGGGTACCATTGTTACGCCAACACGATAGAAGCGGCGAACTCTCGACGGGTTCTCGAGTGAGGAAGAGTGACAAATGGTTCAATTTTGCCTTAGGCGATCGACCTTCTGCTCTTGAGAATTTGAACTTCTGGCACAGAAATTTGATGGATCCAATGATAGTTGACATTATACTTGTTCATGAAGAGAATGGTTGTTCTGTTGAGACAGTTATAGAGAGATGGATTGTTCAGTATGAATGTCCAAGAGTAATGGCTCTTCAAACCGGCGACACTACTAGCTCTTACAAGAAAACTTACCAGAAGTCGATTATACTGTTTCGTTTGCTTTATACTCAAATGAGGCTTCTCCCAACTCATAAGATATTTAGGCAGCTTAGTACATCAAATCATTCTTGTAATTTTGATATTGTTTACAAAGTCTCTTCCTTTAGTGATCCATTTTCTAGGGAAGAAGCTGCTATGATGGGAGAATATATTTTCACTCCCATTGACGCACTTCCAGGCCGCCTTAGCTTATCTGTGACTTACCGTACTACATTATCAGATTTCAACCTTGAGTGTTCAACATCATTGCCAACAAAGATAATAACTGATTATGTTGGTAGCCCCAATACAGATCCTTCGAGGTATTTCCCTGCTTCAGAAAAGGGTGTTTGTGCTATTTCCTTTCAGCAGAGAGGGACAGCGCCTCCCTCTTCTGCGTCGCTCGAACGTCCTCATAGCTGGACGCCTGGCTTTCATAAAGCAGCACCTTTTGTAAACAACCATCAGTATGCTGGATCCCCTCCGGTGCATCGTGGTTCTCTTAAGCCATATGATTTTCCATCTCCATCTACTGATAATTTTAATGTCAGATATCATAACCATCGAATACAAAGTCGGCAAAGGTCTACAAGTTATGACGAGCATCAACTTTCTCCTCCATTCTCATCCTCACCATCTCCATCACCACCTACATACATACATAGTGCTAATCCAATGCTTACTCGAATGCGCTCCGAAACAGCACCTGTGACTATACCTCATCCAATAATGGCCAAAAGCTCTAGAAACCTTTCTCCTAATTTCTCAGATCCTAATAGAAATTCTCTTCCCCCTTTATCTCCAAGAAGGTATGATACTTCATCACACGAGTCTCCATCTGGAATCAGGTCATTCAGGAAAATAGAATCTCTAAAGACTGGTCAAAAGGTAACCTTGATCCTTCATTTCTACTCCTTAAGTTTAAATCAAGTTTGTTTTTATCTGTTTGATTTTGATAAGCCTTTTATTTGCTTCACAGATTGTCAAAGATAGCAAGGATGATTCAGGGCGGTTCTCAGGATTGTTATCTTCTAGTGACTCACCACGTGTTGGATTTTCGAGAACCTCGAGTAGATTATCTTTTCAGGATGACTTGGACGATGGTGACTTTTCGTGTCCTTTTGATGTCGATGATGTTCCAGATGTTCTGTCGAGGTACTTTGATAGATTTCATCATTCACAACTAAAGTCATCGTCTTCTGTAATTATATTTTAAATTTTTTTGAAGAGCCTCCTTATTCAATGATAATTCCATTCCATCTTTACCCCTTTTAATGAATTATAGTTCTTAAAACCAGTGGTGCTGGATAATAAATGATAATATTGGAGTGTTACTTGTGCTGGATTTGAAGTTAGTTTAATCTGCTTGCATGGTTGCAATAGTAAAAGAAATGAATCAAGGTCTAAATCTGCCTTTTCTGGACAGATGTTTTTGAACACTGACAAGGTTCTAGACACATGCCTTCAAAAGGAGAAAGGAAACTATATGCTCAGAATGCTAATGAGAAACTAAAAGACTTAGAGATTATTTGATATTGTGGATTTGATTTTGTAGGACTTTATAGATGTACTTCCTAGATGTTATTTACTTAATATGAGATGATGTGTGAATGTGATGTTACAAAAGACAAAGGGCTATCCCATATTTATACTGGCACTAGACTCTTGACCCTAATATAAGGAAACAAATCATGAAAGAGAAAGAAATATGGAAACCAATCCTTTGAGTGATCTAAGACATTCTAAATTACTCTAAAAAGATACAATCATACAATTGAAGATATTATGCAATATTTTTTTTCATATATTCTAACAATGAAAATTATTTTATGGCACAATGATTCATCCCTAAAAGCCAAGTTTGTCATTGCCACTCACTAAAGGAACATTTACAAGAGCTTATAAAGACTTATCTTATAAATGTACTTGTTTAAGTGTTGATAGAAATAGTTTATGATGTGCTCACAAGATGTTTTCAGCTTATTTTTATAAGCTCTTCAAGATAGCTTATAGAACAACTTATATAGAGCATATGTGGAGTTTGCCCTCATTTCCTCTTCAAATATGGAAATATCTTATTTGTTAACTGTTGTATGATAAGCGCTCAATTAAGTTGTTTACAAAAGTGCCCCATAAATCTTCAATTTATGCTGTATCAAGTTTAGTTAGGTTATAGAGTTTGTCAATACTCACTAGTAGTCAGTGATATCTATATTGTTCCCATGATGGATGTCCCTTCTCTGCTTGTTGATCCATTGGTTCTGATTGAAAACTATTGGTTATCCTCTTATGGATAGAATTTGGATCTTCTGGCATGACAGGGTTGTTGTCTTCTATCTCCTCAAATATAGGTATTACAAACTAGATTTTTTAATAATCTGATTTTGAAGAGAAACAGATGCTGTCTTTTGTGGGATAGTTATTTATTGGCTTCTATGTAGCACTGACACTTTAGATTAAAGGTGTGTCCGGTGTCTCACACCGACATGACACCAATATATGTATATAATTATATTCAACCACTTCTATTTTTTCAAATTATTACTAACATCTACGTGTTTGTATCGCGTTCGATGTTCATGCCTATGTCCGTGCTTCATAGAAACAAATTAGAGGGGACGGGGCAGTTTCCCTCCCCGACATACTATTTTCCTAAGTTGCTTTTAGAATCATGTTCATGCTTTTTTATTTATCAAATACTAAAGCAATATTAAAATTAACCTAGACACTAATACATGGTTTGTTAACTTCTGACTTTTCGTCTCGTCTCTCGGACCTCAGTTGCCTTAGCTTTTTCATTTGCAATTAGGACTTGGGTGGAGTTGAGTGACTCTCCTGGTAATGTCTGTGCTTGGCATCCTCTACTTATATGATAAACGGTAGTGCTTAATTAAGTTGTTTATCCAAACATAACCTTAATGATACTTATATGATTAGTATGTAATAATCAGATGAAGGTATTGTATTAGAATGTAAGCTTTGTTAGATGTTTGGAAATGCTACAATTACCATACTATTCTCATTTAAATTTCTGTTTGATTTTGACATGCATATCTAAATGGTCCTCTAAATGTTCATGATTTGTATTTTAGTATCTATATCTATTCTAATCATGTTATTTCTTTTTCCTTGTTTTTGATTTTATGCATAAATAGCCATAATGTTGAAGGAAAAAGTGCTTCAGAATCCCCTTCAACATCTTTACCAATGGTGAAAAAATCACATGATGCCGCTGTCGGCGTTCTCGTGCACATGCTTAGAACAGCACCTCCGTTGCGCCAAGATTCTAGCTGTTATTCATCGCATTCTTTGAAGGCCGAGCTCGATGGAGGAGTTGCCACTGCCTCTGGATTCTTCATGCCTCGAAAGACAACTGACGCGCTCGAAGAGCTCAGGAGTTACCGAGAAATGAGAGACCTTCTTCTTTCGAAGAGCGGAACTCGGATCATGAGAAGAGATGAAACTTAAGCATGCTCAAATGTTGTGGACTCTCCATCAAACTCGCAGAGTAGTTGGGGGAGTCGATGCTGACTTAAGAGTGGGGACTAATTACAAGTTATACATATCAATGGATTTTTTGTACATATTTGATTTTATGTGTGCTAGAAACACCAAAGTTACTATTTCATCATGAGTTCTAATTTGCTCTAATCTTTTTAGACATTATTATTACAGTTTGAAATGAAGAAACTGATTGTCCTTTGTACATGACAATGGCAAAGGTGGGGCAAAAGGGGGAGAATTTTCAATAGTGTTTTGGAAGAAAGATCGTTGAATTTCTTTGTAAAGAAGCACACATTCTTCTGTTGAAATGTAGCATTTTAAATGGAAATTGGATTTTTTGTGGAGTTTGGAAGATGTATATATTTGGTTTTTTAACGAGTGCAATTAATAACACTATTTTTAAGATAATATATATTTCTTTATTTGGTTTGTTAACGAGTGTCTTAGCAGTTTCTATAATTATATTATACCGTCTAAAGACAATTTGTTTATCACTCTTAAAAGAAAAGACAAGCAAAGCATTATTTGTTTGTTGTTTATTCTTCAATTTTGGTTTCTATTGTATGTGGTCCTTTGCATATACCTTTTTCTCCCTTCTTTGGTTAATTAATTTTTTATTAAAAATATTATATTAATGGGTATTGTTATGTAGTTAAAAATTGGTGCGGTTATTTTTTTAAAATCATCTTTTAATTATTAAGTGAGATAAATGAATTTAATTATAGATATTTTAATGAAAAGATAATTATTTTTTTGTAATTTTAAAAATATCTTATAAAAATGAACAAGAAAACTTCTCTTGAGTATAGTCCAGTCGGTAGCTATAGCTTATGAGGACATTTGATATGTTTGAAACATCCTTCATCCTTAAAGAATGCTTCATCATGGATAATTAAATTGTTAAGGCGGCTAGCACGTCAGATAGGAAGTTTCTTATCTGGTCAAATTAGAAAACAATAGGTAGCAATGGCCACCTTATTTTTTTTTAAAAAAAAACTCCGTCAATTCCACCTCTCTAGGTTACCTTTTTACAAATGTTGTTGCCACTATCGAGTCTGCTTACAACAATTTTATTTCAGATGCGAACACAAAGTTATCTTTAGATTATAACTCTTGAACGAGAGGATATTATAATATCAATCTTATATCGAATCAAGTTATTATTCTTTTTTAAATGGATATAAACAAAAGATTTTGATCGATTTTTTTTAAAAAAATACGAATCTCATTGGAAGAGCATTTAGAATCTAAGTTATTTTCTTATTCAATATATATATATATTTTTAATATATTCTATTCAATTTAAATTTTTTTCGTTTTCTTTTCTCTCTTACAATGAACTGACCCATGTCACGGCGACAATTGTCTAAATTTCTATAAATGTTACCCTATATATGATCATGTAGGTAGCCTCAGTTCCTCACTAGTGTTTATTTATAATTCATTAGAAACAAAACGTAATGAGTTATAAATTTCAAATTACATTGACAATTGTTTAGTGTATGTTTAAGAACTGTGCCTTGTGAAAGAATAATATTGTCTGAAAAGATTATTTTTAAGAGTTTTCTAGACATGTGCTTCAATTAAAAAAAAAGAATACAATTTTTCTTCAAGCATCCATTTTGGTTTATACTGTGATTGACTTCAATTTCATGTATCTTCGTAAAAAATTATTATTGATTATAGCAAAATGAAAAATTAAATATTTAGTTCATATAATTTTTTTAATAATTTTTTGTTCTTTGAATAGATTTTAAAGTACTTTTATTTTTCAAATTTAAATAAAAAAATTTAACATAATGATTGATCAAACTTCCAACATACCATATCCCTTTTTTGGGACTAAATATATCAAATCTTTTAAGATTAGTGTGATTCAAACTAAATTGAATAATCGTTCCAAGGAAGCATTATTATAAGAGATACTATAGAATCAAGGCGAACCCAATCCACATGTCCAATTTTTTAACTTCTTACTTGTTTAGCAGCTCTCAAAGTTGTGAAAGTCTTTAATATTTTTTACTGTTTTATTTATTAATTATTAATATTGGCAACTTAAAAGTCACTGTATACTGCTAAAAAAATAAAAGGTATATTTATCAACTCTAAATGATTTTCTTATTCGAAAATATTTACAAATCTCGAATAGCGGCGCAGAACGCCCAATCTCAAAAGTGGGATAGTAGGATCGTGGATAGCAGCTATTGTGAAAACTAAAAAATAGTTATAGATTAAACATAAAATACAAATACTAGACAAAAATACTAAAATGGATAATCATAGTACTTCATATTTCATAACAAAAAATGTAACATCAAAATCAATATCTAATAGTAATCTAAAATAAGTTCTAAAAGTAATCAAGTTCTACTAAAACTAAAAAATAGTCAAAATCATGCAAAATTATCTTCTTCATCTTCACTTGTAATTTCAACCACATCAACATTATCTTGTTCATCACTTGATTCAAACTCTCCTTCTTCCACCTCCTCATCTCCATTAGCCATAATTGCAGCGAGTCTTGATTGGTGCCTAGTAAGTCTTGATGGTTCATTCACCCCAAGTGCATCGCCAACAAGTTCCCAAGTCAAGCCATCTTTTCCCAAGACCAAATCATCTGCAAATACACCATTTTGATCCAATTCTTTTTCAAGCCAATCATAACACTCATCAATATTGTTGAGGAGAATGAGATCGATTTTAATCCTTGTTTTCAAAGTGGTCTTTAAGAGCTTGGTTGTACTTCACAAAAACCAAGTCATGTAGTCTTTGGTGCTCAAGTTTGCTTCTCTTCTTAGAATGAATCTATATTATAATTTTAAAAGAAAATAATTAATTTCAAATTCACTACATCCAATTATATAAGAAAACCAATTGACAGTTACTTACTTGCTCAAATGTACTCTTATTGCGCTCACATCCTGAAGAGCTGCATGTCATATTTATATTTTGATTACAACAGCTTGCAAATGTGGAACATGGTTTCCATACATGGTTCACCACTCAGTTGTAATGCTATAAATAATTAATCCCACTATTTACATACAAGTATCAAGCATGTAATTTTAAATTAACAAAACATTGTATTTTGACTTACTAGGGGACACAGTAGACCTCATTCTAATTGCATAAGGTATACCAAACATGCCATGCGCTTTCCTATATTGAGCAATCTCCTTTAGAGCTTCATCATTATAATTGGAATCTTTAGAAAACTTCAAAATGCAAGCATAAAGTCCACGTGTCACTTTCGGATCTTTGCCAATATTTGGGTCACTATAGAAGTGATGGGGGTTAAAGAAATGTCCAGCTGCATGTGATGTACAATGAAGTTGACACTCCCATTTATTATCTACATTTGAGTAAATTTTAGAGTATTTACTCTCATTTTCATTGAACGTTGTTGCAATATACTCCTTCGCCCTATCCATTGCTGGTTTTTTCTCGTTATCAACCAGTCTTAAAACATGCACCAACGACCCCGTCGCCTTGAGAGAGAATATAACATCCTTCCAAAATAAGACATTGATAACAATACTATATGCTTTTTTTCCTTAGGATCTTTTGATGTATTTGTGTTTACCCACACTTCTGATACAAACATCATTCTTAGGTTATTCTTTTGGTTATACAACCTTTGAAGAGTGAGAAATGTAGTTGCAAACCTTATCACTCCATTTCTAACCAATTCAGCTATTTGGGTGAACTTTCTCATTAAGTTAATGGTGATGGTATGGTTGTAGATGAACCCAACAAGAAATTTTCCTCTTCTGGCGATCCTCTTAACAATAGGCAACTTTTCAATATCTTGTAGTATTAAATCCACACAATGGGAAACACATGGAGTCCAAAAGAGATTAAGGTATTTGTCTTATAAATATTTTGCTAACACAAACAAATGAATCACATCATATGGTTGACAGCATATAATTAATATTTCAAATTGAATAATGACAATTATAAAATTCTTACCCGTCGAGACATAGTTGCTACCATTGTTGGTAATAACTTGCACAACATTTACCATTCTAATTTCTTGAACAAATGTGTCAAAACGTTCAAATATCCTCAATCCCATCTTCATAAAGCTAGAACCATCAATACTCTTTATGAACATAGTCCCACTTGGAGTATTGACCAAGAAATTGATCAATTTCCTAGCCTTTCGATCCATCCATGCATCTAACAAGATAGAGCATCCGCATTGAGTTTGCTCCATTACAAGTTTGTGTAACATTTTATTTGTGAGCTATAGTTCCTTTTTTAGCAATGTAACTATAATCTCATGGTAACTTGGAGACTTTAAGTGTGGTCCATAATTTCCAATCGCTTCAATCATCAACTTGAAGCTTTTAGATTTCACAACATTAAAAGGAATACCATTCCTATAAAAGAAACGACTAATGTATTAATTAGTTAATTCTTTTCCTTCTTTCACATAAGCATTTTTTTTATCGATGTTTGACGTTTGACCATTGCTATTGTCATCTTCTGAGATACCTCTGGATTTTTAAACATAAGCACATCCATAGAGCCTTTAACATTTGTCTTAGCAATACCTATTGCAGACCTTTTTCCTGCCCGAACATTTGCAATTTCTTGCACAACATCATCGTCCTCCTCATCAATACTAATCTCATCCATATAGGAATCGTTAGCTGTTTGCTTTTTCTCGTAAGCCTCCCCGAGTTTCTGTATTACATCAGTCGATGTTTTCCTACAAGGAGATACATCTCCCCTATTCCTCATCTGATGCAATTTTGCTTTCGTAATACCTCCATTCGTAACCTTCCCACAAAAATCACAAATAACAACCTTCTTATCATTAATATCCACCAAATAATTTCACTGCCAACCAATGTCAAGGTTTTCACCAGTAGGTTTAAACAAGCCTTTGTTGTTGGGTGTTGGTAATTTAGATGAAGATGTTATTCTTGTTAGTAACAAAACAAAGGAGGGGAAAATAAAAAAGAAACAAAATTAGAAACAAAAGTGGAAGAAGAAGAAAAATAAGAAAAACAGTGGCAGAAAAAAAAAACTGAAACATAAGTGGAATAAGAAGAAAAACAGTGGCAGAAACAAAAACAAAAACAGAAGTGAAAGAAGAAGAAAACTAGAGGAAGACCGGTGAAAGAAGAACAGAGGAAGAAGAAAAACAGAGAAGAAGAACGAAAACGAAAACAAAGGAAGAATAATAACGAACAGTGAAGAAGAAACAGTGAAAGAAGAACGAAAGGAAAAAGAAAAACAGAGAAGAAGAACGAAAACGAAAACAGAGGAAAAATAATAACGAAGAATAAGAAGGGTCGCATCAGTTATGAAAGGTCAAGAAAAATAGTGTGAAGAAGAAAGGTCAAGAAATAATAAAATAATAGAGATTTGAGTGTGAAAATACTAAAAAACCCTTAATAAAAAAAATTCAACAAACCTGTAACAACAGAGTAGTGGGTCATGGATTCGGGTCGGGCACAACAGATCATCGCGTTTATGTCATTAATCATGCGATTCATTCTCTCTGCAACACCATTATGTTCAGGTATCTTTGAAACTGTTTTCTCAAGCCTGATTCCATGTTTTCTACAATACTCTTCAAACGAACCTCTGCCTTTACCACCATTATCTGATCAAACACATTTGAATTTCCTTTCATTTTCTCTTTCAACAATTGCATGAAAATGCTTGAATACTCCAAGTACTTGGTCTTTAAATTATAAAGGAAAAGCTACACACTTTTCTAAAGTGGTCGTCAATAAAAGTAAAAAAATATGATGCACTACCAAGAAATTTACTACCCATCATGCAAACATCAATATGAACTAAATCAATAATATTTTGTGTACTACGAGGACCATTATTATGAAAAAAAAACTCTATTATTTTCTAGCGAAACAATAAGTGCACATTTTTAGAGACATATCTTTCACAGGAATTTTTTTTTTCTTCTCAAGTATGTTGAATCATTTGTCACTCAGGTGACCAAGGCGCATATGCCATGAATCAAAAGAGGCATATTCAATTGCATTGACTTCTTCCACAATTGTAGCATACCACTTCTTTTCTAGTCCTCAAATTACTTTTTGACTTGCTACGACTTTCAGAATTGTCGCGTCTATGGAAGTGTCTAGATTGACTTCTCCCCCGTGACTCTATAACTAGTGCTTCTGTCTTTGAAGAAGAACCAATAAGACCACACTCCTTTTTCTGAACTTCTTCATTCAACATGCTCTCTTTAACTGTTGACATTTTCAATTTTCCACTTGGAGCTGAATTGGTCAATGTCACAACAAGGACTTCCTAATTATCAAGCAAATAACTCAACACCAATAACGCTTGTAACTCATCTTCCAATTTAATATCTGCGATTGTCCACTGATTCATTGTATCTTGAAAAATACTCATATGCTCTGCAAATGAATCTCCATCTTTTTATTTCATATTCACCAGTTTGCATATCAAGAATGCTTTATTTTGCACATACTTTCACTCATACAACTCTTTTAATTTCTCCCACTTCTTCTTAGCATTTGTTTTAGTTTTAACATGTGGATATACACTTAGATCCAACCACTGTCTAATCAAGATCACTGCTTTTCTATTCATCTTCTTCCAGTCACCGTCAGATTTATCTATCAGTTTAGCAGGGTCACCCCTCAAAAGGATCATACAAATATTTACTGTATAACATATCTTCCATGAGAGTCTTCCAAAGTCTTTCTAGTAACACTAGGGAACATCAATCAACAAATAATAGCCATCACCAAGAGGGGGAAACCAAACAATCATAAACAACCTTCCACTAAAGTAGGTATTTTAAATTAACTTTCATAGAAGGTAAAACTACTATTAATGTATTTTTTCGATGTTGGAAAGAGGTGGTTGATAAGGCAGGTCAATGACCAACCATGCAAATTGATGTTCTAGTTAAGTCGATGATCTTTGTTTTCTCTATAGTGCCACCAATGGTAGCAAACAATGATGATAAAAGTGTTTTTTAAGATATATTTCTCTTTACACATGAGATATATTTCACTCAAATACAAAATGATTGATGTAGCAAGAGTAGAAGAATTGCAAGTTTTAGGGCTTGACATTATTAGATGGAGGGGAGCAACATTGGCTTCTATAACAAATAGCTGGGTCGCATGGTTTTAAAATTTTGCAACAACTTGTACATTTCCAACTAAGGTACCTACAATAACAACAACACACACAACAAACTTCAAAAACATTTTCAACGTATTTTTCAATATATCTAAGCTTGGTTTACTAAGAAATGAAATGTGGATATCTTATAGTGATTGATATGATGAAGCAATATGTACTTATTTATTGGTAAAAGTAGAATATAAAATATCATAATTGAAAATATTTAGACATTAATATTGATCAAACCTTAATTTTTTGTTTATCATATTAAGTATTTTCTTTAATATGTAAAGTGAATTTTTTTACCCAATGTTGACCAACTTTTAATACTTATTATTTTATGGATTAAATAATTTTTTTGTTTTTATAAATTTTATATTTTTGTTTTTAGTCCCTATAAAATAATTCTTAATCTTTTAATCCTTAAAATTTTCTTGTTTTTATTTTTGGTCACTACTTTAAGTCAAATTACGTATACCTTTAAAAATGTAAATGCTTATTCGCGGGTATGTGAAAGAACTTTATAAAAATCTTCTTTATAAAAAATTAGAACTTTTTTAATAAAAGTTAAATTAAAAAAGAACTTATTTAAGTGTCAAATGCAAAATAATTCATATTTATTTCATCTCTTATAAAAAATTCTAAATTTTTGTAACGGATATGTTTATAATGTCCAAAACATAATTGAAAAATATCATTTAAAAATTCAAATATATAATACATAATAATTGAGTTAAAAGCAGGGACCAAAAATGAAAATAAAACTGTATTGGGAATTAGAAAATTAGAAATTTTTTATAAGGACTAAATTTTTTAATTGTCCTTCAACTTTAAAATTTTTTAATAATTTTTTGCTTGATGTTTAGAATAATATATAAAGAGTTACTCCCTAAAAAATTTAGAATTTTTTGCATAGACCAAATCCATTTTGAGAATCAACAAAAACAAAAGCTAGGAAGACAAACTCTATAGGTTGAGGTTTCCCCTAATGAAATCAGGGAGGGACTCGCATCAAGTGACCAAATCCGTGTAAGAATCACGTAGGTTCAAATACAAATGTCTACTATTGTTACTTTGATGTTTACAAAGAAAAATATATTTCTCTGCCAACTAGTTGATTTAAGTGTGCAATTTATATAAAGCTAAATTAGTCTATATGACTAACTATCTACTATAGTCATATAAGTATATGTGACTTAGTAATAATTGTTCATGTATTATTCTTTGAAAGAAATGTTGTGAATATTATTAACTAATAATCAATTAATTATAGTTGCTAATGCTAGAGTAAGATATAAGTTAGAAAAAAGTATATCTAATCAAAGAAAATATATTTATGGTACAAGCCATTTATTGGTTCTACATTGATAGTGTTTCAGCAAGTGTACCGAATCGTTACAAGTAAAAATTAAAACAGTGGTACCGAGTGTCGAATTCAAAGAATTGCGTTTACTATCGAATTATATTTAATTACTAAAATTGAACAAATTTTTTTAAATTGATTGAAATTATATTTAAAACTAACAAGAGTAATAAAATTGAACTTTTATAATAAGAATAATTATCACACATAATCAGTATTGTTAACATCCTTTGTAAGTTATATCATCTGTTCGTTTTGTTAATAGGATGAAACACAAGTTATGTTGAAAATACATGTAGCTTTATATAAATATTTTGAGTGTGAAAACAAAGAAAAATTTACGATAAACACCAAATTAATGGAAGCGTTGTCCAACACATGTAATACATCAAGCAAACAATATCTGGATAATTTAATACAATTGTTATATGCTGCAACAAGGTTTCCTCTGGAGCGACATGTGGTCAACCAAAACAAGATGTTCGATCCTCTTACTAGTACAAAGTTCAAGATACAATTTGTAAAGTTATATGATGATGTGTAAAAGTTAAAACAACAATTTTGTACAATTGATGTATCTTTTCTTCATGGTACAACTACTATTTTTTTAACGGCTATATCTTCAAGATCTATATGAGTATCATCATTAATTTGATCATGTCTATGACAAAATATTCCGTAGCGATTATTTGGACAATAAGTAAAATATGACTATGTATATAATATTCAATATCATATGCCAGAAATATTCATGAGATAGTTCATTTGAATATCAATGGATTGAGAGAAAAGAGAAAAAAAAAAGAAAAATATATGTTCAATATAAAAGGAATACATATCTAACCTTAAACAAAATGCATAAAATTGAAATATCCTTTTTGTTGACGGTCATTAGAATTTGTTGTAAGTCAACCAATTGCACTTTAAAGTGAACTCCTAAATGAGCAATTGCACTTTGATATTTGATATATGATTCACATTGTAATATTCTCTTTGTAAGAGTTAAGATCTTAGAATGACTTTGTATTCATGCGTGACACAAACTCAAACATTTGTAATCTCACCTAGTAGTGGCAACAACCTTTGATTTAAGGGGAGTTTTGAGAGACACTTTAACACTTAGATACCAAATAGCGCAATTTTCAAAATTGTTGATAAGTCTAGAAGTTGTAGTTTGGAGAAGCTGTTAAAACCGACTTGTAGTTTGAAAAGATAACTAAACACTCAGTTTTTCAACAATGCAATTTTCTAGAATTATTAAGAAAACTAGAACTTATCTAGTGGTTAGCTTAAAAAGGTGGTTAAAACAATACTTTTAGCGTAGAGTAATGAATACTTATTTTAGTGGATTAGATCTTTCAAGTGAATAATATAAAATCTCTCTATAAAGAAAGAATTAGATGTAACAACAAGTTACGAACTAATATAAAAATAATGTGGTCATCCCTTTATTTTTATAGTTCTTTGTGCCTTAGCTTCAAAAATATATTTTAATTGAAAAAAAAACTATTTGCCCAAGAATTTAACTAAATTGTTTTACCTCTGCTTTAACTCATGTTTTCAATTTTTTTTAGGTATGTATTGGTATGAAAGATTGACTTACGACGTTTAAGATAAACAACTTAATTTTTAAAATGGTCAAATCAATTCAAATTTCTCATTTTTGGTATTTTTCAGTATCCTTAATTGATAGCAAAGTTCGACCTTTTGGTTAATGCGCATTCGTACAAGAGAAAAGATCCTTAATCACCGGAAAATTTTGTTAGTTGGTTTGGTGCTGTTGTTTCATTCCTAGTTTCATTATTTTTTTTAAATATCTTGCTTTTTTTAAAAAAAAAATCAAGGAAAGACAAGTGCAATTTGTTATAGAGAAAAATTGATTTTGTTTAAGTGTATAAATGTGCAAGCAAGGATTCCACTTCATAATGTCAGTTTATTTTCGAGATTTGGCTGTTTTGTTGATCTTACTCATGCAACCGTTTCCGCCGTGTGTAGGCCAGCATATGGCACCTCCAGCGCTGCCATGGTCTTATCTCAATCCCCCTGCAAGTCACAACACTATGATGGAAAATGTTGTCAAGCCATGAAGAACTTTTGCACAAGCTCTTAGCAATAATGTCTACGACATTCCAATCAATTAGTTATGCTAGAATTAAGTTGATTTGAAAAACTATCATCCTTACTCTTTTTGGTGATAACAAAATTATTTTGTAAAAAACAATTTGAAGCACTAAATGTTCTTTGTAACTATGCAGTTCCTAGATCACGTAATGAATGCGTTCTAAAACGCGCTTCTCAATTATCAATCCATCTTCTAAAACTACTAAAAAAGTTTGATCATTCAATGTAATTTTTTTTTTGTTAAATTAATTATTTGATTGATCATACAAAAAACATAATTAAGAGAAAACATAAAAAACCAAGAGGTTGAATGATTAAAAGATTAGTATCTATATTTCATCATACACGAATCCTAGTCTCAGTTATCCTATAGATATATCAATTAATTATAGTTGGTTACTAGTCAATTGATTGATTAAATTATGCAAATGTTGGTCATCCAAAAAATGTAAATAAAACAATAGAATAATTTAATTGAAATAAAAAAATAACAATCCAAACTAAACCTAAAATTAACATTAAGATATAGTAAAAATGTATTTCAATATAAGATCTACCCATGATATTTGAAAAAAGCTTGATTACTAATTGATATATAGTAAATGAAATAAATAATATAAGTGTTCATCAAATTAAGAGAGAAACAATAAAATATAAAAAAAAAAATTACATCAAACCCTAAAATATTTTACTCCAACTCTAAAAAGCACACCGACTATGGTTGCATTTCTCATTTTCATTTGTGATATGTGCAGCTCTCTCTTATATGATCACTAAAAGTTCCTATTTTTATGCCTTTATAGTTTCTTATTTTATTGGTTTTATTTATTTATTTATGATTATGTCCTTTTTTTTAAACTAATCAATATATCCTACATTAAAATTTATATATCAAAATGTCCTACTTTTTTGGACACCAAACTGTCCTACTTTTTTGGATCTTCAGGAGATCGCATCTTCGCTTTGTGATCACATTAAAGATGGTTTTTTCTTCTATTAGCAGGTGACATCCCCGAAATGCTACCATCTACCAAAAAAAAATTAAAGTTTATAATTCAGCGGCATTCTATTAAAAAAAAAATTACCTATTCAAAAATAAAAAAGATTAAAATTTATAGATAGTCGCAAGATATTATTTGTCGTTTAGTTGCGGAGATGCGACTTCCGAAAATTAAAAAAAATTGGACATTTTGTATATATTTTTAATGTGGATATAATGGTTAGTTTAATAGAAAAAGAGATATCCATGTAAATAAACCTATTTTATTCCTTTAACTAACTAACGTTCAGTTTTATTTGATCTCGTGAGGTCGTAGGATTCGGCTTGGCCAAATTCTCGCATACCGATAACAACTATATATATATATATATATATATAACATCTATATTATATTTAGAGTTTAATTTTGTCAATATAAAAGGTTTTATCTAGTTGATAAATCATAATTAATTATATAGATTATTTTATAAATAATCATAACAAAAATTAAATATTAATAATAATTTAACCGTTGTAAAAACTCTCTGCATTAACCCGTATATATAACTTAAATTCATTTATATAATATTATATGTTATTTTCTTCGAGCTTTGTATCTTGTATGGAAAGGTTTTGTATGACTATACATTTGATCTTTTTCATCCAAAACTTAAAAGATTTCACAAATTGCATTACTTTATTATCTTAGAAATAATTCTGCATATATGAAGAATAATAAATAAAAATAAAAAAATGATTTGTCAACTCATCATACTTAACCTTTGATTGTCTTCAAGTTATGTTTGGCTCTAAGACAAAGTTAAATAATAAAGAGTACCATAATAGAGTTTTTAAATTTAAACAAAAACTCTTTTGAATTGTTTAGACTAAATCAAACACCTTCAACACAATGCCAATTAAATAAGATAAATTCCCAGAGTTCAAACTATGTGTGGTTAACCTCATTGCTTCTAAGAACTCAATGTCTTGAGACTTTCTTCAATTAATTCATTTAATTATTCTGATTCATAAAGTTCCATCCTCATCATAGAGTACACATGTTTATTTTTCTTAAGTACTAGAGACGTTTTCCCTTGATTTAACTAGACAACTCATTGTTTTATTTTTATTTTTATCTATATCCAGTTTTAATATGTCTTTAACAAAATGATTGGGGTCACTAGAGTCTCTTCTATGATCATAACTATAAGGTATTGGTTGTTCTCCTCAAAAGTGCTCTCTTTTGTAAGAGCATTTCCTCTTTTAGTGGATACTTGTCCCTAATGTTCAAGTTCTTTATACGAGTCTACACCATTTGTGAAAGTGATAATATCGACTTCATCAGGCTTGGCCTTAACTTGAGTGATTGATGAATATTGAGGTCTTTGCGATAACTTGAGAAAATTATTTTGCACCATGGTCGTAAGTCTCTCATTCATATTTAAAACTTTTTCTTGTTTTGGAAATTGATGTTGCATGAAAAGTTGCATGTAGGTAATGTTCCACTTGGAAGAGTAAGAATCATATTGATCTTCAACAGGTGATATCTCTTAGTGATCCTAAGAATTTCCTAACGAGCAGTCTTGACTCTCTTGCCCCACCAAGTCAGAATATTGACAAGGAGCTGGAGTAGATGCCTCTAACTGTCTTTCAATAGCTTCTAATTCAACCTCCAATATATACTCTTTCGTAGTTTTTCTTAGGCATTATTTTTTTCTTTGTAGTAATTGCAAAAATCTGGTAGTTTCTCATATTCTACTCCCACATAAAATGCAAAACTTTTCCTTTCAACTAATACTTGGTCATGAACTATGCAGTAAGATCAACAATAACCAAAAGTTTGGTATAATGGCCAAAAGACCTTTCAAAAATCGATTTACTAGAAGTATTATCCAAGAAAATATGTGTACCTAAGCTGCTAGCAATGGAAAATATGATTTTGAGGAGCCAATATTCTTGTGCTAAACTAGTAATACGAACCCAAACTTAAGAGGTTGTCTGGTGTTGATGATTGGGATTAAAGTTATAAGCCGACATGAAAAGTTTCAAATATCCCATATTAATGTTCCACAAACTAACTATTTGGACATTTATGAGGTCTTCCACGGATGAGAAAGACAACTTAGTATCCTTTACCAAGTGAGATCAAACTCCTATTACCCAAAGATTTCCACAGCTTGAGTAATTTGGTATGCAATTCTTCAACCTTTAATGGCATTGCACCTTTTGACCAAATCATTCAACCACAAAGCTTGTTTTAACATGCCTTAAGACCTGCAACATATTGCTCTTCAGGAAGAGTGATTGCTAGTTGTTCTCCTTTTACACACAGACATGGTAACTTGTAGAATGTGAAACACATGAAAATGAAGGTTTGAATTTGTTCTATTTTAAAACGTTTTTAGCAAGATTAAAATAGAGCGATAAAATAAAGCAGATAAAACAATAAACACGTAGCAATACAAGTTAATTTATCCTAGTTCACCTCTAACACGATAGCTATGTCTAGTCCCTTCAAATTGAAAGATTTAATCAATAATTCGTCAACTGAATCACACACTCATTGAACACCTACTAGTCAACCTAACTATGTTCAAGTCTTCTCAATCTTCTAACTTAGTCCAGTTAAGTTGTTGAGAGATGCAACCACTATTGGACTAGGTTACAAATATAATTTGTCTGTGGATTTTTCTGAATAACTCTCACAAAAGTGTATTTACTAAGCTATGCTTTTCGAAGATTAAAATCTCTCAACTCTTAGATTAAATAATAGGATTAAGAACAAGAGTGCAAAGGCGATCGTATCGTGCTTATTGTAGTATTTTTGTTATTATATCAATAAGGGTTGCACATCCTTTATATAAAGAACTTTAGAATTTATGATTGTTGTCCTAATTGCAAGAAATCAGCATGTATCACAAATTTTTGCATCAAATCTTTAGAGATTGATTCACCATTAGTGTGTCCAAATTTGTCCTTGTAATTGATTCTGCGTATCTTGATATGGAGACAGGAAGAGCAGAAGATATCAAGATCAGAACATGTCACATAGACCTTTATACAAATAAAATTCAAGATGTTGAGTAGAAAATAAACAAATTTGTTTTCTTCACAGCGTTGACTTTTCACTAGAGTATTGGTTTTCCATCAAATTGTTGACTTTCTATCAAAGTGTTGACTTTTTATTAGAGTATTGATTTTTTATCAGTCAGACGATAAAATGCTTGTCATAGTTATCAGAGGGAAACGATCAAATGTGTGTCACCGTTATAATAGGTAGACATTCTATAACCTTTTAATTTTAACATCCCTCGATGTTAAAAGTTATAGATGGTCGCATCTTCGGGATGCGATCTCCTATTGCAGAAAAAAAAAAAGATCCTTCAAATGGTCGCAGGGTGGGGATGCGACCTCTTGAAGGTAAAAAAAACTAAGATATTTTAGTATATAAATTTTAATTTAAGGTAAAATGGAGAGTTTTTATTTTTTTTAATTATTTTTTATTTTAAAAAAGAGGATATTAAAGAAAAAAAAACTTCTATTCCAACCTTTTTGTATTAAATATTACCATTGTAATATTGATTAGGAATTGAATATGTTATTTCTTTTAAATTATATGTTGTTTTTAAGTATTTCTTTTAAATTAACTTTGTTCTACGTTATATCTAGCTCTTTCATTAGTGAAAATAATCATATGTTAATTAGTTGATAATATATTTTTATGTGCTTCACACATAAACATTTGTTACTAAGTCACAACTTCTTATGTTACTTATTTTAGATAGTCAATATATAAATTCTAACTATGGTTTAATCAATATGCACACTTAAAATAACCAATTAGCGAATAATTATTTTTATGCTTTATTATTATTGAAAATAAAATATTAATATATAAATAAATAGAAAGTATGTAAACTAATAAACGTGAAAAGAAGACAAGTTAAGAAACAAATTAAGTAGAAAACATAATGGGTTTGTAAATTGATTTAACCAAAATACAATTACATTAGGATAGATTATATAGTAAAGGTTCAAACATAACATAGTATAATATTAACCAATAGTGGAATATTTTTAGACTTCCAAGAGTAATTGATGATTAATTTTTGTAAGAAGTTAAACAAAGTGAGGTACGAAGAGGTGAAGAATAATGCATAAAGAAAGAGATAACACACAATGCACACGTTTACAGAACATAACTAATCATACATACAGAGGAGAGGAAAAGGAATTGACAAAATACAGACTATAACTACGCAAGCAAAAACAAATCAAAATAGAGATACCAAAAAGAGAAGAAAAAAAAATCAAACACAAAAACATAAACATAACACTTAACTAAATACTAGATGCAGACTAAATAAACAATTTAGTCAATCTGAATGACTAAGTAACCACTCTAACAAAATAAAACAAAATACACATACTAATAAAATGAAATATAATAATAAAATAAATAATCAAAAAATAAAATAATAAATGGAAAAGTAAGGGGGTTGAATTGTGTTTGTCAAAGTTGATAACTTTTTGTTAATTTGATAAAAGTTGATTGATTTTTATGAATTACTTCGATAAGAAGCAATCAGATTCAAATGTAGCAAACAATGAAAACATAAATAATTTGACACATAGATTTATCCTGTTCACCACTAACTTGGCTACATTCATCCCCTCATTTAGAAGACTTTAATTCACTAATTCAAATACCTTGAATTACAAAGCACCTGACCCTCCAAGCCAGTCTTCCCAAATAACCTGACAATCCCATACTTTTGAGGAACTAACGACCTTGCCCCTACAAGTCAAATCTTCTCCTAACATCCTGACAACCTCAGATTGAAGAAGGAACTAAACCACTATCGGGTTGGATACCAAAGATTGGAAATTTAAGTTTTTGCTTTAAAAAAAAAACATTCAGAAAATATTTCTCATTCGAACAAGTGTTTCTCTCTTTGAACTTTAAGATGAATTTGGAAACTTGAGCTTGAGTTTTTTTACTCTTTTCTGCTTTTCGATAATGTTCTTCTTCAGCATTGAGTATCTATTTATAGTTAAATTTTGGACTTCAATTTAGTTGTTTAATTTTGAATTGTGTCTTGTTCAGGTTGAGTTTGTAAATTCTTCAGATTGATTATGTTCCTATTTTGTTTAAATTGAGTTGTTAAATTCTTTAGATTGATTCTGTTCGTATTTTGTTCACTTTGCGTTTATAAATTCTTTAGATTGATTCTGTTCATATTTTGATCTTGATAAATCTTGACCAAATCTTCTTCAAATCTTAACCATATATTTTTTTCAACTTGGTCAAAGATTTTCTTCAATTATAAATATGAATCAAATCTTATTTTAAATTTTCATCAATTATAAATTTGAATCAAATCTTATTTTAATTTTCTTCAATTATAAATTTGAATCAAACACTACTAGAAAAAACGGAAATGGAGACGGATACAATCTGTCTCTAAATTTAATAAATTCCGTCGCTAAAGATTATAGAGACGGATTTGGGGACATACATATGTTTCCGTAATTGGTTTTCGCGTCTCTATGATGTCAGAGACGGATTTTAGCATCGGTCTCTAATCAAAGACGAAGTATGTCTGTCTCTATCAGAGAGGGATATATCACTACCGTCTCCATTAGGATTTAATTTTGTCCGTCTCTAACTTATCGCATTCTGTCTCTGTTGAGACAAATGTATATTCTATCTCTAATATATGAACAATTTTTTTATTTATCTCTCACAAATCCATCTATAATTATTTTCTACCTAAATATTTAAGTATCAATTTTCAAATATTGAATTCCACACTATATATATATATATATATATATATATATATATATATATGACACTAGATTCCCATAAAAATTATATTTAAATCAACACTAATTTAACAACAATGTCATAAAAGTTCATATAACTCTACACAAAAAACATTAAAAGTACACTACATGCAATGAATCTTTAAATTTGTTCAAAACATATCAAATAATATTTGATTTAACAAAATATCTAAATGGAAGTAATCAATGCATAAGGTTATCATCCATATCATCACCCATCTCTTCATTTCTATTATCACCTTCTCCTTCCGGTTGAAGTGTAGAATTTTGATTACAATGAGACACAATACTCTCAAACATCCGCTCCCAATGCGCCATCTTTTTTTAATCATTTATTGTTCAAGATTCTTTTGTTGAAGTTCAATCGTTAAAGCTTCAATCTTAGCTTCCATAGCAGCAAATATATAAAATTAATTGAGAGTATACTAAGGGTATCATTCAGAAAAATAACAAAGTTTTCTTCATTCTTTTGCAATAAAATGTTATAAGGCTTCAATAAATCATGATTGAGAGTGACATTGCAACTAAATTTAACAATGCATCAGAGGAAAAACAAAACCCATAACAAACTTCAAATTTCAAATTATTAAAACAAATAAAACTTAACCAAACCAAAGTACAATGAAAAATAAACTACTAAAGAACAATCTAATATACTTCAAATAAACTTCAAATAAGAACACAAAAATGCATCCTAAATCTTGTAAAAAATAAACTACTTAGTGTGGAATGAAAAAGCTATTAAAGTAAACAAAACTATCTAAGAAATTTTTGAAGGTTACAATTTTCACAAAGGAATCAAATGTTAAGAGACAGAAACATACTTTTGGGACTCAACACAGAGGGTGAAAGAGGAAGATGACAAAATAGAGCTTGAATCTAAAATATATTGATGCTTTAGAGGGATAAATAAGAAAAAAAAAGTAATGCAAGGAAATGAAGTAGTATGACAGAACGTACCTGAAACGATGCAGAAAATAGGAAAACAATGGAACCCAACAAAACCCACGGTGGAGAGGTAGTCGACGCAAATCAGCAACTAGATTGGAAGCAAGGCTAGATTTTGGGTTTAGGAAGAAAAATACTCTTTTAGGGTTTAGGCAGAAAATTTCAGCAACCACTTAGTGAATGTGGAGGGGTGGAGAAAATGCAAATCGTGTTTGTTGGAGAATCTTAACATATTAATTGGATTTTGATTTTTTTTTTGTTTTTCTAAATAATAACAATAATAATATTAATAATAATAATCATAACAATAACAACAACAACAATAATAATAATAATAATATTAATAATAATAATAATAATAATAATAATATTAGTAACAATAATAATTAATGAATCTAGAGGGTTGGAGAAAATTTTAAAGGGAGGGAAACTTTTGGAGGGAATTTTTTGTGAAAAACTTTGGGATTTAGAGACGGACAACATTTGAGACGCCATTGTTCCGTCTCTATAAATTTTTTGATTTTTAGAGCACAAGTGTGACTTATTAGAAACGGATCTACGGATTTTGTAACATCCCGACCCTTACTGTTATCGGCGATGTTAATCACGACCTTCTCGCTCCCCCCTTTCCCACCTGAAAATCTAACGAGTTTTTGCTTTCCGTGGAATTCGAGCCCGATACCTGGGGGATAAGTACCGCCTCCACACAGTCCCACTACCAATTGAGCCAGCAATCCACATCGATGTAATGAAAGTGATGGACTTACGACAATAACAGAACCCCCCGAATAATCAACTTGTTTTCCAAGAAGAGTCTTTCGAAATCTTCCCTCTTTGCCCTCCTCGAAATAGAAATCTTTAAACGAATTTGGTAGTGGGAATGTGATGAGGCGGTACTTATCCCCTAGGTACCGGACTCGATTCCCACACAAGGCAAAAATTCGTTAGATTTCCAGGTGGGAAAAGGGGGAACGAGAAGGTCGTGATTAGCATCTCCGATAACGGTAAGGGTCGGGATGTTACAGATTTAAAGACAGACTAACTTTGTGACGGGTTATTCCGTCTCTAAATTTCTTCTCAAACATAAAACTTTTTACATCCGTGTTCACAAATTGTTTTCCGCCTCCAATTCCGTCTCCATTCGTGATGGACAAAATTCTGTCTCTAACATTCTGTTTTGCCCTCTACAAAGATTAAAAAACAATTTTTTTTATAATTTATAGAAGCTAAAATTAGGTAAAATATAGACATTGATATTAGAAGTTGTACTTTTCTAACAACATATTACACCCCATTTTAATACAATCATATGTGCTCCAAAATGGGCATTATAAAACTTAAAAAGTCTATAATTTACTATTACAAAATTGCAGGCTTTGTTCAAACAATTCCTTAAATGATAAATTGGTGAAGGGTAAACTTGTTCTCTATGAAGGCAACATAGGTGATCCTGAGGCCTTACGAGTTGGTGCTATTGGTGTCTTAACACAAGGTCACACTTATACAAATAAAGCCTCAATTCCCTTTTGCCTTGCCCGAATATTTCCTTCAATCCAAGGATGCCGCCAAAATACATAAATATATACGCTCTTCAAGGTCCTAAATGCAAATTTCATATACAATAAAAGATAATTTAGAAAATCACACTTGTATAATGTTTATTGCATTAATCAATTTTCAGGACTCCAACTGCAACTATATTTAAGACCGAAGAGTTAGAAGATACTTTTGGCACCTATTGTTGCCTCTTTTTCATCAAGGGTCCAAACAATGTTACTTTTGATATCCTAAAGGTTTCTTTTCTAACAGTGAACAAATTAAACTAACACTGAACAAATTAAACGCATCTTTCTCATATTAAAAAATATTGTTAACCTTTTTTCTATGTTAATGTTGTAGCCTGATTTAATTGCTCCTGGTGTAGACATCATAGCTAGTTGGTCTCCAATTTCCTCTGTTTTTGAAGTTGACAGTGATAATAGAAAGTTAGAGTTTAATATTATGTATGGGAACATCAATGGCATATCCATATATGTCCAGTGCAGCAGGGTACTTCAAGTCATACCATCCTGCATGGTCACCTGCTGCTATTTGTTCAGCTCTAATGACCATCGGTAAAAGATTAGTAATATTTGATTGGAATTGTGTTTTTTTAAAGTTGATTATTTTTAACTTAACTATTCATTAATTAAAAATCACTAGATATTTGTTAATTTATTAATGCACTTTGACTTGCATGAAATTACACATTTTAGCGTTTTCATATCTTATTGAATAAAAAAATAACAGTTATTTTGAATTAATTTCTTCTGCATTGCTATGGTACACTTTTAGTCCGTTATTGTTACGTATTCATCTATCTATGAGAGGTTATTGTTGAATATTTGAACTAATATTGAGTAAATCATGTTCTTGAGATATATTAAATAGGTTTATTTATATTTTCTTTAATTTTGATTCATTTGCTTGGATATATGCATAGTTTCATACGTCAGTAGATGGGAAAAGTGTCGACCGATAGGGATCTACGGCTTAGCTTACGTCAGACTCAGGCCAGACCAAACTTTTTTTTAAACAGATAAGGCTAAGACTTCTAAAAAAAGCCCATTTAGTTAAAAATGTCAGGTTACAGGCCACATAATGAGTCTTTTAGGTCGGCCTATTTAAATAAATATAAATAATATTTTTTTACTACTATAATTATTATATTAAATTTTGATCTTTTTATTATATATTTAACTTTTAGTAATTTACACATATTAACCTCATTTAGTTTTTGATATATTTAAAATTACTATTATAAAATATAATTTAAGTATAATGTGTATAAAGTCATATTCTTCAAAATGTGATGTTAAAAATCAAAATAGAACTTAATTTCATTGACATATTAACTCGTTAATCTATTTAAAGATATATTTGATTACTTATTCAAAAATGTTAAAATGAAATAGACTTTTAAGTAGGGTAACAAGCCATACCAGACTTCCATCAAGGTCAGACTCAGGCCTAAAAAGTAAACCTATGACAGGTCACATGCCAAGTTTAGGCCTTGAATTTTTTGACAGAGTAGGCTCAGGCCTAGCAAAACATATCATGGCCTAGCCTATAACTTGGCTCAAAATTTTACATAAAATTATTTACGCTCAAAATTTATTTTATTTTTGCATTTTCTTTTATATAATTCTCTCATTTAATTTTTCAATGTATCAGTCATATTTCCTATTTTTCGATCTCTTTATTTTTGCTTAATTTTTCTTTTTCTTCTTTGACTCTCTCATCTCTCACACATTTTTTTAATTAAATCATCTCTCACACTTTTACCATATGTTTGTTTTACATTTGACATAAACAATTTTGAAAGAATAGGTAATGAAAAAAATAGTGTTAAAAATTAGTAACATATTTTAAATTTGAGCTCAAATGGAATTATATATACCTTTGATGGTAATGTAAAATTACTCATGACATAGAAATAGAAAGAATTCTGAATTACTTACTAGTGATTTATATATATATTGATAGATGTAAATAATAAAGAATATTTTTGAATTGTTGTTAAAGTTGTCTCCTACTATTTAACAAATTATTTATATGTTAAAATAGATGTGCATTGCATATTCACTTATGATAAGAGTATAGTATAATTAAGATTTATGTCTTCATGTGAGTATAATTTACTTAGCATGTTTACAGCTAACATAAACAAACATTGTGTGTTTATCTGCTACAGGTAAACAAATGAGTCCCACAAATAATCTTGATGCTGATTTCGTTTATAGAGTGGGACAAATTGATCCTATTAGGACTATCAATTTTGGCAATATAAGATTTTTATGCGGACAATGCTTCAACACAACAATTTTGAAACTTATCACAAGGAATGAGAACAACTGCTCTGAGTCAACGGTAGCAAGAGATTTAAATTATCCATTATTTGCTTTCAAAGTCCCACGCCCCAAACATCATCAAATTGAAAGTTTCTTTAGGATTATTACAAATGTTTGATTACCGATGTCTACTTACAAAGCAGTTGTAACAGGCCCTAAAGGAGTAAACATTTCTATGAAGCTCGATGTTTTGTCATTCACTTCATTGGGAGAAAAATAGACATATGTTCTCGATGTAGATGGAGCAATGAAAAAATTTATTAGATCAAGTTCTTTAATTTTGGATGATGGTAAATAACAAGTGAGAAGCCCCATTATTATATTTGATGAACGAGCAGAGAAAGACAAGACGACCAATTTATACAGTATAAATTACCATATATTGTAATAGTCAATTTACTATTTTTATATTATTAATAATAAATTGTATATTATAAGCAAAAAAATGGTACACTTGTTAAAAAAATAAAGTATGAAATATATCATCATTCACGATCTTTTGTTAGACCCGCATCTAATATTGCAAAAAAAAAAAACAAAAAAAGTTAGGTGTACGGCCATTTTCAATCCGCACACAACGATTCTTATAAAAAAAGATGAAGAACAAAACGATAATGTGTAAGAGTGAGAATATCCACTGCAATATATTTGACATTTTAGATTTATAAACATTTGGAAATTATTACCTTCTCATGAACATATGTTGTCAAACACAAACCTCATTTGGAGTATGCTCTAACTCCACGAGACGCCCACTGAACAAAAAGATAACTCAATCGAAATCAAAACAGTAAAAGGAAACACAAACCTCATTTCCACATCCTCATTATGGGTTGCCTCTATTCTTCACTACTTGTCCTCCATGCTACTTATCACACTCTTTGTCTCTACTATTTTAAGGTCACTTAGTACATCAATTTGGCATTTTCAAATCCAAAACAGTAAAAAATGATTATCATTCAACTTTGTCACATAAAATATTTATTTCAATTTTAGTTCTTACATAACAAAAATTGCTTTGCCCTCTACTAAAAAGGAACAATATTTATATTTTACAAATGCAAAAATTAAGTAAAATCTATATTAGAAGCTGTACTTTTCTAACAACATATTGAACCCAACTGTAATATAATCAAAAAAAATTATAATACAATCATGTGTGCTCCAAAATCAGCCTTATTGAAAAGAGGAAAAGTTAAAAAGTCTATAATTTATTAATGGAAATATTCCAAAATTGCAAGTTTAGCTCAACCAATTCCTTGGATGAGAAGGCAGTGAAGGGTAAAATGGTTCTATGTGAAGGCAACACAAGTGTCCAAACAATGTTACTTATGATATTCTAGAGGTTTATTTTCCATGAATGAATAAACTAAACACATCTTTTTCGTGTTAAAAAAATTTGTTAACCTTTTTTATTTGTGTAGATGTAGCCTGATTTAATTTCTATTGGGGTTGATATTATAATCCGTTGACCTTTAATTTCCCTTGCTTTTGAAGTTGATAATGACAACAAAAAGTCACAGTTTAATATTTTGTCTGAAACATCAATGACATGTCCACATGTATCTGATGCAGCATGATACATTAAGTCATATAATCTTACATGATCATTTACTACTAATAAAAAGATTAGTAATGTTACACCTCAATCAATATACCCATGTCTAAAGAAAATTAAATTGAGTACATGCTTAGTTTTTATTGATTCTTTAGAGGATTTTTTAAAGATTACTTCAGATTTTTATGTGGACACAGCTACATTGCAACAATTTTTCAATTCTTTCAATTCTCACAAGGATTGGAACTACTGCTATAAGACAACGACGATAAAAGATTTAAATTATCCTTCCCTTGCTTTCAAAGCCTCATATCCTATGAAAAAGGATATACAAGATGAGGCAACGACTTTATGGAAAAAGATTGTATATTCGACTAGTGTGGAGGAATATGATATTCACTTGTAACACTTTGAGTTAGTATGTGTCGATATTATTATTTATGTTGATTATGTTAAAGATTCATGGTTCACATTTTACAAAGATAGATTTGTCGTTGCTTGGACCAATATAATGATGCATTTAGCGAATACAACGACCAACAAGTATTTTTAAATTATGATTTTTTTTAGAAATATGATTGAGTCATTTATGTGATTTTTTTTAATTTGTGTTATTTAATTTATTTAGAGATCTGAGTCTGCTCATTGGAGATTGAAAACTATGTTGCAAACTAGTAATAAAGACTTGTGTAAAATTTAAGATGCTGTGAATTTGACGTTGAAGAAACAAATGTGTAGCATCAAAGCCTCTTTTCCGAAAAACATAATCAATATTGAGCACAAATATAATTCATAATTTTATCAAAGATTGCATCACTTTGTATGAAGGAAATGTATAAAAAAAATTGATAAACAGTTGAAGAGATTAAAGATGGTAGGTATTGACATCCTGATAAAAAATTGCTCCTCAGGTTCCTCATAGTCCATCTGTTCAGACTTCTGAACATCCTCATCAAGTTCGTGAGACCTAAAACCAGTTCTACGACGGTTAGCTCCATTCCTTCGTCGATAAGATGCAATGGATGGAACTCTTTCGCCTACATTGCAGGCGATAGTGCAGACAATTTCTCCGTTCGCGTCTCTGATCCTAGCCACTATAAAATCAACATATCAATAATATGTATTAAAAAATATTTTTTTTTTTGAAAATTATGAATCATTTGAATTTTTAAGATTTTCGAAAGTCTCGAAAGTTTTATTAAATTTGAAATTCAAAAGTTTTAAAAAGTTATATTTTAAAAGTTTTGTATTCTTCGAAACTTTTAAAAATCTTGAATTTTTTATTTCAGAAGTTTCTGTAACGCCCCGGATTTTGATCCAAGACATTACTTAAAAATATTTATTTTCTTTCAAAAATGACATAATTTTTTTTTTTAAAAAAAACAGAAGTAGTTGATCATGTGATTAATAAAATTTCACTAGTAAATAAATTGATTTCATTTTTTTTTATGAAATAGCACAACGCAAATTTTACTGGATGTTATTATTATTATAAAAATAATTTGCTAATTGTAGAAAATGGTCACTTACGTCCTAAAATAGAATAAATTCTCCTTAAATGAAATAAAAACAACTGATTTAGATTTTTCCTAGCGGAAGGACCTCACCTCCGCATTTCTATTTAAAATTGACAAAAAAATAAATAAACTTTAAAAATATGCCACATCGGGTTTATCACTACAAATATTATTATTTTTAATTAAAGTACCCCTTTTTCCCACGCGCGTGCGCCAAGCAAACGTCATTCACGTAACTCTTCGAGATCCTTAGTACCTAAATGTTGGTGTAAGGGGTCAGTTCATCCCACGGCAAAAATTAAACCAAATAATAAGCTAATAATCATAAAATATAAATATAAAATCTTTTTGTAATAAAAGATTTAAATAAATTAATTCTTTAATAATTCACCAATATGTATTAAAGGTCATAAAATGCATCTAAATAAGTCAAATAGCAACTTACGTTAGAACAAATAATTAGATAAAACTAAAAATAACAATAAAATGTATGCAAATTGTGCATGCTCCTAAACATATATGATCCGGATATAACCAGCCACACAGGCGTCCACACAGAAGTCACCCATACCAATGGGGAAAATTAAACCAGCCACACAGGCGTCCACAAAGATGCATATGATATGTCATGAAATGATAATGATGCTTGAAATTTACAAATCACTAGCCACTTAGGCAACCACAAAGAAAATGTCATAACACGAATAACCAGCCACTTAGGCAACCACAAAGGGAGAACTATTCAAACCATAAATCATCAGCCACTTAGGCAACCACATGGATAATAATATTTAAAACACAAATAACCAGTTACAAAAATCAACTTAATCATGTTATCACAATTAAAAATTAGAACTTTTCATCAATTCTCTCAAGACTCATATAGTATTCACAAAAATCAAAACTTGAAATAAAATAGCACAAAAATCGAAACTTTAAATTAAAACATCCGAACAAACATATTACTCATGAGATCATAATAAAAATCATAACTTTATAATTAAATATACCTAGACAACAGAAAAATTGTAACTTTACATCAAATATATGACAACAAGCATATTGCTCAGGTTATAATAATAAAAATCAAAATTTTATAATTAATTTTATCGAGGTAACCATATTATCATAAAACAAAATATTATAATTAAATTATCTAAGGCAAACATATAATCAACAGTTTTCTTTTAACACATCAAGACATCATATAAATATCTTACAAATTATTAATTTAATATTCGGCCTAACCTTGCATGGAGAAAAGCCCTTACCTTGAGTGCTTTCCTTCCAGGCGACACTATATAGCCCTCGAAAATCTCACCAAGATGAAGGAACGAAAGTTTAGAACTTTGATCGGAATATGAGGGAATGTGAGGGTGGTTGTTTGAGTGGCTTAGAAAATATTTGAGATAATGAAACGTTGGTAATGGAGTGTGGGTGATTATGACTTCTTTTTCTCTACCGCAAGTTTTATCGTGTCCCACGAATGAGAGGTGTATGTGACTAATAAAGGAGACGTGGGGCTGATCCGAGAGAAGGAATAATTCTCTTCCTTGAGTTTAATTGCATTCATGAATAAGGAATTCAATTGAAATAATACCATTCAATGACCAACCGTTAAGAATTAATTGACATTCATGTATTTATTGTTGCTAGTTACACATTTGAATGGACACAAGGGAAAGTGCACGGTCCTATAAACTAAATACTATTAAATTAAAATATACTTATCAAAGGAAGTAGTATGGGTGATTCAATTTTGACTTAGTCAAAATTGACTTGGTTATTGTTCACTCTAAGACAGAAATTTTTAGTTAATAATAAAAATCCCAATAATTAAATAATTAATATAAAAATACTTCATCAAATAATTGAACATCCAATAAATAATTATCTTACTATTATCACACTGAATTAATAAAAATAGAATAAACAAAACTAAAGGTTTTAAATTAATCAATTAAAATAAAGGATGTTACAGTTTCAAATAGCTCAAACATTTCAAAATGATTGAATCCTCTATCTCAGAAGTTTCATATTGTTCAAAACTTTCAAAAATATTTTAAAAAATTGAAAATTGTGTTTTGAATGTTTCAAATTAGTCAAAAAGTTCAAAAAAAATAACTTACTCGTGCTTAGGAAGTTTTGAAATGTTGAGAAAATTTGCTAATTTTTTTTAAAGTTTCGAATATGGAAGTGTAAAGTAAAAAGGGAAACAAATTTTAACTTTTTATATACATAGTAAAAAAAAGTAAAATAGTATTTTTAAGTGTATTGGAGGTGAGAAATATAGGTGGAGGGTGGAAAAGAGAAAATGCTTTTGAATTTGATATTATGTTTCAGCAAAAGAAATGTGTAGGAATTTTTTTTTTTAAATTAAAAATTTATTAAAGAGAAAAGGAAAATGTGAATTTTCTTATTTCTCTTCTCTGTTGTTATGTTTGTATATTCACTAGCTAGTTCGATGACAAATGTCAATATAGTGTTTTGACGCTTTATCTTTTTGTAATGACTCTTGTTTCTATTTTTGAACTGAATTAGTGTTGTACTTTTTTCAATCTTATTTGTAGAATCAAATTTTGAGTTGATTGTTAGAAATTTAATTAAAATTATCATTATAATGCTCATTTTCATCAAAAAGATGCTTACTCTTCATCAAAAAGATGCTCATTTTTTTTCTACGTTTATGTTCTTTCCAAATTCTAATTAACTTTATACCAATCAGATTTATGAGTTTTAAGTTTTATGGAGATTTACGAGTAATTTTACTTTCTTTAAAATTAAATAGATCTTTGTACTTTGACATATTTGGAAAATGGGAAATACACTAGGAATTAGTTATTTTTGTCATGATGTATGTAAAAAAAGAATATATAAATATTATCACGTGTTTATGTAAAATTTCTAATATTAATGTTTTGAATAATATTTTATCACCTAATGTTGATATAGAAAAACAAGTTTTGAATGAATAATAATTTTAAATAATTTAACATAATTAGGAAATTAATGAATGTGGTAGTGAGAAGAGGAGATTCAAATCCTAATTTTGTTTGGAAGTTATATTTGTTGTAGATTAAACACAATCCACAACTTGTCTTTCTAGGTTAGGAAAAAACAGCTACCACACTCAACCCAACTTGGTAAATGACACTAAACTTTAGAGAAAAATGAACACTTAATCAAAAGAACAAATCATGCACTGATTCTTTGATTTTGCACCCATCTATGCACAATTGAGCCTCTTGACCAATTATCCCATGCTTAATATACTGCTTACAATTATGTTCGATATCACATAAACTACATACTGCATGGAAAATTATACATTATTTCCTAAAAATTGTTTTTAACTAAGGTCGTACTAATGATGATTATTTTGTAATCGTTAATAAATTCTTTCTTTTGAGATTATACAATAATATCATACCATTAAACAGACACATCATAAAAAAAATGTTATTCATTTAACCAACTCTCAAACTAATTATTTCTTCAATAAAAAAAAGCTCTAACTAAACCACAACATAAAAAATATATAAAAAGCTAAGATACCAACTTACAAACAATTTTACTTTTAAGAATATGTTAAAAAGTAAAAAACAAAGAGATTATGTTCAAAGAAGCTTTAATTGTTACGATCACAGTAACAAAATAAGTATTAATAACTTATTAAAACTAACCTCTCAAATTAACAAAAGGTTTCTATCATATATAACATAAAGTGGAAAATGAGTCTTAGCTGTCAATTCAATCGTACTGTTGTAATAAAGATCGTACTGTTGTAATAAAGTGTTGTTTCAGGCTTTGTCTATAAAAGCAATGTGAAGAAAAAATGACATAAATGTTAATTCACGAGTGAATTGAACTCCCTGAAATAAGGAAAAGAAAAAAATTGAAAGTAATAAATAACAAATATATTATTAGTATAAATACAAATAATAAGATATATATGTTAATGGCAAATTTAATTAGAAAAAAAAGTGTTTCTTGTTAAAAAAAATTAAAAGTGAGGCAAATATTGCATTTGAAAAATTGTGGGTAATTTACCCAACGTCTAAAAGAAATTAGTCACATAAATAAATTTGCATGTAAGACCCACATAAATTAGTAACGGGGATAATTTCTATTGGCTGATAGATAAATTACCTACAACTTTTAAAAAACAACTTAAAGAAAACAAAAAAAAAATAAAATAGAAACATAGTAGCAAAAGTGACATAATCTAACAATTAAAGAACTGGAAGGGTATATTTGGGAGTTATTTTAGAGGTAAAATGAGGTGAT
>JBBPBP010009778.1:33969688-33988303 GCA_037974735.1 Cicer chorassanicum | reverse complement strand
TTATTATGATTTAGTAATTCATATAAAGTTCAGATATTATATTTATTTATTTTATAATTTCAACTATTCTCCAATGATGGCAATATTTTAATTCGAGTATTTGGAAAAATAAGTATTATTGTAGTGTTTATTTGGAGTACGAGAATTTTGATTATTAATGTATTTTAAAAGATTAATTACTTTAATTACTCCATTTTATAAAATAAATTGAAATATTTTAGTAATTAAATTGTGTTTAAAAATAAATAACTAAAAGAAAAGAGTAAAATGTGTTTTATGAAGTTAGACCCATATGCAAGAGTAAAATCTAATAATAATAATAATAATAATAATAATAATAATAATAATAATAATAATAATAATAATAATAATAATAAAATGGGGTTAAATGAGTTAGATTAATAAAATAAAAAAGGTCAAATATAACCTAAAATAAAGTAAGTAGCACTACAACAGTTGAAAAGGGGAAGAGTTGTCGCAGTTGGAGAGAAAAAGGAACCGCACTTGGAGAGAAAAAGGAAAAAAAATTGATACCGGTAATCGATCACTATCCAGAAAAGTTTCTCCGTTTTCGTTCAAATTTCAGTATGTTGTTTCATACATTTAGTATGTCGTTCAAATAATTGTGATTCCAATTTGTGTTTCAGATAACGGTCTTAATGAGGTATCATAGGCCAACGAGGGGAGAAAATAAATATTGAGAATTTGTGAAGTGGAGATTATTTTGTCATCATATAGGTAGGGTCTGGCAAGCCTAGTGATTCCGGGGAAGTACAACTGAATTGAGCCTGATCGTGGCGGTCTACTGTTGAGCCTTAAGGAAAGATTGTTAGACCTTGGAGGTATTAGGGTGGGGAATTCCTAGGTGACTTTGAGGTAGCACGCCAAATGTCGGGAGCTACCACGCAACACACGTTTACCTCGACTGTCGCGTATATGTGTCTTGGGTTGAGCTAAATGGATCTATGAGGACAGGGCCAATTTGAATTGTCCGTCCACCGAGATGGTGTGATAGTATCAGACCTTCTAACCAAGTACTTCAGAGTTAGAATGGTACCACATTGTAAAGTAGAGTATAAGCTCATGCATAGCGTTGCATTTTCTTGTGATTGATTTGTTGTGATTGATGGGTTTCAAAAGTAATAATAGTTTCTATGAGATGATTTGATGCATATTATAATGAGATAATTATTTTACTTGAGTGATTTTAATGCTATAATATGGTACTATTTGTTTGAATATTTTGATGTATCGTAATGTGGTTTTGATACGGTTCATTATGATTGTTTGCGTGTTCTTCATACTTATAATATACTATCAACATGATTTCAAAACTCACCTCCTTCGGTGTTTGTGTTTGACTAGGTTGGCCCTGCGTTTGGGAAATCGCAGTTATTACAGGTTAATAAGTATTGAAGTTCAAGTTTGGGAGAAACCCCGCACTGATAGGTGATACCGGGAATAATGGTTGTAATTTGTATTTTACTCATTTAATTTGAAACGACTTTTTGTATGAAAATCCTATAAGTACTAGTAAGTTTTTAGAATTAAATCAAGTAATTATACTTAAATCAAGCTTATTGAGATTGCACTATTTTATAGGAGTAAAGAAGTTTAAAGTGTTCCTTTTGATTTTTGAGAAACGTGATATCCTAAAATAGATATAAATTTTTTTATTTTCTTGAAAACATATCTTCATTTATCCGCTGAAAATTTTATAGAAATATAATATAAATTATTATATATATTATTTAGTGGTTTAGGGTGTCACAATCCTGATTCACAATTATCTTTTATAGTCATGTAAATAAGTATATAAATATATGGAAACAATAGAAACAAATGAATTTGTGGAGCTGTATCAATGGAAAGTATATATATGTGTTTGCCTTAGGAGCTGTGCAACCTCAAAATCTTCATTGATTGGTATTCCTAGAGAAATAGTTTAGTAATTTAATTGGGTTTCAATCACCAAGTAAAATTTGATTGAATATCTCATCAAGTCAAATCAAAAATCAATATATTGACTCGGATATATCTAATTAAATTAGATAAAAAATTAGAATATATTAATACGAGTCTAAATACGACTCGGGTTTATCAAAATAGATTAGAAGTCGATATGACACTTGAGTTGGCCTCTATTATAATCAACTAATGATCGTTGGTGGATCTGTTAGTCAAATTTAATGTTGTAAAACTTTAAAACCTTGTTGAATTATTAAAAAAATATTGACATGAATGTTGTAAAATTTTATAAACAAAATAACCTATAAGATTAACAACGATCTTATAAGATTACATATTTTTTAGTTTTAAATATATTCTTGTTTGTTTTAAATGTGGTAAATTAAATTTAAAGTCTTGTTTGTTTGTTGACCTTAATCTTCATCAAACTACTCTTTAATGTAACTCATGAAATGACAATATATAGTTTTCCATGCGAAAACACAAATTGTAAAAAATAAACTCTTATATGTTTTAAAGATTGCACTTGATTTTTATTAATAATCATTGCAAATGAAAGAACCAAAGAGTCTCCAAAATGTCAGCTTAATTAGATGTAAGAGCTCATAAGACATATCAATATTAACATTATTGATACTGCAACATTAAGTTTCAAAATAAGACACAAATATCAATTGCTTTGAAATTGTTCCAAAAGCAAATCAAATTAAAAAATTGCCAAAAACAATGTGCTAGAGGGACCTGGGTTTCTACACTCACTTAGTGCACACAGTTAGCGATTGTATATCTGTCAAATCGAGATCGGATTTTTTAGATATCTAATTTGGTAATTTTTCTTTTTAAAAAAAATCAAAAACTATTTGAGATCAAGACTATCTAATCAAGATCAGACGGTTATGCAGTCACTGAATGCGTGTAGTCAGTGATTGCACCAAATCCAAATTTGTGCAAGAGGGGGTACTTTTGTACTTAAGTTTTCCATTGAAAGGAAAAAGTGAAAAAATAAGTTGGCGAATTTTTTTTAAAGTTAAGACTAAAATATATTTTAGAGAAATTAGTTAGAACCAAAATATATTCTAGAGAAATTTTATGGCGCATGTCTCAATTCGTTATGTACCGATAAATTTGATCTTTAAATTAGTAGTTAAATGAATTTATTTTGGAAATAAATTATTTTCTATCATTTAAAAAGTTATAATACCTAAATTTTATTGACCAAAAGTGTCAGCGAACTAAAATCAAATTACTTTAGAAATTTTATTACTCATAATAATTAATATTGAATATTTTTATAGTAAAATATAAAAAAAAATTAGTATCATGTTTATAAATAATAAAATGATGTTTTTTGCTTATGAAATGATATGTAACTAAAATTGAAAAGTCGACAAATAACTCTTTGATTCATAAAAAAAATCATTAATTTATTAGTTTAGAGAACTACCAAAACCTTCAATTTATAAATGTACAACAGAAGCTCTCATAGTTATTTTTCAGCCAACTTCATTAAATCGGGATATCTTTGTCTATATCTATTATAATATATTAAAATAGACTCTCAAATACTATTGTGACACATTATTTAATTTTGTGCCATTTCATTCAAATATTGTCCCCTCAACAAAAATCTCATGTGGCGCATCTAAAATGTACTTTCTCATGATCCATCTTCCACCCTCCTTATTATTCCACTTCCAATTTGCTTTTACACACATTTTACTATTATTATTACTATTTAGCATCTAGTATTATGTATAACTATTCATGTGTCATTAGTTACAAGTTAAAGTACAATCAATATTAATTAATTCGTACTCATTGCTCCTCCATCATTATTGGTAATAATTTTTCTATGGTTTTAATTTCAAGTAATATATTATTATCTTTTTTAAATGCTTCTCAAGAAATATATAAATGACAAAAATTTGTGGAAGTTATTATGTATTATTGTTCAGGTTTATTTGAAAATTTGAAGACAATGACATATACACCTTGATCTCTACGCAATTTTTCTATTATAATCTGTGTTAGATTAATTATCAACAATTTTGTAATTACTTGCATTTAATATGTGGTTCTTTGTATGTTTATTTTATGTGCTTTTAGATAAGCAAAACGTGTGACAATTTTTATATTTTTTTAGTTTACATCTTTGAACTTTAATTCTACTTATAATTGTAATATGTTTTGATATATTTATGGTCAACTATTGTGCGTGTAGACATTTGTTGCAAATATATCAATATTTTTTATCAAATTATTTATATTTCATTACTGAGTATGTTATCCAATATATTTAGTTGACTACATGAGTAAGAGGGACTAGCTACCCCGATGACTCATCGTCGATAAAAGAGGCAACAATAACTCATTATTATTGTTAGAAAAACTTATTAATTTTATTTTTGAAATAGTTAAAAATCATGTTCATCTCTTATACAATTTTGAGTGATGATGAGTCTTATATGACATCAATGTTGAATGCTGATAATTGTTTATGTGGCATAAAAATTAGGTTGGAGATGTGTACTTAAATTAAATATTCAATTAAGTACGTTTGATCTTATAAGTAACTTGCTTAAAATGAATAAATGCATTGTGTTAGTATCTTATTTTTCTATATTTTCTCATTTTATAAGGACCTAGAACTATTGTAAGAGTTCTATAAATAAAATGTGTGTATAAGACTTTGAAATTAAGTTATACTTTGAGTGTGTTTGAAACCATATGTGAAAATATTTATCCTATTTCACTATGATTATACACATTACTTTTCTTTTAAAAAGAAAACAAAAACTTAAGTGATTGCATGTCATTGAGTTGTTATATGCGTTTTTGTTTGTAATTCTTGAAGGTGTGAAATATTTTAAATGTTTCTCTATATGGCTATCTTTTGTGAAACCTGTAAAGTAATTGTTGTTAGAATTTTAACATTTTTTTAGAGTATTGTTTGAGAAGTTAGTTGAATTTGAAAGCGTATATGATATGTGTTAATTGATTCAACTAAATGTAGTAAGTTCTTGTTGACTAAATTCACATGCTTAGTTTTATCTATAAACGATAATGATTGATCATTATATTTTCTTCCTATTTGAGTTGTTGAATGTGATGTGTTTAATTGATTTGTTGTGTCATGTTACATTATCATTCTAGGATTCTTGACATGTGATGCTTAAATGAGTAGTGAATATCTTAAATATGTTTATAAACTAAGTTTGAATCTTGAGGGAGGTTAGTTAGATATCCTTTCGCTTATTATTCACTACAAATTTCGAGGAGAATTGTAACACCCCAAATTTTATAATAAAACTATTTTATTAATTAAATAGGATTTTAGATAATTAATTTGGTGCTAAAATCATTTTAGAATATATGTTAATTATTTTTATGATTAATTTTCTTTATATGTGTATTTTCAATGATGTGTTAATCTTGTACATATTTGACTAAATGAGTGATGTAAATAATAAATATTTTATTTTATTATTTTATATATTTTTCTAAAAATAATAGTATTTTAGTGTAAATATTTTAGAGAATATGATTTAGGCGATTTTACGTGTATATGTGAGTTGGTAATTAATATGACATTTTCTTGTGCGTTTGACTAATACTAAATATGCACTTAATTATATTTAATTAATTCTAAATATATTTTATTTTGATTATTTATTTTATAAATAATTATCTTGGGAAAAGAGTAATATTGTGTTTCATTTACTTGTTATAAGTGTTGATGATATATTTATTTATTTATTTTATAATTTCGACTATTCTCCAATGGTTGTAATATTTTAATTTGAGTATTTGGAAAAATAAGTATTATTATAGTGATTAATTGAAATATGGAAGTTTTGGTTATTAACGTATTAATTACTTTAACTACTTTACTTGATAAAAATTAGTTTTGCAATTATTAGTAATATTTTAGTAATTAAATTGTGTTTAACGAAAAATAGTTTTAGTGATTGTTTGTTTTATTTAAAAATAAATAAATAAACAAAATAAAGAAGTAAGATGTGTTTTATCGGTTAGGTCCATATGGAATAGTAATAGCTAATTAAAATAAAAACAACGAAAAACCGACTAATGGCAGCAAACCCTTTTTCTCTCAAATTCACTCCCACCAATTCCTTGCCATTTTATCAATTGTTGCTCCGTGTCTTCAGAAATAGCTCCGTTTCTTCAGAAACAGCTGAGCTTCTTTCCTTGGCGAGCTGTTTTTGGCCGATTCTGATCACCACATTTGTCGTCTAAAAATCTGACATCGTTTTTGTATTCCTTTCGTTGAAACCTTCAAGAAGCACTACTCATTTGTATTTTTCGGTCAAATTGACGTCGAACCCTTCCGGCGCTTCGACGAGTTGGTGAGACCTTTTATGCAGTTTTTCTCGTCGTTTTGAGTCCATTTTTGCTCCAAAAGTTATTATTAATTTTTAACATTGATTTTTATGCTCCTCATAATTTATCAGTCACGTCTCGACGATTTTGTCAACTCGTCGTTTATTCGGATTCGCTCGTTGTACGTTGACGATTTTGATCAAGCGATGAATTACCACAAGAGTAAGGTTGTTCTTGATAAAGATCTTCAAATTGTCCAAGCAAGAATCTTGAGTAGTAATATTAGCTCTCTATTTTCAATTGATGGTTGAAATACTACAATGAAAGTATTTATATCTAAGCATAATTATTATCAAGGTTGGGTTAGGCCCAACAATGAAAAGCTCATGACAACAAACTAGTAAACATAGAGTAAAATACAACTCCAAAAAGAAAGCTAAACAACTATAAGTATTTCATTTATTAGAAACAAATCACAAACAAACAAACTAATATTAAAAATATAATAATTCTATAAGTATCCTAAAGTCTTTTGACTTGTAATTTCCCTTGTTTTTATTTATTATTTTCTATTTTAGGTCTTCATCAAAAAGTAGAAATCAAGGTTTGCTTAGCACTTCTCCATGAAAAAGCTCCACCGACCATCATAAAAATGTATCCTGATGTTGATTTGCGAGAATCAACACAACCAACAAAGATAGAATCTGAATAGTCAACCACGTCTAGAAGATTATTCACTTAACTTCACAATTGATCCAAGATTAGACTGCAACATTTCATGACAATAATCTTATAGTGGTGAAAAAGACTAACACACACCATTTATAAAAGATAAAGGATGAAAATAAATTAAAAAAATAAATAAATAATTAAAATGAATATTTGTAGGAACTGAAATTATATTTGAATCGTTTTATTATTATGAATATTTCAAATATTTTAGTAGGAGTTATATATATGAATTTTGAAAATTCGTATTTCATTCACCTAGAACAGTTTTATATAACTATAAACTTTAAATATTATAATTAAGGGATTAGAGTGTCACTACTTACTCTAACATTAATAAGCATAATTAATTGTTTTTATGTTACATAGTCAATAACATAAACTCAAAAACATAGACAATTATTACAAAGGCACTGCTATTTATATCATAATATTCTTATAAAATTAGTATTTAAATGGTATTCACCAATTGTAGAAAAATTAGTATCTAAAAAGTCACATTCTAATTAGTTACATTGTATCAAAAGAAACTTATGTCCATTGAGAATCATAGAAGGATTTTGGCGATAGAATCATGGAGTCTTTCTCTACATATTAGTTTATTCTCTTGTACACCATATTTCAGTTAGAAAAACTAATGTCCAATGTTGAGTAAGAATTCATGGTCTTCATCTTGAATAGTAGAGACCACAATTATTTTTAAAATTGCAAGAGGTTTTGGTATTCCCTTGCCTTTGTAACACCCCAAATTGCAAGAGGTTTTGGTATCCACAATATACAGATTCTAACACCCCAAATTTTATAACAAACTATTTTATTAATTAAATAGAATTTTAGATAATTAATTTAGTACTAAAATTGTTTGATAAGATATGTTGATAAATTTTTTATAATTAATTTTCATTATATAGATGTTTTTTATGATCTGCTAGTTTTTTGAATTAAATGAGTAATATTGTAACACCCTCAATTTGTTGTTATTATAAATTAGTAATATTTTCTTATACGTATTTTGCTGTAATAATTTTTTACGGAGTTTTTTTTATCTACTTATCTTAATAATTTATTTAAATTAGTGATTATTGATACTAAATCCAATTTTTATGTTATATACAAATATAGATTCGTGCATATTAATTTTAGATTGTTATAATGTTAAGCCTAATATTTTGTTATTATTGTGAACTAGACCTTTGGTAACTAAATTTATTTTTAATATATATATATATATATATATTTAAATTAACTAAATCATTTTATAATATGAATAAATAAGTTGATTTATATAAATAAAATATAATAATAGTGACTGATGAGGTACGGCTATGCGTAATCCTAATAATCCTAATATGCATTCAAATATTACCATGCGGCCTAGCTAATAGAAACTCTAATAACCTAATCCTTATCTTTTTCTTCTCTACCAGCCGTAACACATGCTTTTCCTCTCCAAACTCTAATTCTTTTTCCACTGGTGATCGATAATTGTTTCAGTATGTTGTCGTCCAAATTTCAGTATGTTGTTTTATTCATTTAGCTAGTCAAATAAACATACTTCTCAGATTTTTAACCATCCCAATTTCTCTTTAAAATACCCGACTTCTCCGTTTATAAAATTCCTTATTTTGTATCGTTCTTCTTCACTGTAACTCCGATTTGAGTGAAACCAATGCCAAAACGATCGTGTGAAAAGTGGCTATATTATCCGTTGATTGGTTTTTTGATTTATGGTAATTTTTCTTGACCGAATTTCGAATTTAGTTTTTAGAGTAGTTTCTCATAATTTATTTTTGACGTTTACCCATAAATTGTCGAGTTAGATCGATTGAAGAACAAAGAGTCAAAGAACAAAGATTATTTGCTCGTGGAATCTTATTCGTGTGTAAAAGCGTCAAAATAAGGTAAGGGGTGAGAGAGCGTTTGAATTCATGAGTGTAATATATTTTGAGATGAATGGGAAAACGGTATTTCCCAACGATTCATCCGGGGCTTGCTACGTACGACAGTAGCCCTTTGAGGGATAAATTAATTAATGTGCAAATATGAAAATTGGAGATTAAAATATGGAATAGAAATATTTGTAAGGTGTTGATTGATTTAATTTCTTTAAATGTGTGGTATTTGATGTTATTGTGATATTGAGCGTCGAGTTAATTTTATGTATATGTTTGATTAGATGAGTTTATGTGATATGATGATAAAAGATGGATGTGTTGTGATAATTTTATGTGATGATGATGATGTATGAATAATAATTGTGATTTCATAAATTTGTGATAAGTTTATGTGATGAGTTACGATTGATGATAGTGATGCTCTAAATTTGTGATGACTTATGTAATGATGATGATGTGTGATTTATAATAGTGATGTTATGAATTGGTGATGAAAAGATTGAAGTAACCTCTGATGAAATAATTGTGATTCCAATTTGTGTTTGAGATGACGGTCTTAATGGAGTACCATAGCCAAACGAGGGGAGAAAATAAATATTGAGAATTCGTGAAGTGGAGATTATTTTGTCATCATATAGGTAGGGCCTGGCAAGCCTAGCGATTCCGGGGAAGTACAACTGAATTGAGCCTGATCGTGGCGGTCTACTGTTGAGCCTTAAGGCAAGATTGTTAGACCTTGGAGGTATTCGGGTGGGGAATTCCTAGGTGACTTGTAGGTAGCACTCCAAATGTCGGGAGCTACCATGCAACACATGTTTACCTCGACTGTCGTGTATATGTGTCTCGGGTTGAGTTGAGGGGATCTATGAGGACAGGGCCAATTTGAATTATCCGTCCACCAGAATGGTGGCATAGTATCATGGGCACCTAACCAAGTACTTCAGAGTTAGAATGGTACCACATTGTGAAGTAGAGTCTAAGCTCATGCATAGCATTGCATTTTCTTGTGATTGTTTTGTTGTGATTAATATGTGTCGTGTGCGATAATATTTCTTCTTAGATGATTTGATGTTATGGTGAAATGTATTAACTTTCCTTGAGTGGTTTTGACTTTATAATGTTATGTTTTTCTTTGAAGAATGTTTGTCTAATGATACAGTTTATTTAGAATTAATTATGTGTTCTCCTAACTTATATTATACTATTAACATGATTTCAAAACTCACTTCCTTCGTTGTTTGTGTTTGACTGGCTTGGTCCTGCGTTTGCGAAATCGCATTACAGGTTAATGAGTCTTGAAGTTCAAGTTTGGGAGGAACCCCGCTCTGATAGGTGATACCGGGAATTAAGAGTTGTAATGTGTATTTTACTTATGTAATCACAAATGACTTTTTATATGAAAACCTTAGTATGAGTAAGTCTTAGGAATTAAATCAAGAAATTCTAGTTAAATTAAGTTTGTTGAATTTTAATTGAGGAACAAAGTTGAATTGTTACATATGTATTTAGAGAAACGTGATATCCTAAAATAGATATAAAAGTTTTTATTTTCTTGAACAGATTTTCTTCATCCGCCGCGAGTTTTCTTCAAATAATTTAGTATAAATTATTATAAATGTTATTTTGGGTTTAGGGTGTCACACAGATATGTGTATTATGGGTTCTTGGAATGACAAAGTGTCAGAGGAGAACATGACACATCCAAATATTATTGTCATTGTCAATAATTTAAATCTTAGGCTTTTCTCATGACATGGACGTGTTGCAGCATTTTTTAAAAGATAAAGATGTTGGAGAAATCATATACTTGTACTGTTGTTCTATATCATCAGTGAAGAACCTTATACAAAAGCTTTGTTTGGTTTTTCGTTTTACTTAATAGCAATTTTTAGCTTAAAAAAAATAAACACTAATAATAGTTTTTGATAATTTTTTTATTATATAAACATATTTAATTTATGATAAGTTATTATATATTTATAAATTAACCTGTGCAATGCACTTGTATCACCTCTTTTTTTTTTTGTAACAAAATGTTATATAAAATTTAATTTTTAGTGTTTTATGTAATATTAATAATATAAATAGATATAAATTTTTTCCCTATAATCTAACAATAGATTAAAATAAAAAAATAACAAAATTCTCCTAATTCAGATAAATTATTACACATGGCTTATGAACATCATAAATATTCATTGTGGTATTCTATATTACTTATTTATATGTTTAGTATTTAAAAACTGTTTTAAAATAATTTTTTTCATATTGGTAGTTAATATTCACAATTTATAATAAATAATGTATTGCATGTTTAATTTAAGTATATAAATAGTATTAGTCTATAAGAGGCTGTACATTTATGATTTACATCACTCGAGGAAAGTTCTGAAATTCTAGAATCATTTATGATTTACATCACTCGAGTATTAGTCTATAAGAGGTTGTACATTAGGGTGTTATGTCACACGAGTCATGTTTGTTATATGGTGATATATTTATATGCATGCTTGTTTATTACTTGATACCATGCCAGGTTATGCTTTTGTGCTTTCTATTTTCATACATGTTGTTTTTAGATTGTGACCCATTACTATTATTGTCGGTTGAGCTTACTCCCCAAGTTCTTAGAATTTTGAGTTGTGTGGGAATTACAACGATGTCGAAGACATGGTAGAGCAATGATCTGGATTGGCAATTGGAAACAGTGAAGGTTAATGCCACTCGTGGATCCTCAGTACCTAGTCATCCTCAGTTAGAGTTCAAGATCAGGTTAGGATTTTATTTAAGGGTTTTATTTATTTTCCCTTCCTTATATATCTAAAACAGTTGTGACTTTTTTTGGTTAATGTGAATTGTTTGGTTGTAAGTAAGCCAGTTGTGTTGAAATCATTTTATATAATGCAACAATGATTCTAATTGTCATTTTTGGAAGAGAATTTAACATTAAAATATTTTACTCTAATTTAAATTAAAAGACGATTGTGAATATATTTTAATGTAGAAGTGTTTAGTAGTTTTATTTTTTCAAACAAAATTACACTCTCGCTATTAAAAATTGGAGCGGTACAATCATTATTCTCATTTAATACCGCATCACTCCCAATAAAGTAAAGTAAAGGTATTAAAAGCCAATATTGACATTTTAGAGAATTATCTCTGTGTCTATAAATAATGCACATTACTTCAACATTCTATTCTCCATAAAATATATGGTTTGTTTTTCTTTAAAACCAAGTTTTGTCATCATGAATACTCTTTTGAAGATGTTTTTGAGGTTTTTGGTGCTACTTCGTGCTATTACAGGTGCTCTAGTAGGAATTAGGGTGTCACAACTTACTCTAATAGTTAATTGTTTGTTAGTCAATAATAATTTCCATATTTTGTTTATGAATGACACATTTACAATTATTACAAAGACTCTACTATTTATGTTACAATTATTACAAAGGCACTAATATTTGAGTCAATAAGATAAACTCAATAACGTAGACAATTATTACAAAGACACTAATATTTATATAATAATATTTTTTAAAATTAGTGTTTAAATGATATTCACTAATAGTTTTTTCTGTCAATTAGTTATGATCTTTAGATTATTAAAAATATTTAACTTTAATTAAAATTATCTCAAAAGTTACATAAATAATTAGTTATTATTGCTTAACAATTTAAAAATTTTCAAATACATCGTATCAAAAGAAACTTACAATTAATGCCCTCATAACAGTTATTGATAAGAGTTTCTTCATGTTTTTTATTTTCATCCATTGAGAACCTTAGGAGGATTTTTGCAATAGAATCATGGAGTTTTTCCCTAGATATTTATTTATTCTCTTGTATACCATATTTCATTCCGATAAAAAAACTAATGTCCAATTTTAAGTTAGAATTCATGGTCTTCGTCTTGAATATTAGAGACTACAAATTATTTTTATAATTGCAAGAGGTTTTGGTATTCTCTTTCCTTTAATGGAGTAACTGGTAGTAAGAAATTTTGATAGTATGCACACACACAAAAATGGTGGACCTTCCTTCTTCTTCAAATAGATTGCTATGTTTTTAATGTGCATGTTGAGTTTGAAAAACTCCTACTTTTTTGCTCATCTTGTCATGTTATTGGTTATTTATAAGATAACAGTCATCTTGTGACGTTATTGGTCAGCTTCACGTGAAAGATCCAATTATGTAAAATGACCTTTTTGTTGTAGATGATGTGGCTAATAGAAACATTTGACTATTTAGAAATCATTTTTGAGAATGAGGTCTATATTACTCGTAATGCAAATGGTTTTCACAATCTTAAACTTGTTGTTTTGTAAAATAGATTTTGTACAAATACAAGGAATGGTCATGCAAGCATAAAAAAAATAAACACTGAGAATAATTTTTGATAAAATTTTAAAGTAATTTTTATTTATTATATAAATGTATTTAATTTATGATAAGTTAATATATATTTATAAATTAACCTGTGCAACCCACCTGTATCACATCTTTTTTTTTTTGTAACAAAATATGATATAAAATATAATTTATAGTGTTTTATGTAATATTAATAATATAAATAGATATAAATATTTTTCCCCTAATCTAACAATAGTTTAAGATAAAAAAACTAACAAAGTTCTCCCGATGCAGATAAATTATTACACATGACTTATCAACGTCATAAATATTCATTGTGGTATTCTATATTACTTATTTAAATGTTTACAATTTAAAAAGTATTTTAAAATAATCTTTTGATATTGGTAGTTAATATTCAAAATTTATGATAAATAATGTATTGCATGTTCAATTTAATTTTATAAAGAGTATGAATATGTGATAGGTTGTACATTTATGATTTACGTCACTCGTAGAGGGTTCTGAAATTCTAGAATCTTGTGCATTAGCATATAAGCATTGCATTATGGTGCTTTGTTTAATATATGCATGCTTGTTTATTACTTGATACCATGTCATGTTATGCTTTTATGGTTTGTATTTTCATATATATATATATATATATATATATATATATATATTGTTTTTAGATTTGTGACTCTTTACTATTACTCTGGGTTGAGCTTACGCCCTAAGTTCTTAGAGTTTTGAGTTGTGTGGAAATTACAACAACATCGAAGACATGGCAGAGAAATGATTTGGATTGGCAATTGGAAGTAGTAAGGCTTAATGCCACTTGTGGATCCTTAGTACCCAGTCATCCTCAATTAGAGTTCAAGATCAGCTTAGGCTTTTATTTATTTTCCCTCCCTTATTGCAATGATGTTGTTGCAAGGGAAGTTATATATATGAAACAGTTGTGACAGTTTTTGGTTAATCTGAGCTGTTTGATTGTAACTTAGTTAGTTGTGTTGAAATCATTTTATATAATGCAACAATGATTCTAATCGTCATTTTTGAAGAAGAAAATTACAATAAAATATTTTCTTTGATTTAAATTAAAAGACGATCATGAATATTTTTTATGCAGAAGCATTTAGTAGTTTTATTTATTTTTTAAAAAAACTTACACTTTCGCTATTAAAAATTGTAGTGTTACAATCGTTATTCTCATTTAACACTGCATCACTCCAAAGACTTATAATGCACATATCTAAATAATGATCCTCACTAGGTATTTTAGTTTCATTTGAATGAGAAGATTTAAATCCAAAGACCTCTCTTATTGCATTTTTAAAGCTTATAGATTGTTTCCATTGACACATTCACCAGTGTTCAATTTAATTTTATAAAGTGTATTAAATATATTTAATAATGCTTCTTTTACTCAAATTTTATAATGCTTAAAATTAGAATTAAGATATTATATTTTATTAATATAAATTTAATACTCGCAATAAATGTAGAGCAGGTGAAATCAATTAAGAATGAAAAATTATTTTTTAATAAATACTATTAGAAATTATATCCCAATAAAGTAAAGGTATTAAAAGTCAGTCAAAAAAAATTAAAAGATGTACTTAAATATTGTAGAATAATTAAGTTTTTCACGCTATTCATGTCTAAAGTTTTTCAATAATGACATTTTAGAGGATTATCTCTTTGTCTATAAATAATACACATTACTTCAACATACCATTCTCCATAAGATATCCACTTTACTTTCTTTGAAATCAAGTTTTGTCATCATGAAAACTCTTTTGAAGTTTTTTGTGCTATTTGTTGCTATTACATGTGCTCTAGTAGGAAATGCAAATGGGTTACCTCCTTGTTGCGATCCTCCTGGAATATGTGACCCAGTTCTCTGTTATAAGCTCCCATGTTGTAGCCCTCCATCCCGTTATACAAAGTCCTAAAACTTTGATTTTCTTCTATTACTTTAAAACCAATCATTTTATATTTAAGAAAAGCCCATCTAATATGTAATAATTTGGATTAATAAGATTAATTAAAAAAATTATATTTTCTTATTATTTATTATTGTTTGCCTTTAATTTTATTAGATTTTTTATGTCGAAATATGTGCATGTCTAGATCTATGTTTTTTGAAGTAACTTTTGATAGTGTTACTTCTTTAATAACTCATTCAAGATCTCAAATTTAACTTTTGAATATTTTTATATTATACATGAATTATAATATATAATTTATATAAATTAATATTTAAAACATTGAAAGAATATGTCAGAGATGTAATCAAAACGTTGAGAAATTATGCAAGTAGCTATTGCTACTAGTTATTAAGAATATAGAAATGTGAGAATAATATGCTATATGAATCTAACACATGTAGTTTCTCTACATGTCATGTAGGCAAATATGATATCTTGATAAAATGACGTATAAACAATTAGTGGTTACTATAATCTAGGAACCTCGCAATGGGAGAATTCAACAACGAGATAACTTATTTGACAAATATTTCAATAATAAAAATAATTAAAATAAATAGTTACTTTTCAAAAAATAATTAAATAATACTTTTTGAAATAGTAAATTATTACAACAATTCCCACACATTTAATTTTTTTTTAAAAGATTAAAATTGAAAAACTTTCATCGATTAATATCATAGATGTAACCCATTAGATCTTTGTAGTCAAGCTATATGAACAAGTTCTAGACAAGTAAAACTTAACACACAAGTGAATTGGTGTAGTCAATCTTTATGAATTCACAAAAATTTATGTATGTTATAGGTCTGCCAAGCACATTACATCCCCACAATTCTTGTTATTACACCATTTTGAACAAAATAGGTCGTGCGCAGGCTCGATATTCATGAGGGCTCTAGAGATTTGTGATGATCTCATGCAAGCGGCCACACTTGACACCCATATAGAAGATTTCTTCAAATGTATGCTGCAAATCACACACCACTCATAAGAGATATGAAAATCATTTGTTAAAAGTTTTGTAGCTTAACCTCTCACAAATACAACGTAACACACTGATTTTTAAAAGCACAAGTGTATTAGTTTTTTAAAAAATCAACTCAATAAAAATAGTGCATCCCAAAACAAAAATGAGAAGGACCATAAATAAATATAACATACATGCTAGTATGCAAAATTGTTTTGTGACAATAACCCCAAAATATACAAAACCAAAAAATATATCGGGGCTCTAAGACCTAACAGATCATCGATCACTCTTCGGTTTTCTCGGCAGACACCTACATAGAAATGCTGCTCCAAGAAAGATAACCCCCATGGTGACGTCCAAAAATTGGAACATGGACCTAACAACAAAAGTCAATTGTTAAAGTATGTCATAGATACAACCATCCCGAAATAAAATAAGTATAACCACCAAAAGAGAGGAACTACTGCCCTATACAAAATCTTAATCTAATCAAGAGAATAACAACTATAGTATTTTGGCAAGTATCCCTCATCTAAGTAATAACGCGGTATCCCTCATCTAACGCGGTATCCCTCATCAAAGTAACCTCCCTTTCATCTTTAGTCATAAAGGGATCAGTCTCCTCAAATGTCTGGTCTTCCCACGAGATATGTGGCTTTAGCGGAGCCAGGATTTCGAAAGATAAAGGATGAAAATAAATTAAAATAATCAATAAATAATTAAAATGAATATTTGTTGGAACTGAAATTATATTTAAATCGTTTTATTATTATGAATATTTCAAATATTTTGGTGGGAGTTATATATATGAATTATGAAAATTCGTATTTCATTCACCTAGAACAGTTTTATATAACTATAAACTTTAAAAATATTAATTAAGGGATTAGAGTGTCACTACGTAATCTAACATTAATAAGCATAATTAAATGTTTTTATGTTATATAGTCAGTAACATAAATTCAATAACATAGACAATTATTACAAAGGCACTACTATTTATATAATATTATCTTTTAAAATTAGTATTTAAATGGTATTCACCAATTGTAGAAAAAAATTTATACTATCAATTAGTTATGATCTTTAGATTATTAAAAATATTTAACTTTAATTAAAATTATCTAAAAAGTCACATTCTAATTAGATATTATTGCTTAACAATTTAAAAGTTTTCAAATTACATTGTATCAAAAGAAACTTATGTCCATTGAGAACCATAGGAGGATTTTGGTGATAGAATCAAGGAGTCTTTCTCAAGATATTCGTTTATTCTCTTGTACACCATATTTCAATTAGAAAAACTAATGTCCAATGTTGAGTTAGAATTCATGGTCTTCATCTTGAATATTAGAGACCACATTTATTTTTAAAATTGCAAGAGGTTTTGGTATCCCCTTGCCTTTGATGGAGTAACTAGTAGTAAAAAATTTGGATATTATGCACAAAAAAAAAATGGTGGAGCTTCCTTTTTAAAAGAGATTGCTAGTATGAAAAACTGCTACTTTTTAGCTCATCTTGTCATAAAGAATATAATGAAAATGCATTTCTCAAAGAAAAGAAAATATATATAAGGTCACTTTCACGTGAAAGGTCCAATTATGTAAAATGAACTTTTTGTGGTAGATGATGTGGCTATTAAATGTGATGAAAGACATGAGAAGGAACATACAACAAGATCAAGAATTTGGATATTCATAAATCATTCTTGAGACACTTTAGGAAAATGAGGTCTATGTTACTCGTAATGCAAATATTTTTCGAAATCTTAAACTTGTTGTTTTGTAAGATAATTTTGTACGTATACAGGGAATGGTTAAATTGAAGAGTCTTCACCGTCTCGTGTAGAACATGCAAGCATAAATCATTCCTCGACTAGCTCTAAAAATACAATTCACAAGGTCTTTAGATCCACCTCATCTCATTCGAATAACATAGAACAATAAATAAAAGGTAATCAATATAGAGATATGTGTATTATGGGTTCTTGGAAGGATAAAGTGTCAGAGGAGAACATGACACATCCAAATGTTATTGTCATTGTCGATAATTTAAATCTTAGGCTTTTCTCATGACATGGAGGTGTTGCAGCATTTTTTAAAAGATAAAGATGTTCGAGAAATGATATACTTGTAGAGCCGTTCTATACCATCAGTGTAGAACCTTATACAAAAGCTTTTTTTTTTGTTTTTCATTTTATTTAATAGCAATTTTTATCTTCAAAAAAAATTAACACTAAGAATAGTTTTTGATAAAATTTTAAAGTAATTTTTATTTATTATATAAATGTATTTAATTTATGATCAGTTAATATATATTTATAAATTAATTTGTGCAACCCACATGTATGACGTCTTTTTTTTTT
>JBBPBP010009778.1:33959187-33969666 GCA_037974735.1 Cicer chorassanicum | reverse complement strand
ATATAAAATATAATTTATAGTGTTTTATGTAATATTAACAATATAAATAGATATAAACATTTTTCCCCTAATCTAACAATAGATTAAAATAAAAAAAATAACAAAATTCTCCCAGTTCAGATAAATTATTACACATGACTTATCAATGTTTAGGATTTAAAAAATATTTTAAAATAATCTTTTCATATTGGTAGTTAATATTCACAATTTATAATAAATAATGTATTGCATGTTCAATTTAATTTTATAAATAGTATGAATATGGGATAGGTTCTAAATTTATGATTTACGTCACTTGAAGAGGGTTCTGAAATGCTAAAATCATGTGCACTAGCATATAAGCATTGCATTAGGGTGTTTTGTTTGATATATGAATGCTTGTTTATCACTTGATACCATGTCATGTTATGCTTTTATGCTTTGTATTTTCATATATATATATATATATATATATATATATATATATATATATATATATATATATATATATATATATATATATATATGTTGTTTTTAGATTTGTGACTCTTTACTATTATTGTGGGTTGAGCTTACGGCCTAAGTTCTTAGAGTTTTGAGTTGTGTGGGAATTACAAAGACATCGAAGACATGGTAGAGAAATGATTTGGATTGGCAATTGGAAGTATGGAGGCTTAATGCCACTTGTGGGTCCGTAGTACCCTGTCATCCTCAATTAGAGTTCAAGATCAGCTTAGACTTTTGTTTAATTTCCCTTCCTTATGCTCCTTGTAAAAGTAGCCCGACTTAGATTGGTCGTTTGCCCAAGCAGTCGACAACTATCAATTAGGGAATTACAACAATGTTTCCGTCATTAGAGAAACTAATAGTAGTACGTAATCTAACATCGTCTGAAGACATAGCCAAATATCCACAATAATTGTAAAGGGTCACCAACCAAAAATAAAAAATATCATTTAACAACTATAGCATGGTATCACATGTTGAAGCAAAACATGTATGCACATATATCATTATAACAAACATGACTCTTGTGACAAGTCACTCTAGTTCAATGAATATATCCCAATGCACATCATTTCGGAATATCAAACCCTCTCATAGACTAGCACAATTTACTATGGTGCAATCTCTCAAATAGTAGAACGGCTTAATAATCCTCAAAAGGATAAGGTGGACCATCCAATAACATGATACAACCTCGTGGCTCATCACAGTCACCACTAACTATCAAATGCATAATCATATCTAACTCTTTCACAACAATTATTATGTAAATGCAGCTATTAAAAGACTCTAATTTTAATACTCATCATACACTAATAATTTTAAGCACTCTTTCATAGAGGACACTCATGACATATTATCATAAATGAAATTCATATCATATAGTAAACACATATTATTAGTTATGAATACATAATGACATTACCAACATTTATCACAGATTCAAACATCTGTCACAAAAATAGGTTCCTATTTGCAAACTAAAAATTTGGAAGGAGCAAACTAGAAATAGGTTCTTATATGCAAACTAAAAATTTCCACATCGTATGAGGGCATATCCCAATTTCCACATTAATTGTAAAGGATCACCAACCAACAATAACACATATCATTTAATAAGTATAACATGGTATCAAATGATGAAGCATAACATGTATGCACATATATGATTATAACAAATATGACTCGCATTACAACTCACTCTAACTTGATGACTATATATTAGTGCACATAATTTTGGAATTTCAAACCCTCCTCGAGGGGCGTAAATCACAAATGTACAACTTCTCACAGAAAAGTACTATTTACCAAGGTGTAGTCTCTCATAGACTAGCACGATTTACTATGGTGCAGTCTTTCACAGAGTATCACGATTCAATAATCCTCATAAGGATAAGGTGGACCATCAAATCACGTGATACTACCATGAGGTCCATCACGGTTACCCCTAACTATGAAATACATGAGCATACTCTTACTCTTCCACAACAATTATTATGTAAATGCGACATAACGACATAATGATTCATCATACACTAATAATTTTCAACACTTTTTCACATAGCATACTTATGACATATTATCAATAATAAAATTCATAAAATATAGTAAATACATATTATAAATTATGAATACATAATGATATTAACCACATTTATCACAGGTTAAAACAACAATCAACGAAATAGGTTTCTATATGCAAACTAAAAATTTAGAAGAAACACTTTACCTTGCAAACGTCTAGAAACATAAGCATCAGTTCCTCTAAAATGTCTCGTACGATAAATCAATAATTGTTTTAAGTTAAACAAACACTCAAAACAATTAAATGCAGCTATTAAAAGACACAACTTTAATACCCATTATACATTAATAATTGTCAACACTTTTTCACAAAGCATACTCATGACATATTATCATCAATGAAATTCAAAACAAATAGTAAACACATATTATTATTTATGAATACTTAATGAAATTAACATCATTAATCACATATTTAAACTCTAATCACACAAATTTTTTCCTAAATGCAAAAACACATAAGACGTTAGTTCCTCTAAAATGCCTCGTACCTTAAATCAACAATTGTCTTAAGCTAAACAAATACTCAACACTTTAAAGATACAAGCCTAATCCAACTATTATCCTCAAATATATTCTAGGGTATTTTCCCACTTGATTCCACATAGCCTCAAAAGTCCCCATCTTTTACTTAGAACACCAACACTTGTAAAAATTTCGAAAGTTCCAATTTCAATATTTTTGTCACATTAGCAAAACCCTAAGTAAATTTTATTAGGTTTTCAACCCTATTTTCAACCCTATTTTATTAGGCTTCTCGCACTTAAGTAAAATTTGGTGTTTTGAAAGAGTGTGAGAGTGTGTTCGGCCAAGGAGAGGAAGAAATGAGGGGTGCATTGAGAACAAGTTTTTAAGAATGAGTTATACTTCAACAAATGTAACAGAGAATTGTTGTAATTCTTTTGTTTAGCTTGTCTCTTCATCAGATGATGCATCATAAAAATGTATAGTTCTTGTAACAAGAGTTTGCACACTTTAATAAATTATTAGCACAATATATTGTTCGCACAAAATAAGTTAAGTCATCAAATATGTGATCTTGGATTATATATTATAAAAAAATATGTGTTATGAATATTTCGTAGAGGTTCATATTCTCAAGCTTTCTACCTTCACATGAGTTCTATAACTCTCATAAGTAAAAGGTCTTACTTATTGATATTAGTGGAATGTTTATTGCACAATATGAAAGATCATTTATATACTAGTTGGCTATTCGATTTGTGTCTTATAAATAGGACTCGTGTAACATTTTGAAGTGTACCTTGATGATAATAATGCAATAGTCTCTTTGTCTCTATTCTCCCTTCTCTCTATTGTTCTATTAATCGTTATGATTATTAATTTTATAATACGGTGCGATTGTCTATAACTTTTTTCTTTTGCGTATATCGCATCTTCCCTCTCAAATTTCCTAAGGCTCTTTTGTTTTCACCATCAGACATTTCATGTCTTCTCTCCCTTCTGAATTCATACTTATATTCCTCATCATGGAGAGATCTTTCGTGCGGCCTTTCATTCATGAACTCATACCGCAAATCGTTCAATTTTGTATTAATCAATTTAGTGACCTTTTTCATGAGAGAAGCGGTTCTTGGTGATGAATGTGTAGAATCACCATTTTCCATGTCCTCAAAATACAACAAAAAATAATTAAGTAAACCAATGAAAAATGAGTTAAACGGACCTCATCACTCTTCTAAATATTTACACTTACTAATTTGTCGCTTATGCATATCATTCAATCAAGACTTTTGATGGGGAATAAACACAGAAACACAATAACAAGTAATACGCAGCGGATATAAAATTCCCCCAACTTGCAAGAACCCGTGAGGAGCAACAACAAATATATGGCAGCAAATTAATCAAAATAAAAGATTGTAAAGAACACCGATATTTTAACGTGGAAAACCCCTCAATGCAAGGGTAAAAACCACGGGTCGTCCAGACCAAAGAAATAGCTCCACTATAATCAAATAAGGGTACAAGAGAGTCTCAAAAAGATGCACCAAGTGTGCCTACAACCAGCCAAAATAGCAAAGCACTAAAGCTTACAAATGAAAAGCAAGAAGAAGTAAAACATCTAAAAACCTGCTGCTGTGCGAGCACGATTTCTCCCACTCCAGATGTCGTTTTGCCAATCCGACCGTTGAAAACGAAGCCCTGAATGTTGCGAACCTACTGTCCAAATTTCAGCTCGATCCAACGGTTAACGAATGCGCAATCGATGTTTTTCTGAGACTGATTTAACAAAATCGGGAATAGGGTTTACTCTTCTCTTTTCTCTTTTGGTGGCTGCCTTTTCTCTCAAAATAGTCTCTCTCTTCTAACCCTAATTAGACCACTCTCCACTTAAATAAGTGAGACACATGGACTACAATATTTGGGCTTTTCTCCACATAGGAAGGGAGCCCAATACTCAACACATCTCCCCCTCACAACTATGTGGAGATAATCGCCAAACTGGCGATATCACAACAAGTTTCAAACTTCCCTCTTGGTAATGCTTTAGTCATCATATCAGAACCATTATAATCAGTATGAATTTTAGCCAACTCCAACAGCTTAGCTTCCAAAACATCACGTATCCAATGATACCTCACATCAATGTGTTTGGACCTGCTATGAAACGTCGAATTCTTACCAAGATGAATAGCACTTTGACTATCGACAAATAATACATATTTATCCTGAATAAACCCAAGCTCCTGCAAGAATTTCTTCAACCAAATCAACTCTTTGCATGCTTCGGTAATGGCAATGAACTCTGCCTCAGTTGTAGACAATGCTACACATTTCTGTAATCTCGACTGCCAAGCCACAGCTCCATCTGCAAATTTAATCATGTAGCCTGAAGTTGACTTTCTTGAGTCAATATCTCCAGCCATATCTGAGTCGGAGTACCCCACCAAAATAGGTTTGTCACCTCCAAAACAAAGCCTCATACATGTAGTACCACGAAGATACTTCAAAATCCATTTTACAGCATTCCAATGCTCTCTACCTGGATTTGACAAAAATCTACTAACTGTACCAACAGCATGCGCAATATCTGGTCTTGTACACACCATTGCATACATCAAACTACCCACAACAGAAGCATAAGGTACTCGTTCCATGTCTCTTTTCTCATCTTCACTAGAAGGACTTTGTTTAGAACTCAACTTAAAATGAGCAGCAAGAGGAGTACTTACAGCCTTAGAGTTTTCCATTTGAAACCGTTGCAACACTCTCTCAATATAGTGTTCTTGTGACATCCAAAGTTTCTTCTCCTTTCTGTCACGCATGATTCTTATGCCAAGAATCTGTTTAGCTGCTCCCATGTCTTTCATGGCAAATGACTCGCCCAACTGCTTCTTTAACCTGTCAATCTTGGAAATATTTTTCCCAACAATAAGTATGTCATCGACATATAATAACAGGATAATGAAATCATCGTTAGAAAATTTTCTAACAAATACACAATGGTCAGAAGTAGTCTTCATGTATCCTTGGTCACACATAACAGACTCAAACTTTTTGTACCACTGCCTTGGAGCTTGCTTCAAACCGTATAGACTTTTTCTTAGTCTACACACATAGTCTTCCTTGCCTTCAACAAGAAAACCATCAGGTTGCTTCATGTAAATCTCTTCCTCCAAATCACCATGAAGAAAAGCCGTTTTTACATCCATTTGCTCAACCTCTAAGTCAAGAGTAGCTGCCAAACTCAACACGGTTCTAATTGATGACATTTTTACCACAGGTGAGAAAATCTCATTAAAATCAACACCCTTTCTTTGACGGAAACCTTTCACCACTAATCTGGCTTTATACCTCGGAGACTTTGAGTTACTCTCAAGTTTCACTCTATAGATCCACCTGTTTTCCAAAGCCCTTTTGCCTTTTGGCAACTTCACCAAATCATAAGTGTGATTATCATGCAAGGATTTCATCTCATCATGCATTGCATCCAACCACTTTTGACTTTCTTCACTCTCCATGGCCTCTCGAAAACACTCAGGTTCCCCTTCATCAGTCAAATTCACATACTCATCAGAAACATACCTTGTAGATGGTTGTCTCTACCTCTTAGACCTCCTGAGTTGGGTTAGAGATGATTCAGAAGCATCACTAAGATTCTCATCGTGTGACAACTCATGATCTTCACTAGTTGGAATATTTACCTCATCTCCAAGTCGATGATCATCAACACAATCATGTGGCTCATCATTCTGATCATTACCATCAGTAGTATCCAAATCAGGAACAGGTGACCGAACTGGATCACCATCAGATAAGACGTTATCTCTCTCAGGTGTAGTCTTCTCCACCTTATCAATGTCTTCAATAGTTTGGTCTTCCATGAACACTACATCACGACTTCTAATAACCTTTTTGTTTATAGGATCGTATAACTTGTAGCCAAATTCATCTTCACCATAACCAAGGAAGATACATTGCCTTGACTTTGCATCCAACTTGGATCTTTCATCCTTCGGAACATGCACAAAAGCCTTGCAACCAAAGACTCTCAAGTGATCATACTTGACATTCTTCCCAAACCATACCTTGTTTGGTACCTCACTATTCAAAGCGATAGTAGGAGTAAGATTAATAACATGCACCGCCGTGTACAGTGCCTCACCCCAATAATGTTTAGGCAACTTAGCTTCAGAGAGCATACACCTCACTCTCTCAACAAGTGTTTGATTCATCCTCTCTGCTAAACCATTCAGCTGAGGAGTTTTAGGAGGAGTCTTTTCATGTGCTATACCCTGTTGTTTGCAATAGACATCAAAGGGTCCGCAATACTCACCACCGTTGTCAGTACCAACACGTTTCAGCTTCTTGCCTGTCTGCCTCTCAACCAAAGCATGAAATTGTTTGAATTTCTCCAACACTTGGTCTTTTGTCTTCAGAACATAAACCCATATTTTCCTGGAACAATCATCAATAAAAGTAACAAAATAAAGTGCACCACTAAAAGATTTTACCTTTAAAGGGCCACAGACGTCAGAATGCACCAACTGAAGCAACTCTGACTTTCTAGAGGGAGGATGCCTTTTGAAGGATACTCTAGTTTGTTTACCAATTATGCAGTGAGAACATTTCTCCAAATCTACATTCTTCAAACCTGGAAGCGCATCCTTTCTAGCTAAACAATTTAACCCCTTTTCACTGATATGGCTAAGCCTTCGGTGCCACAAAGATGATTCTGTATCCACGGCATTCACACTGTCTTTTGCAACTACAGCTTTTGTCCAATACAGTTTACTAATTTTCTCCCCTCTAGCCACAACCAAGTTACCTTTACTGAGTTTCCACTTTCCAGAAGCAAAATAATTATCAAAACCACTTTCATCAAGCATATGCACAGAAATCAAATTGAAGCGAACATCTGGAGCATGTTTGACTCCTTTAAGCAACAATTGCATTCCCATGTTGGTTTGCAAGCATACATCACCAACACCAATTACCTTAGATACACCATCATTACCCATCTTCAAAACTCCAAAATCACCTGAAGTATAAGATGTGAAGAACTCCTTCCTCGGTGTAACATGTAGTGTAGCACCACTATCAATTATCCACATGCTCTCATCAGATACAAGATTAATTGACTCATAGTCACGGAGAATAACAAGATCATCACTAGTAGCAGTAGTAACACGGTCATCATCACTATCATCATCACGACCTCTTTGTTTCTGCTTACCTTTCTTGCCTTTGTTCTCCTTTTTCCACATAAAACAATTCTTCTGTATGTGCCCTGTTTTATGACAAAAATGACACTCCACATTTTTGTATCTAGACTTGGACTTGCTTCTGCTATTTTCTCTACCACCATTCGGTTCTTTTTTCTGACTTCTCCCCCTATTTTCAGTGACAAGAACTTCAGATTGAGATGAAGAACCTTGTGCCTTCCTTCTCATCTCCTCATTCAAAACACCACCCTTAGCCGTTTCCAAAGAAACAACGCCATTAGGAGCTGAACTCGTTATAGAAACCCGAAATGTCTCCCAAGACTCTGGTAAAGATAACAGTAAAAATAGTCCCAATAGCTCATCATCAAACTCGATACCCATTCCAGACATTTGATCAAGGAGCCCCTGAAATTCACTCAAGTGGTTCGAAATAGACGTTCCCTCCTTATACTTCAAACTTATGAAACTATTCAGTAAGAATAATTTATTATTCCCTGATTTAGAGGCAAACAAAGTCTCTATCTTATCCCACATAGTTTTTGCATTTGTCTCATTAGCAATATGATTATAAACATTATCTTCTACATATTGCCTAACAAAACCACATACCTGTTGATGTTCAAATTCCCAGTCTTCCTTAGATTTAGTATCCGACTTTTTAGAACCAAAAATAGGAAGATGCATATTCTCCACAAATAACAAATCTTTCATCTTGCCCTTCCACAAATGGTAATTAGTACCATTCAAGCATACCATCTTTATATTCATATTTGCCTCCATCCTTCAAGCAAGTCAAATAACCCTTTAACCAAGAGCTCTGATACCACTCTGATGGGGAATAAACACAGAAACACAATAACAAGTAATACGCAGCGGATATAAAATTTCCCCAACTTGCAAGAACCCGTGAGGAGCAACAACAAATATATGGCAGCAAATTAATCAAAATAAAAGATTGTAAAGAACACCGATATTTTAACGTGGAAAACCCCTCAATGCAAGGGTAAAAACCACGGGTCGTCCAGACCAAAGAAATAGCTCCACTATAATCAAATAAGGGTACAAGAGAGTCTCAAAAAGATGCACCAAGTGTGCCTACAACCAGCCAAAATAGCAAAGCACTAAAGCTTACAAATGAAAAGCAAGAAGAAGTAAAACATCTAAAAACCTGCTGCTGTGCGAGCACGATTGCTCCCACTCCAGATGTCGTTTTGCCGATCCGACCGTTGAAAACGAAGCCCTGAATGTTGCGAACCTACTGTCCAAATTTCAGCTCGATCCAACGGTTAACGAATGCGCAATCGATGTTTTTCTGAGACTGATTTAACAAAATCGGGAATAGGGTTTACTCTTCTCTTTTCTCTTTTGGTGGCTGCCTTTTTTCTCAAAATAGTCTCTCTCTTCTAACCCTAATTAGACCACTCTCCACTTAAATAAGTGAGACACATGGACTACTATATTTAGGCTTTTCTCCACATAGGAAGGGAGCCCAATACCCAACAACTTTTTCAATAATATGCTATCTTGCCTTTTTCCAATTCCTAATTGCTTATTCATATGGTTCTTACGAGAACCAAATCATGCCCAATCAAAATTATGGAAAACATATTACAAATGTGAAGGAGCTATATTTCAAAATATCATTTAAGAGCTCAAATATAAGCTCAAGAAATTCTATGACCAAACTAGTGGAATTTTAAACACAAGCAAGAAACAAATAAAACAACAAAAGCATACTCAAATAGGAACACCAAACAAGACAATTTCGATATAACGTTAAAAGAAAAAAAAATATACAAAACAGTTAAAACTTAAAAAATATACAATTTGGTATAGAATAACTAATGGATCTCTTAAACAAAAAGTGTTAAATAATGGTGAAAATAAAATAAAATTCTGTTATTTTTTTCAGCTGCTTTTGCTATTTGCACCATAATTTGTGCCCAATTTTCTATTTGTATCTCTGTTTATAACCTTGTTTTCAGTTATTTTTTATATTTGCATTACTCTCATTATTTTAAGTTACTTTGGCTTTTGAATTTCCAGATTTGAGGGATAAATGAAGAGATAATACCAAAAACAATTTTGCTCTACCAAATTTGGATTAAAATCTCTTTGGTGCAGAAAATGACGGTGATCTCTACGAATTTCTGAAAAATTTCCAGCTACACAAGCAACTAATTATTCTATCGGATTGCATGGAAAACTGAACTAAATCGAGGAATTATGCACGAAATTTCCTTTGCAACAATTAACACCAAAATCAACAATCAATCCAACAAAATTTGAGAGATTTATGTGCGGATTTGAGTGAGATAACTGAATGCAATTATGGAATCATGGTTCAATATGACATTTGAAAGAATACGTGAAAATGGAGAAATAAAATTCCAAATTCAATTCATGAATCAGCAATATATGATATTTAACAAATATCTAATAGTTTAGATCAAACATAGGTCAATTGAATTCTAATAAGAATTTGATGAAAGACAAAAATTTCAAGAAAATTTTTTCACTATTTTTTTTTTTATTAATTTTGAATCTAGAACTGTGTAAAGACTCATGATACCACTTGATGTGTACAACTGAGAAAATCTTAGAAAATTCAAAATTCTACGATTAAGAAGAGAAAGAAGACATAAAAAAAAGGTTTAAATATGTCTTTGGTCCCTACATATATATCAGTTTGATTTTAGTCCTTGTAAGATTTTTTTTT
>JBBPBP010009778.1:33889215-33937166 GCA_037974735.1 Cicer chorassanicum | reverse complement strand
TAGTCCTGGTACGTCTGGTGGAAAGACTTCAGAGAAATCCCTCACCACTGGGATATCATCGACAACAACCTCTGGATTCATACTGATTGAGTTGAGAAACACATATTTTTGGACTCCTCCCTTTAGAGAAAACTTTAGTCTGTTGGTTGAGAGGAACTTCGAAATATCGGGATCCGAAAATATCACATTCCGTCGAGCACAATCTAATAGGACATAGTTGTTAGACAACCAATCCATTCCCAGAATTACTCCCAGATGTTTTAGAGGAATAAAATTAAATTGGCCTTAAAGTTCATTCTAAACACAGTCAGCGGGCATTGTAAGCACACCGAATTACATTTTACTGGCTCAGTAGAGGGTAGGGCAATTACTAAGTCGAACGCCAAAGTAGTGACATCTAGTTTGAGTGAATTCACCCAATCTAATGAAATAAACGAATGTGTTGCTCCAGAATCATATATCACAGAAAGTATTTTTTCCAGCAATTAAACACTCACCCTGAATAAGTTCTGAGGAAGATGGTGCTTCTTTTCCACTAATGTGATAAACACGTCCTCGAGCAATAGGGCGCGCAACATCCTTGTTGTTGACACCATCCTTATCATTAACACTATCCTTTTCTCGGCAATCTTTTGCAAGATGACCTGGTTTTTGGCAACTATAACATAACCTGGTTCTTTTGGGACACTCGGTTATCTTATGTCCCTCCTGTCCACTGTGGAAGCATCGCATGGTACGCGTTTGGTTCCGTCCCGCATTTTGAGGCCTCCGATCTTTAGCAATCTCCTGTGGGCGAGCATACGACTTTTGCTGTTGGAGCTGTCTGCCTTTATTTTGTTGGTCACCATTTCCCTTAGGTCTCGTTGGTCAACCAATAGCACTCCTGTTCAGGCGGCTCCGTTTCATGATCTCCACCTTTTTGCACTTCTCCACCAGCACTTGATATTGACGTATCTCTAGGGGTTCCACAGACTCCTTTATCTCCTACCTAAGCCCGCTCTCAAACCTCTCACACATGTACTCTTCATCAACTTGGTTACGAAAATAGCAAAAATGTTTCAATAGGGACTCAATCTTTGCTGCATACTCGGACACTGTGAGACTTCCCTGATATAGTTTTAGAAATTGGGCCTCCTTTTCAGCCCTGGCACTTTTCGGGAAATATTTGTCCAAGAATTTTCTCTTGAAAACCTCCCAGGTCACCTCTTCGTGATTTCCTTTCATTATTTGTTTCGCCCCTCGCCACCAATATTCAACTTCACCAACCAACAAATAGGCGGCATACTCCACCTTTGTGTCACTTGGCAGTGGAGGATCTCAAAGATCTTCTCGATCTCCTGCAGCCAGAGGTCAGCCTTGTCAGGTTCATATTCCCCTTTGAATTTCGGCGGGTCATGTCTACGGAATTCAGTTAGTCCTCTTGTTGCCATAGCTGCTTCCTCCATCTGGTCCCTCTGGGCATTGCGTTGAGCTTGGACTGCAGCTTGCTCAGCCTGAACTGCAATTTGTTGGGTCATTGCAGCTGCCATTGCATTCATGGCTTGGATTACTTCAGTCATGTCACTTCCTCCCTGATGGACTGGTCGATTTGCGCGACGAGCCATACTTCCTACAAATTTTCTAATTAGGATAACACTATGACCTAATTGTAATCGTAGGGTTGTAAGGGAACATTTTATTCACGGTTATACGATAAGTTCAGGTCACACCGTAAGCCGCGTATTAGTGGGGTTCCCAGGAAAGAGAGGTGGGTCAACAGACCACTTAATAACCAAGTCTTTCCTTAGCCAGAATCCCACCAATACAACTTTTACGGTATTACGCTTCCCTTATATTATGGGGATTTCAAAATTTTAAATAGGTTAGAGGTTTAAAACATTGTCTTTATTACAAAAATTTAGATCATAAATTAAAATTTAAGTAATTACGGAATATTTATATTCATTATAAATTCAATTACCATAATTAATAATATCATTAAAATAAAGATATAACAAGGTCAAGCATCACACATAAATCAAGGCATTAATAACAAAGTCAAGCATCACACATAAATCAAGGCATAAATCAAGCATAAATAACAAAGTCAAGCATCACACATAAACCAAGGCATAAATAATAAAGTCAAGCATCACACATAAATCAAGGCATAAATAACAAAGTCAAGCATCACACATAAATTAAGGCATAAATCAAGGCAAGCGTCGTACAAAATCGTCCCACCCCAAAATTTCCGAGGATTATTGCTCTCATACCAATTGTAACGCCCCCGATTTTTTTGATCCAAAGAGTTACTTAAAAATATATTGATTAGAAAGATTTACGACAATTTTTTTTTCTTTATCTAACTACCTAACCTTTATTCATGCAAATAATTAGTAACAACCACATTTATTTAATTTTATTAAGAAAATGTTTATTCAAAACTATAACAAGAAAAACAATAATTCCTAACGGAAGGGAACCCACTCCATATTTCTAGAATCCTAGTGCATTCTTAAAAGTTAGTGACAAAAATTAAAAATAAACTTAGAAATATCGCGACAACTCTATCATTACAAAATTGTATTGAAAACCCATTTTTATCCCCCGTTCACCGCACATTAATACTCATCAACTACTCTTGAATCTCCTCGAACTCATTAGTACCTAAAATGTTGTTGTAAGGGTCAATTTTATCCATCATCCACATCAAACCAAAGTTAAACATATAGAAGAATAACACAAAATATATAAGAGTAAAAACTTCCAATTTAAAAGAAAAATACACAAACCAATAAATTGCATAACAAAAATATATATACATGATGCATGCTCCTAAAACTATATGATCCAGATGTAACTGCCACTAAGGCAACTTCCACATAGAAAAGTCACTCATTCCAATGGGGACAACCTGCCACTAAGACAACTTCCACACAGATCACCCATACTAATGGGGAAAAACCTGCCACTAAGGCAACTTCCACGAAGATGCATATGCCGTGACATGATATGATGATATATTATCAAAGAGATATATTTCCACACAATCCACTAAGAACCATGTCATAAGCATTCAAATCACTTTTCAAAATCATCATCTTATTCACACATCACTAAGATCACATATCCATAACAAATTATCATGAAAATCATAACTTTCACCACATACACACAAAAATCAAGATTTGGTATCATACACACCATAAAGATTAACACGTTAACATATATAACAACAAGATTCAACTCCAACTCATACATCATCATAAAACTTTGTCACATATAACATACAAATTCAACTCTTCTTTCATATTCATTATAAAAATTAAAACTTTATTACATATAACATAAAATTCATAATTTACTTCATATTCGCCATAAAAATCAAAACTTTATCACATATAACATCAAAATTCATACTTTACTTCTTAAAAATCATATATTATATAGTAAACTTAACACAAAGGATTGAAGTTTCATTATTTTAATTCATTAGTCTACATATTATTCCTTTCAAAAAGCAAGCAATCACAATTATTAATTTAATGCCATCCAACCAACGGTCTAACTATAATTTGTGTGGGAAAAGCCCTTACCTTGGCCGCTTTTCTTCCTAGTACAAATCTCTAAGCCCCACGAAGTTGTTCACAAGTAACAAAAGTTTCAAAATTTTGATGCACGAAGAAAAGAGGTGATGGTGGCTAGAATTTTGGTATTCTTTACAGAATCTTGTTTGTAAAGGGTTTGTGAAATAGGGTTTGTCATTGTGGCTAGCGTTTCAATATTCCTTTCTATTTAAAGTGAATATTATTGAGTAGATAGTGTTGGGCCTGAATAAGGAATAGAAGAGAGAAAATATTATAATAATAATAATAATAATAATAATTATTATTATTATTATTATTATTATTATTATTATTATTATTATTATTATTATTATTATTATTATTGTTATTATTAGTTAACTTCATCAAAACAAGGCATAAACTCTCAACCCAACTTTCTACTCATACAGATGGATTGTGTGACACCAAGCCACAACTCTTAGCCCAAATTCTTCTTGCCTTAGAGATAAAAAATACATCTACTAAATAATCCTTACTAACAACTTTACCACAATAAGTCGAACAAGGCGAATAATTACCACACCAAATTTAATATTGGAAAATATATATTTATAGATCCAAATTATTTTAATTAATAATTTTAGAGGTTGTTACAATACCCTTTTTCTTCCCAGTGAACTTTCTCCTCTAAGAGTTTCCCTTCTCAAGCTTAGGACACTTTGATTTGAAATAACCTAGCTTTTTGCAATCATAACATATGATTTTCTTCTTTTCTGAATTTTCTTTTCTTTCTTTGTTATTTGTGGATCGTCATATATCTTTTCGAGGAAATGATTTCTTTTTGTCGTTCCACATGCGTTGGGTTTTCTTTGAGATGAAAGATGGTTCTTCATCATCTGAGTCTTCACTCTGATCATCTAATTCACTTTCCTTTCAGTCCTCATTCGCTTGCATAGCCTTGGAACTTTCTTTTATTCCTTTGGATTTGAGAGCCAAAGACTTTGGCTTATTCTTTGGTTCATCTTCAATTTGATGGGATCTGAGTGAACTTATTAGTTCTTTAAGATGAAGTTTGTTAAGGTCTTTGACCTCTTGTATAAGTGTAACTTTTGGTCTCCACATGCTAGGTAGACTTTCGAGGATTTTCATGACATGATCAACAATAGTGTAACTATTTTGGTGAACTTTTAATACAAACACTAAGATTTGGAATCTAGAGAACACTTTTATTCATTTCTTCATCCTCTTCCATTAGAAAGAGTTCATACTTCTCGACAAGCAGATTTTTCTTAGCTTCCTGCACTTGTTTACTTTCTTTAAAGTTGGGGACCAACGCATCAAAAATTCCTTTTGCTATTTCTTTATTACTGCACTTTTCGAACTCTTTGAACGTGATGGCGTTCATCATAAAGGTTGTAGCTTTATAATGCATCTTGTATTGTTTCTTTTGATCAATGTTGAGTTATTTTTTGAATATTTCAACACCAACAACATTTTTAGGAGCCTCACAGCCATCTCTGATTTTGTCTAAGAGTTCAAGATCATGTGAGATGTAGAAATCTCTCAACCTATCCTTTCAGTTTTCTAATATGTCCCCATACAACAAAGGAGGCTTGTTAGTTATCATAAAATATTAGTTCTTTAGTCAATCACGGTTTAATACTAAAAGTTTTCAAATACATCTTATCAAAAGAAACTTACAATTGATGCCCTCATAACAGCTATTGATAAGAGTTTCTTCATGTTTTTTATTTTCATCCATTGAAAACCTTAGGAGGATTTTTGCAATAGAATCATGGAGTCGTTCTTTAGATATTTATTTATTCTCTTGTATACAATATTTCAATCCAATAAAAAAACTAATGTCCAATGTTAAGTTAGAATTCATGGTCTTCGTCTTGAATATTAGAGACTAGAAATTATATTTATAATTGCAAGAGGTTTTGGTATTCTCTTGCCTTTGATGGAGTAATTGGTAGTAAGAAATTTTGATAGTACGTTCACACACAAATATGGTGGACCTTCCTTCTTCTTAAAAGAGATTGCTATGTTTTTAATGTGCATGTTGAGTTTGAAAAACTCCAACTTTTTTGCTCATCTTCTCATGCTATTGGTTATTTATAAGATAACAGTCATCTTGTCATGTTATTGGTCAGCTTCACGTGAAAGATCCAATTATGTAAAATGACCTTTTTGTTGTAGATGATGTGGCTAATAGAAACATTTGGCTATTTAGAAATCATTTTTGAGAATGAGGTCTATGTTACTCGTAATGCAAATTTGTTTTCACAAGCTTAAACTTGTTGTTTTGTAAGATAGATTTTGTACTAATACAGGGAATGGTCATGCAAGCATAAATCATGCAATCATAAATCAATCACCGACGAGCTCCAAGAATATAATTTTCAAGGTCTTTAGATACACCTCATATCATCCCAATAACATAGAACAACAAAGAAAAGATAATCAATATAGAGATATGTGTATTGTGGGTTCTTGGAATAATAAAGTGTCAGATGAGAACATGAGACATCCAAATGTTATTGTCACTATAGAAAATTTAAATCTTAGGCTTTGCTAATGACATGGAGGTGTTGCAGCATTTTCTAAAAGATAAAGATGTTGGAGAAATAATATACTTCTAGAGTCATTCTATACCATTAGTAAAGAACTTTATACAAAAGCTTTTTTTTGTTTTTCGTTTTACTTAATAGCAATTTTTAGCTAAAAAAAATAAACACTAAGAATAGTTTTTGATTAAATTTTAAAGTAATTTTTATTTATTATATAAATCTATTTAATTTATGATAAATTAATATATATTTATAAATTAACCTGTGCAACCCACCTGTATCACCTCTTTTTTTTTTAACAAAATGCTATATAAAATATAATTTATAGTGTTTTATGTAATACTAATAATATAAATAGATATAAATATTTTTCCCCTAATCTAACAATAGATTAAAATAAAAAACTAACAAAATTCTCCCGGTACAGATAAATTATTACACATGACTTATCAACGTCATAAATATTCATTGTGGTGTTATATATTACTTATTTAAATGTTTAGGATTTATAAAGTATTTTAAAATAATCTTTTCATATTGGTAGTTAATATTCACAATTTATAATAAATAATGTATTGCGTGTTCAATTTAATTTTATAAATAGTATGAATATGTGATAGGTTGTACATTTATGATTTACGTCACTCGTAGAGGGTTCTGAAACTCTAGAATCATGTGCATTAGCATATAAGCATTGCATTAGGGTGCTTTGTTTGATATATGCATGCTTGTTTATCACTTGATACCATGTCATGTTATGCTTTTATGGTTTGTATTTTTCATATATATATCATGTTTTTAGATTTGTGACTCTTTACTATTTTTGTTGGTTGAGCTTACGCCTCATGTTCTTAGAGTTTTGAGTTGTGTGGGAATTACAACGACTGCGAAGACATGGTAGAGAAATGATTTGGATTGGCAATTGGAAGTAGTGAGGCTTAATGCCACTTATGGATCCTCAGTACCAGTCATCCTCAATTAGAGTTCAAGATCAACTTAGGCTTTTATTTATTTTCCCTTCCTTATTGCAATGATGTTTTTGTAATGGAAGTTATATATATGAAACATTTGTGACAATTTTTGTTTAATGTGGATTGTTTGGTTGTAAGTTAGTTAGTTGTGTTGAAATCATTTTATATAATGCAACAATGATTCTAATCGTCATTTTTGAAGAAAAAAAATTACAATAATATATTTTACTTTGATTTAAATTAAAAGACGATCATGAATATTTTTTATGCAAAAGCATTTAGTAGTTTTATTTATTTTTTTAAAAAAATTACACTCTTGCTGTTAAAAATTGTAGTGTTACAATCATTATTCTCATTTAACACCGCATCACTCCAAAGACTTATAATACACATATCTAAATAATGATCGTCACTTGGTATTTTAGTTTCATTTGAATGAGAAGATTTAAATTCAAAGACCTCTCTTATTGCATTTTTAAAGCTTATAGATTGTTTCCATTGACACATTCACCGGTGTTCAATTTAATTTTATAAAGTGTATTAAATATATTTAATAATGCTTCTTTTACTCAAATTTTATAATGCTTAAAATCAGGCTTAAGATATTATATTTTATAAATATAAATTTAATACTCGCAATAATTGTAGAGTAGGTGAAATCAATTAAGAATGAAAAATTATTTTTTTAATAAATACTATTAGAAATTATATCCCAATAAAGTAAAGGTATTAAAAGTCAGTCAAAAAATTAAAAGCTGTACTTAAATATTATAGAATAATTAAGTTTTTCACGTTATTCATGTCTAAAGTTTTCCAATAATGACATTTTAGAGTATTATCTCTTTGTCTATAAATAATACACATTACTTCAACATACCATTCTGCATAAGATATCCACTTTGCTTTTCTTTGAAACCAAGTTTTGTCATCATGAAAACTCTTTTGAAGATGTTTTTGAAGTTTTTTGTGCTACTTGTTGCTATTACAAGTGCTCTAGTAGAAAATGCAAATGCGTTACCTCCTTGTTGCAATCCTCCTGGAATATGTGACCCAGTTGCTTGCTATACGTTCCCATGTTGTATCCCTCCATCCCGTTATACAAAATCCTAAAACATTGATTTTCTTCTATTACTTTAAAACCAATCATTTTATATTTAAGAAAAGCCCATATAATATGAAATACTTTAGATTAATAAGATTGGTTAAAAAATTATATTTTCTTTTTATTTATGATTGTTTGCCTTTAATTTTATCAGATTTTTTATGTGTAAATATGTGCGTGTGTAGATCAAGTTTTTTGGAGTAATTTTTGTTAGTGTTACTTCTTTAATAACTCATTGAAGACGTCAAATTTAACTTTTGAATATCTTTATATTATACATGGACTATTATATATAATTTATATAAATTAATATTTAAAACATTCAAAGAATATGTCAGAGATGTAATCAAAACGTTGAGAAATTATGAAAGAAGCTATTGCTACTAGTTATCAAGAATATAGAAATGTGACAATAATATGCTATTTGAATCTAACACATGTAGTTGTTCTACATGTCATGTAGGCAATGGGAGAATTCAACAAATGGGAGATATATTCAACCTAGCAATTAGTACCTAAAATGTTGTTGTAAGGGTCAGTTTTATCCATCATTCACATCAAACCAAAGTTAAACATATAGAAGAATAATACAAAATATATAAAAGTAAAAACTTCTAACTTAAAATAAAAAAAAAAACGCAAACCGGTAAGTTGTATAACAAAAATATATACATAATGCATGCTCCTAAAACTATATGATCCGGATATAAACCTGTCACTAAGGCAACTTCTACACAGAAAGATCACCTGGGGAAACCTGCCACTAAGGCAACTTCCACGAAGATGCATATGCCATGGCATGATGATCATTTATCAAAGAGATATATTCCCACACAGACCACTAAGATTCATGTCATATGCATTCATATCACTTTTTAAAATCATCATCTTATTCACATATCACTAAGATCACAGGCCACACATCCTTATCATGAGTATCACATATCCATAAACAAATAATCAGGAAAATCATAACTTTCACCACAAACACACAAAAATCGAGACTTGGTATCATACACACCATAAAGATTAACACGTTAACATATATAACAACAAAATTCAACTCCAACTCATATACATCATCATAAAACTTTGTCACATATAACATAGAAATTCAGCCCTTTTTTCATATTCATTATAAAAATTAAAACTTTATTACATATAACATAAAATTCGTACTTTATTTCATATTCGCCATAAAAATCACAACTTTATCATATATAACATAAAAATCTATACATTACTTTATAAAATCATATATTATATAATGAACTTAACGCAAATGATTGGGGTTTCATTATTTTAATTCATTAGTCTACATTTATTCCTTTCAAAAAGCAAGCAATCACAATTATTAATTCCATGCCATCCAAACAACGGTCTAACTATAATTTGTGAGGGGAAAAACCCTTACCTTGGTATTCTTTACAGAATCTTGTTCGTAAAGGGTTTGTGATGGTGGCTGGGGTTTTAGTATTCCTTTCTATTTATTATTACTATGTGTAGAAATATTGTGGATTTTATGAACAATTTAAAGTGAACATTATTAGGTAGATAGTGTTGGGTCTGAATAAGGAATAGAAGGGAGAAAAAATTATTATTATTATTATTATTATTATTATTATTATTATTATTATTATTATTATTATTATTGTTATTATTATTATTATTATTTTTATTATTATTATTATTATTATTATTATTATTATTATTATCATTATTATTATTAGTTAACCTTCATCATAACAAAACAAGGCATAAACTCTCAGCCCAACTTTCTACTCATTTAGATGGGTTGTGCGGCACCAAGCCACAACCCTTAGCCCAAATTGTTCGTGCCTTAAAAGATAAAAATACATCTACTAAATAATTCTTACTAACAACTTTACTACAATAAGTCGAACAAGACGAATAAATACCACACCTAATTTAATATTGGAAAATATATATTTATAGATCCAAATTATTTTAACTAATACTTTTAGAGGATGTTTCAATATTCACCAGCTTAAAATTAGTTTCGTCCTCGAAACTAGTCAGACATGAAAAGGTTAGGGTGGAGGTCTTTCATCTTTTCCTCTAATTCCCAAGTTGCATCTCCAGTTGTTTGGTCACAAATCACCTTGATCAAGGCAATCTCTTTGCCTCATAAGTGCTTAGTAGTCCTATCCGCAATGCTCAGCGGCGGAAATGCAAACGAAAAGTTCTCATTCAACTGTATATCATTTGGCATGATAGTATGGGAAGGATCAATGATGTACTTCCTCAGTTGTGACACATGGAACACGTCGTGCATTATGGCTAGATTTGGAGGCAAAGCAATCTGATAAGCTACGAGACCCACACGTTGGAGGATCTGCTATAAGCCAATGAATTTAGGAGTTAGCTTATTAGACTTCAGGGCCCTACCGGCTCTAGTAGTAGGCGTCACTCTCAAATATACATGTTCACCCTTTTGAAACTCCAGCGGTTTCCTTCGTTTGTCGGCATAACTCTTTTGTCTACTTTGCGCTATCTTCATCCTTTCTTGGATAAGATGGACCTTATTTGTGGTCTGTTGTACCAATTCTGGCCCTACAATTAGGTCTGAATAGTCTGAATAGTCTGGCCCTACAGTAAATTCTCCAAGGTCTGAATAGTTATTTGTGTTTGTCCATCATTTTGAGGGTGATAGGCCGAACTCAATCTCAACTTAGTTCTCAACGCCTCATGTAATGCTCCCCACAAACGAGAAATGAACTTCGGATCTCTATCCGACAAAATGCTGGACGGTACCCCATGTAGTCTGACAATCTCGGCAATGTAGATCTCTGCAAGCTTAGTCACATCATAAGTAGTCCTCACAGGTATGAAATGGGCAGATTTGGTCAGCCTGTCAACAATTACCCAAATGGAGTCAAACTTTTGTTGAGTCTTAGGCAATGCTACCACGAAATCCATGGATATACTATCCCATTTCCATACTGGTATATCTAATGGCATTAGTAGTCCCCCCAGCTTCTGATGCTCTACCTTAGTTTTCTGACAAGTCAAACACGAAGCCACATATTCTGCTAATTGTTTCTTCATTCCCGTCCACCAAAACTTCAGCTTAAGGTCTTTATACATTTTGGTGGTACCAGGGTGAATACTCAGCTTGCTTTTGTGGGCCTCATCCAAGATAGTCCTCCTAAATTCTGCATTGTCGGGTATACAAACACGTCCATTACATCTCAAAATATCGTCGGGGCCCACCTTGAATTCAGGTGCCTTGCCGACCTCGACCAACTTCCTTTTCTCTTGAGTCGACTCGTGTGTAACTTGGAGAACTTTAATCTCATTCATCAATTCACTATCTATAATGATCATTCCACAACGTAGTTTCTCCATTGCAGAATCAAAATAAAGATCCAAGTCACGAAACTTCTCTAATAACTCCAACCCCTTCATTGTTACAAACGAGAGATGAACTCGCTTCCTGCTTAGGGCATCAGCCACCACGTTTGCTTTACCTAGATGGTAATACAACGTGAACTCATAATCTTTAATGAACTCCATCCATCTCCTCTGCATAATGTTAAGTTCCTTTTGATCAAATAAGTATTTCAAACTCTTATGGTCATTGAATACATCAAAACTACATCCGTATAAATAATGTCTCCAAATTTTCAATTCAAAAACAATTGCAGCTAACTCCAAGTCATGAGTGGGATAATTCTTTTCATGCACCTTTAGTTGCCTTGAGGCATAGGCCACTATTAGTTTGTTCTGCATCAGCACACAACTCAAACCCTGATAGGAAGCATCACAATAAACCTCGTAAGGCTCTTCTAGTTGTGGCAACACTAACATTGGGAACGTAGTTAGCTTCTCTTTCATCAGTTGGAAACTTTTCTCACACACCTCAGTCCAAGAATAATTCTGGTTCTTCCTCGTAAGGTGTGTCAATGGAGCAACAATCTTGGCAAATCCCTCAATAAATCTCCTATAGTACTCGGCCAAACTAAAAAAACTTCTAATCTCTATGACTGTTTGCGGTTGTTTCCATGCCATCACAGCGTCTACCTTGGATGGGTCGACACCAATCATTTCCTTAGAAATTACATGTCCCAAGAACTTCACTTCTTCCAACCAAAATTCACATTTTCCTAGATTGGCATATAGTTGTTGCTCCTTCAGTATTTGTAGAACTTGACGCAGATGTTCCTCATGTTCCTCCCGACTCTTGGAATAGATCAAGATGTCATCAATGAAAATCACCACAAACTTATCTAAGAAAGGACGAAAGATACTGTTCATATAATCCAAGAAGATAGCTGGCGCATTAGTCACTCCGAAGAGCATCACCAAATACTCATAATGCCCATATCGTGTTCTAAAGGCTGTCTTGGATATATTATCTTCTTTCACTCGGATTTGATGGTATCCCGACTTTATATTGATCTTAGAAAACACCTCTGCCTCTCAGAGCTGGTCCATTAAGTCGTCAATGCGGGGTAAAGGGTATCTGTTTTTTATTGTGACTTTGTTGGGCTGTCAGTAATCAACACACAGTCTCGACTTTCCATCCTTCTTCTTAACCAATAATACAGGGGCTCCCCATGGTGACACACTAGGCCGAATGAATTGTTTAGACAAAAGGTCTTCCAGTTGGTTCTTTAGTTCTGATAGCTCTAAGGGGGCCATTCTGTAAGGAGCCATAGAAATGGGTCCCGTACCCGGAATAACATCAATAGAAAATTCGATATCGCAAACAGGGGATAGTCCTGGATCGTCTGATGGAAAGACTTTAGAGAAATCCCTCACCACTGGGATATCATCGACAACAACCTCTAGATTCATACTGAATGAGTTGAGAAACACATATTTTTGGACGCCTCCCTTCAGAGAAAACTTCAGTCTGTTGGTTGAGAGGAACTTCGAAATATTGGGATCCAAAAATATCACGTTCTGTCGAGCACAATCTAATATGATGTAGTTGTTAGACAACCAATCCATACCCAAAATTACTACCAGATGTTTTAGAGGGATACAAATTAAATCGGTCTTAAAGTTCATTTTAAACACAGTCAGCAGGCATTGCAAGCACACCGTATTACATTTTACTAGTTTGGCAGAGGGTAGGGAAACTACTAAGTCGAACGACAAGGTAGTGACATCTAGTTTGAGTGAATTGACCCAATCTAATGAAATGACCGAATGGGTTGCTCTAGAATCATATATCACAGAAAATATTTTTCTTTAATTAAACACTCATCTTGAATAAGTTCTAAGGAAGATGGTGCTTCTTTTCCACTAATGTGATAAAAACATCCTCGAGGAGGAGGGCGTGCAACCTCCTTGTTGTTGACAGTATCCTTATCATTAGCACTATCCTTTTCTCGACAATCTTTTGCAAGATGGACTGGTTTTTGAAAAACATAACATAAACTGGTTCTTTTGGGACACTCGGTTATATTATGTCCCTTCTGTCCACAGTGAAAGCATTGCATGGTACGTGTTATGTTCTGTCTCGGATTCTGAAGCCTCCGATCTCTAGCAGTCTCTTGTGGGCGAGCATACGACTTTTGCTGTTGGAGCTGTCTGCCTTTATTTTGTTGGTCACCATTTCCCTGAGGTCTCGTTGGTCCACCAATAGCACATTTGTTTAGGCGGCTTCGTTTCATGATCTCCACCTTTTTGCATTTCTCCACTAGCACTTGATACTGACGTATCTCTAGGGGTCCCACAGACTCCTTAATCTCATACCAGAGCCCATTCTCAAACCTCTCACACATGTACTCTTCATCCATTTGGTTAAGAAAGTAACGAAAATGTCTTGCTAGGGACTCAAACTTTGCTGCATACTCGGACACTGTGAGACTTCTCTGATATAGTTTCAGAAATTGGGCCTCCTTCTCAGCCTTGGCACTCTTCAGAAAATATTTGTCCAAGAATTTTCTCTTGAAAACTTCCAAGGACACCTCTTCGTGGTTTCCTTCCATCATTTGTCTATCCCCTCACCACCAATATTCAGCTTCACCAACCAACAAATAGGCTGCATACTCCACCTTTGTGTCATCTGGGCAGTGGAAGATCTCAAAGATTTTCTCGATGTCCTGCAGCAAGGACCCTCCAATAATTCTGCCTCTACTTACCCCTTACCTCTGGTCAATTAATATTGCTTCTAGTCGTTGCTTTAGGTCAAGAAATCATGCCTCTGATTGCCTATTGCCTCTGGTGTTCCTGCCTCTGATTCAATAATTGTGCCTCCGATTGCTCTTGCCTCTAGTTCAGTAATCGACCATTTGATTGCTCTTGCCTCTGGTTTAGTAATCGTGTCTCTGGTGTTCCTGCCTCTTGTCCAGTAATCATGTATTTGGTTTCTCTTGTCTTTGGTCAAGAAAACATGATTCCGGTGTTCCTGCCTCTAGTGTTCATACTTCTGGGTCTAGTACATTCTATTTCATCTAAAACTGAATTCCAAAAACTGAATTCTAAGTTTTAGTTTTTGGCCTCTCCAACATGTGGGCTGTGACCAATAACTAATGGACTTGTGAAATTAACACTTATAACTGTAGCACAACTGTTGGTTAATTTTTATTCAAGATTGGGGTATCTGAATTTTGTCTCGAAGCATAAGGCATGGATTAATGATGACAATTTGGATTATTTAATCTAACATTTATTGGTATGCAATTTGCAAGTAACACCAAAGGTGGATTAGGATGTTAGAACGTCTGTTAGAGTTAGTTTATGTTAGCTACCAATTATTTAGCTTAATTACAAGTTAATTAGATTAGTTAAAAGTTGGTTGTAATAGTCATTTATGATACATTTGATGCATGATGTTAGAACATGAGTATTCATAATTTTTTGTCTTGAACTACCTTCATTGCTATAAGCTTTTATGTTCCGTTACATAACTTATATGGATTCAAAAAATGAATACGCTTGAGTTTATTTTCTATTTTTTATTTTCGTTCAGTAAATCGAAATAGATGATGATGTTTTTGCTTGACCCACTTTATATAATTCTAATATTTGATCGATATACCTAACCACAAAACTAATGTAATGGATTGAATTTCTAATCGGTTTAGGCAACTCTGCATAAAAATTAACAATTTTTCCATGTGTTGTAGTGTTTTTTAAAGGAAAAACTAAAGCTGTAGTTCTCAATCGAGACTAAGTGTTGCCAACAGCTAATATGATGTAACTGGATATGCTACTGTTTATGTTCCTTTTGTTTGTGTTGTTACTGTTACTAAATGCTTTCTTCAATTATATGCGTATCTTGATTTCTACACTTTGATGTTTTTGAGTTGGTCTTGCCATGAATTAATCTAGTTGTTGTACTAAATAATTGATATTTGGCCTTTTTGCAACAAGCTTTTGTACTATGTTACATTCATGTTGGGTAATCCATCATCTTGCAGAAGCCTTAAGTTGTAGTTCATTGGTCTACTTGTTTGTTTGCATCCTACCATCCTCGTGTGTGTCGATAAATTAATGCAATATTTCCTTTGAAAAATTGAGATTCCCTTTTTTGGAGTGAACCACTTCAATTCCTAAAAGTATTTTAGCTCCCTTATCTACTTGATGCCAAAATTGTTGCGGAGAATATCCTTTATGTAACATCCCGACCCTTATCGTTATCGGCAATAATAATAACGACCATCTTGCCCCCTCTTTCCTACCGTTGGAAATAGCAAATTTTTGCCTTCCGTGTGATATTAGCCCGGTACCTGGGGGATAAGTACCTTCTCATTCCATTCCCACTAAAAGTTAGAATAAGATAAGGAGTAATTATTTGTGTGTCCTTATTGCTTTGTGCACTACAGACTCAATCATTTAAATGTATTAGTCTATGTGTGGGACAACCAAATCTTACAGGACTGGTATTATGGCTATTAATAGGTTAAATGACTTGTGCATGTATATCTTTTTGGGGTGATTCTTGTTGGTTTGAGTCAGGCTTAACCTCTTGGTTCATGGAAGATATGTTGCCAAAATGTTCATCATCATTACATCGGTTCTCTTAATCTTGAAAACCCATTTTCTTTCTATTGGGTCAATGCTATGATAAGTCAACACTCTTATTATAGTCAACACTTTGAAGAAGACAAAGCTTTTGCACATCCTTTTCTAAACACTATGAAGGTCTATGCGGCATAATTTGATCACAATATCCTCTGCTCTTTCTATCTCCATATCAAGATTTACAAAATCAATTTTAAGGACATTTTTTACAAGGTTTAATGCTGAATCATTTTCAAAAGTTTTGATACAAAAATTTATGATACATGCTGATTTTTTTTAACTCTCATTGAAAAGTACAAGCAACAACGTACCACCATAAACGCTATACAATCGTCTCTACACTCTTGGTTTTTACCTTTAACCTCGTCTAATTGTTGAGAAATATTTTTCGAAGAATACAACATTGTACATCCTCTTGTGGATGTTGAATTTAATTGGCTATTGTATTACTTCTAGTGATATCACTAATATTAAATAAAGTGGATTTTTCTTCACCTTTTCTTCAATGCTTTTTTTTAAAAAAATTGAACTTATATGGAAGTTGTCATGTGGTGTTCTGTCATATTCATTCTAGCAACCCTCTTTGTTTCCTCAAACTTCAACTATAATTAGGTTGACAACATTGTTTATTTTCAATTGTCTGACATATTGTTGTGATAAAGTTATAACATCCACCCGATTTTCTTATTGCATTACACTTCTCATCTTATTATTTATCTTTGCTATTTTGAATCGATGATCTTTTGTTCTGATTTGTCCTGTTTACTTCTTTCTACATGTGGTTTCTTTGCTAGTTTACTCAATGTAAGTTACTATTTATCCTCAAAGCATTGGTGATCTTCTTATGTTTTGTTCTATTTATTTTAAGGTTCATGGAAATTATTTGATACATTAACTAAGACATACTATATAGTTCTTACATTTTAATGTAATCATGTATGATTTTACTTTCATTTGATTTCCAACTATTTGATACATTTTACTTTATTGTGGATTAATGTCACGAATATTAATTTAGTCCCCTCAATTCTGCTCCATTATATTTATATGTTGTTTGATACCATGAAAAGCAAAATGAAAATTGAAGACATGTAACCCTTATAGTTAGTAGTATATAGTATAATTCAGAGTAGAGAGAGAATGTTAATGTTTTATGTTGTGTTGTTCCAAAGCCATTGGCAAGCAGAACCGTCCAGCAATGGTTAAACATGTGGATGCATCATAGTAGTCATAAGACAATCGACCTTACATGATAACAAAATAGAAATTGTGAGCGGCAATGCCTATTTAAAAGGAAAAGCAGCAACTGGAATGTGTGGGAGTATGGGGATGATTGTTCTCAGCCCTTTCATTCAATCATACAAATGCATCCCCTAGAGGTGTTGTAGTGACTTTGCACAATTCATTTACATTACCTCATTTTCATTTACGTCATTAACTAGTTCATATTAATACTAGGAGTAGTACATTTCTGCCATGGGTTTCATACTCTTTAGGCATGAGTTAATTAAAAGGTGAATAAGTCATGGGTAAGCTTACGGAAGCAAAGAATGAATTGCTTAAATATTGGACCTCAAATTGTCTCTAATTCCATTAAACTCTACACATTGTAGTTTCGAATTCTTTATATGTGTTAGTTTGCCATTGACTTGGTTGGTCTACATTTGATTTTTTTTACGCATAGTGCAGTTTGGAATTCTTTACGAGCAGAATCGTCCAACAATGGTGAAATATATCTTTATAAAATAGATTACATGTCTTTGTTAATGTTGCTGTCATTAACAAAGACATATTAACAAAGACATGTTAATGCCATTTTTTTTAATGTTTTGGTTAATATGTTTTTGTTAATCATTTTGTCATTTATTTAGGTTTCGAAATCGAAGTCATAATCAATGCTTACTTAAGTATGATTTTTTGCAATTGTAGCATGTCTTGCTACAATTGCCATTTTAGTATGATTTTTTTATTTCTAGCTTTATCGTCTAGCTTTATTTCTTACCACTTCTATTTTCTCATTCATCTTGTTTATGAAAACCCGTTTGATTCCAATTGGCTTCTTTTCTTTAGGTTTATGTACAAGATTCCATACATAATTTCTCTTGAATTGGTTTAATTCTTCTTGAGTGGCTACAATCCATCCATCATCTAGTAGAGCTTATTGTTACAAATTCAATTTTAGATATAAGTCCAAACATTGACATTTTTTTTAATAGTTGACCCAGTCTTCAGAGGGTCATTTATATGTCGTATAATCAGAGAGTCTGGATGTGATGATTTGTACTTTGATCCAAGCTTAGATTCCTGATGACTTTGACTGGTAGATGGTTCGTCTTTACTTGTCCTTATGTCGTCGTGTTTACTTCTGATTCTTCAGAGGGAGGCTTTGTTGATTCCTCTGATCTTTCTGGTTCATCTAATATTTGTAAATCTGCATAATCTTCATCTAACTTTGACTTTTTATGGTCAAACTTTTTGTCATCAAACTTGCCAAGGATTGATTTTTCAACAATCAGAGTTTCTTTATTGTATACTCTATAGGCTTTAAACCTTTCAGAGTATCCCAAAAAGATGCAGTTTTGAGATCGTGAGTCAAACATGCAAATATTTTCTTTGATATTCAAAATATAACAAATACAACCAAATTGATAAAAAAATATTAAAATGTTGGGTGTTATTCCTTTCCACAGTTCATAAGGAGTCTTATTGAAAATATATTTTATATTTATTCTATTACAAATGTAATAAGTGTTTGAAAACATACGTTTCGTGAATTATGGTGCGTGCCATTTCCTGAAGAGATCGGTTTTTTCGTTTTACAACACCATTTTGTTGAGGTATTGTATTCTAAAGATGAAAAGTTATGTAGAATACTATTCTCTATTCTCTTCACAAAAGTTTTCAAAAGGTGTGTTTTCAAATTCACTACAATTATCACTACGAATAGTCATCAACAATAATAAGTGCATACATTTTACCGCTAACAAAGGCAGTCCTTACGGGGCCAAATCAATCAATGTGCAAAAGTTCAAGTAGTTTATAAGTAGAAACAATATTCTTTAAGAAAAAATATGATTTTTGTATGTTTCCCTTTCTGACATGCCTTAGAAAGAACATATAATTCATGTTTCAAATTTGCTAAACCTTCTACTAGTCTTTTCAACTTTGAGATTAATCTCAAGTTGGCATGTCTCAACCTTTTGTGTCAGATCAACTGTTCCTCATTCATTGACCTAAGACACTTTACTTCTTGTTTTTCTAAATATAATAAATTTGTTTTGTAAATATTTTTTTTCCTCTACCTAGTAAATAGTTTGGATCCATTTGTTTGACTAATTGTCTTACAAGACTTTTGATTGAAGAAAACATTATAACCACTAACACTTAATTGACTTATACTCAATAGGTAATGCATTAGCCCTTTTACATGTAAAACATTTTTAATAGACGAAATATAACCATTACCTACTGTTCCACAACCTATTATCGTACCTTTATGGTTTCTTCCAAACCCTCACTCTTTGTGCACTACAGACAAAATCTTTTAAATGTATTATTCTATGTGTGGGACAACCAAATCTTACAGGACTGGTATTATGACTATTAATAGGTTGAATGACTTGTGGATGTAAATCTTTTTTGGGTGATTCTTGTTGGTTTGAGTCAGACTTAAACTCTTGGTTCGTGGAAGATGTGATGCCAAAATGTTGATCACCATTAAATTGGTTCTCTTAATCTTGAAAACCCATTTTCTTTCTATTGGGTCAACGCTATGATAAGTCAACACTCTTATTATAGTCAACGCTTTGAAGAAGACAAAGCTTTTGCACATCCTTTGCTAAACACTATGAATGTATGTGCGGCATAATCAGATCACAATATCCTCTACTCTTTCTATCTCCATATCAAGATTTACAAAAGCAATTTCATGGACATTTTTGACAAGGTTTAATGTCGAATCATTCTCAGAAGTTTTGATACAAAAATTCATGATACATGCTGATTTCTTCCAATTAGGACAACGACCAGAAACTTTAAAAATCACTATAGAAGAAAGTGCAACTCACATTGAAAAGTACAAGCAATAACGTACCACCAAAAACACTATACAACCATCTCTACACTCTTGGTCTTTACCTTTTATCTTGTCTAATTGTTGAGAAATATTTTTTCTAAGAATAGAACATTGTAAACACTCTTTTGTGGATGCTGAATTTAATTGGCTACTATATTACTTCTAGTGCTATCACTAATATTAAATAAAGTGGATTTTTCTCCACCTTTTCTTCAATGCTTTTTTTAAATAAATTTTTTTTTGAACTTATATGGAAGTTGTCATGTGGTGTTTTGTCATATTCATTCTAGCAACCCACTTTTTTTCCTCAAACTTTAACTATAATTAGGTTGACAACATTGTTTATTTTAAATTGTCTTTGCTATTTTCTTATTGCATTACACTTCTCGTCTGATTATTTATCCTTGCTATTTTGGATTGATGTTCTTTTGTTCATCTTTGCCTTGTTTACTACTGTCTACAGGTGGTTTCTTTGCTAGTTTACTCAATGTAAGTTACTATATATCTTCAAAGCATTGATGATCTTCTTATGTTTTGTTCTATTTCTTTTAAGGTTCATGGAAATTATTTGATACATTAACCAAGATAAACTATATTGTTCTTACATTTTAATGCAGTCATGTATGATTTTACTTTCATTTGATTTCCAATTGTGTGATACATTTTACTTTATTGTGGAATTTCACAAACATTAATTTAGTCGCCCTAATTCTGCTCCATTATATTTATATTTTGTTTGATACCATGGAAAGCAAAATGAAAATTGAAGACATGTAACCCTTATAGGTAGTGGTATAATTCAGAGCAGAGAGAGAATGCTAATGTCTTGTGTTGTGTTGTTCCTATTGTGAATACTAAGCTTATTCATTATTTCATTGATAGAATGTTGTTACATTCACAATGGGATTATAATCTATATATACACATACACTACAATCAGATGTAGTTAGTTATAGAACTAACTATTAGGATAACTAACTTGTGACTAAGACAGTAACTAACATAAATGACATAGGCTTAGTATCCTCTAAGCAAACTAACTATGGTTTAGGCTTATTATCCTTTACACCCCTTTGCAAACTCTTGAGAGAATAATCATGAACTTTGAGTTTGAGTCGACACTTAGTGAAAATAGGAGCTGGAGTTGGTTTAGTCAAGATGTCAGCAGTTTGGTCAGAAGAAGAGATGTGATGAACAACTAGTTCATTGCGTTGAATTTTCTCACGAATAAATTAAAGATCAAGCTTAAAATGCTTAGTTCTCGAATGAAGAATGGGGTTTGATGCAAGCATAACAACATATTAATTTATCACAATAGACAGTTTGAGGAGCTTTATTCATAATATGTAATTCTTGAAGAAGCGACTTTAGCATATTAGTTCAGTACTGACGAATGCAAGACTCCTATATTCTACCTTGGTGCTTGATCAGGACACGACTTGCTACTTCTTTGAAGACCATGAAACCAATTTATTTCCCAAATAAACATAATAACCTGTAGTGGAACGTCTATCATCAACATCAGACCCCCAATTTGCATCACACAAAGCAATCAAATGCAGATGTGCTGATTTAGAGATGGTGAGACCAAAAGATTACGTTCCTTGAAGATATCTTAGTATACCTTTGACTGTTGTCCAATGAGCTTCTTTTGGGGAATGCATGAATTGACAAACTTATTTAACAACATAAGCCAGGTCAGGTCGAGTGATGGTAACATAGTGTAGTCCACCAACAATAGATCAATATAATAAAGGATTTGCAGCATCGGGAATGTCTGCAAACTTTGAGACTAGAAACCATAGGAGTAGGCATGGGATTGGCATTTACCATATTTGCTTTGAGTAAAAGGTCTTGAATGTATTTTTGTTTGAGTTAAACTGAGGCTGCCAAAGGGTTAACGTTGAACTTGGATGCCCAGAATATAGTTTAAATCTCCCAACTGTTTGAGGGGAAAGCTGGAATTAAGAGAACTGATGAAAGAGTTGATTGTAGACAAAGAGCTGCTAGTGATTATAATATCATCCACATAAACTAGAATGAAAATATTATGTGCTGGTTTGACTATAGTAAACAAAGAAGCATCACTCTTAGTTGATTTAAAACCCAGTTTTGTAAAGAAAGAATACAATTTTTGAAACCAAGCTCGTGGGGCTTGTTTGAGGCCATAAAGAGCTTTATTAAGCTGGCAAACTAGTGTGCCATCACCATGAATGAAACTTGGAGGTTTAGCCATATAGATAGACTTTGTGAGATCGCCATTTAAAAATGCATTACTGACGTCTATTTGTTGGATAGGCTAGTTTTGAGAGAGAGCAATAGTGAGGATGACACGAATGGTTGTAGGCTTGACAACATGGCTGAATTTCTAAGAAAAATCAAGGCCTTCTTGTTGATGAAAACCCTTAGCAACCAATCTTGCCTTATACTTGGAAATAGTACCATCTGGATTATATTTAGTTTGAAAGACCCATTTACATCCTATGATGTTGCTTTGGGCAGGAGGAGGAACAAGACTCCATGTATTGTTGTGTAGAAGAGTTGCATACTCTGGATACCATGCAGGGTCATAAATTGTTTCAGGAACAACCATCAAGGCTTCCATTGATGAAGAGTCACCTAAAGCTCCTTCATTTTGTGTTGAAGACTTTGTAGGATTAGGATTTGAAGATTCTTGAAACTTCCCATCAAATCTGTGCCAGCAATTAAGAGTTGTATGACCAAACTTTTCACAAACTTGACACTGCATTCTTCCACCAGATATGCCAAAACCATCTCCTCTTGTAAAGGGCATGACCTCTACCTCTTGAACCTCTGAAATTTGATCTTCTTCTATGGTAATTGTATCGCTAAAACTTCCTAATCCACAACCACCTTTAAAAGAGAAATTTTTCATAAAGTTGGCCTGCAATTCTTGAACGCCTAATGAATCAATTTTCTTTGGCTTTTCTAAGCGTTCTTCCATTTCCATAAGTAAGGCTTCAATATCAACAATGGTATAAGAATTTGTTCTAGAAAGAATTGAAGCAACTACTGAATCATACTCCTCAGGTAGACCATCCAAAATCACTTGAACATGTTCTTGATCATCTATAGGTGATCCTATGTGTAACCTGACTCTTACCGTTATCGACACTATTAATCACTACCTTCTCGTTCCCCCTTTCCTTTCCATAGAAAATAGCGAGTTTTTGCTTTCCGTAAGAATCGAACCCAGTATCTGACGGATAAGTACCGTCGTCCATTCATTCCCACTACCTATAGAACTGTAGTCAGTAACTTACATAACTGACATAGACTTAGTATCCTCTAAGCTAACTAACTATGGTTTAAGCATAGTATCCTTTAGTTCGAAAGCCGTTGGTGAGCATGAATTGCTTATATATTGGACCTCAAATTGTCTCTAATTCCATTAAACTCTACACATAGTGCAGTTTGGAATTCTTTATATGTGTTAGTTTGCCATTGGCTTGATTGGTTTACATTTGATTTTTTTCTTCATAAATTAATCTATTATCTATTTTATTAAATTTAAGCTATTATTAATGTTACACCATTGGCGAGCATAATCGTCCAACAATGGTGAAATATTTCTTTATGAAATAGATTATATGTCTTTGTTAACATTGGTGTCATTAACAAAGACATATTAACAAAGACATGTTACTGCCATTTTTTTATGATTTGGTTAATATGTTTTGGTTAATGTTGTTGTCATTTATTTAGGTCTCATAATCAATGCATAATTAAGTATGATTTTTGGCAAATGTAACATGTCCTGCTACAATTGCCATTTTTTAGTATCTATTATATATAATTAGACTCCTGTCACCTCATGCTATTTTCTCCACGTAAGCGAATATTTGTCACCTCAGCAAAAAGCTGATGTGGACATCTTCCTAGAGAGTTCTCTATTCACTTTCTAACTAGCTTTTGCCCTCTCTCCTGACCAATCCGAATCTCTGACCAATCAATAAATTACCAATTCATGTGCCATAAGTTACCAATTTCAATACAATAAATATCAATTATTTGTCCTCCATTATTATTGATAACGGTTATTCCAATCCAAATCTGCCCCAAAATCCAATATCTATTATCAATATCAATCAATACAATAAATTAGCAATTCATGTGCCATAAGTTACCAATTTTAATACAATAAATATCAATTATTTGTCCTCCATTATTATTGATAATGGTTATTCCTCCATAAATATTTTCAAATTGAATATTATATAGTATCATTACTGGAAATTTTTTTTTTAATAAAATTAAATTATTTATTTAGAAATCGTGAAATCGAGTGTAAATCAAATTAAATAAGCAAATTTTGATACACAATATTTTAATAAATGTTACCAATATAGTTGATAAAATGTTCAAACACTTTTAAATATTTATTTAGACATTAAAAATAGTCAATGTACAACTTTTGTAGTTTTTTTTTTATTATTGTGTCGTCACATATATTTACCAAAACAAATAACAATTAGTCAATCTAATAAAAAAATTGTGTTTTGTTTCTCTTATTAGTTATCAATGCATATATTTACCATGAGCATTATTTCAATTTTTTTTTAATATGTGTAGGAAAGAATGTTAAAATTTTAAAAATTCCTACATAACTTATATACTTTAATAAAAATAGAGTTTACAATTATCAATTATATAATTTATCTTTTAAATCATGGTTAATATTTTATGTCTATAATACTCATTTAATTACAAACTCTACAATATCTTTTATCGCATTTTTTTTATAAATTTAAAATTTTACAAGATTAATATTATATATATATATATATATATATATATATATATATATATATATATATATATATATATATATATATACATATATATCACCTTATAAAAAAATTAAAATTAAACCCGCGCAACGCGCGGGTCATATTCTAGAGACTTTTTATTTCTAGCTTTGTCGTCTAGCTTTATTTCTTACCGCTTCTCCTTTCTCATTCAACTTGTTTATGAAAAACCCGCTTGATTCTAATTGGCTTCTTTTCTTTAGGTTTGGGTACAAGATTTCATACATATTTTCTCTTGAATTGGTTTAATTTTTCTTAAGTGGCTACAATCCATCCATCATCTAGTAGAGCTTCATCTATTGTTAAAGATTCAACTTCAGATATAAGTCCAAACATTGACGTTTTTTTAAAAGTTGACCTGGTCTTTAGAGGGTCATTTATATGTCTTATAATCAGAGAGTCTGGATGTGGTGATTTGTACTTCGATCCAAGCTTAGATTCCTGATGACTTTGACTGGTAGATGGTTCGTCATTACTTGTCCTTATGTTGTCGTGGTCATCTTCTGATTCTTCAGAGGGAGTCTTTGTTGATTCCTCTGATCTTTCTGGTTCCTCTATTATTTGTCGATCTGCATAATCTTCATCTAGCTTTGAATTTTTCATGGTCAAGCTTTTTGTCATCAAACTTGTCATGGATTGATTTTTCAACAATCAAAGTTTCTTTAATGATACTCTATAGGCTTTAGACCTTTCATAGTATCCCAAAAAAATGCACTTTTGAGATTGTGAGTCAAACATGCAAATATTTTCTTTGGTATTCAAAATATAACAAATACAACAAAATTAATGAAAATATACAATGTTGGGTTTTATTCGTTACCATGGTTCATAAGGAGTCTTATTGAAAATAAATCTTATATTTATTCTATTATGAATGTAACATGCAATGTTCATTGCTTTAGTCCAAAAGTTTTTGACAACATACGTTTCGTGAATTATAGTGTGTGCCATTCTTGAAGAGATCTGTTTTTCCTTTTTACAACACCATTTTATTGAGGTATTCTAGGGATGAAAAGTTATGTAGAATACTATTCTCTTCACAAAGGTTTTCAAAATGTTTGTTTTCAAATTCACTTACATTATCACAATGAATTATTGTAATACATAAACCTTTACTCATGTCCGTCTAGAATACAACAAAATTAATGAAAATATACAATGTTGGGTTTTATTCGTTACCATGGTTCATAAGGAGTCTTATTGAAAATAAATCTTATATTTATTCTATTATGAATGTAACATGCAATGTTCATTGCTTTAGTCCAAAAGTTTTTGACAACATACGTTTCGTGAATTATAGTGTGTGCCATTCTTGAAGAGATCTGTTTTTCCTTTTTACAACACCATTTTATTGAGGTATTCTAGGGATGAAAAGTTATGTAGAATACTATTCTCTTCACAAAAGTTTTCAAAATGTTTGGTTTCAAATTCACTTACATTATCACAATGAATTATTGAAATACATAAACCTTTACTCATGTCCGTCTAGAATAGTCATCAACAATTATAAGTGCATACTTTTTACCACTGACAAAGCAGTCCTTATGGGACCAAATAAATCAATGTGCAAAAGTTCAAGTGGTTTAGAAGTGGAAACAACATTCTTTAAGGAAAAATATGATTTTTGTATGTTTCCCTTTCTAACATGCCTCATAAAGAACAAATAATTCATATTTCAAATTTGGTAAACCTTCGACAAGCCTTTTCAACTTTGAGATAAATCTCAAGTTGGCATGTCCCAACATTTTGTGTTAGATCAATTGTTCTTCATTCATTGACCCAAGACACTTTAATTCTTGTTTTTCTAAATATAATAAATTTATTTTGTTAATATTGTTTTTCCTCTAGCTAGTAAATAGTATGGATCCATTTGTTTGACTATTTGTCTTACATGAATTTTGATTGAAAACAACATCATAACCACTGACACTTAATTGACTTATACTCAATAGGCAATGCATTAGCGCTTTTACATGTAAAACATTTTTAATAGAAGGCATATAACTATTACCTATTGTTCCACAACCTATAATCTTACCTTTATGGGTTCCTCCAAACCCTCGTTCCTCGAGGATTAGGTCTTGGAACTTAGAATTTTCTTCCGTCATGTGTCATGAACATCCACTATCTAGGTACCATGACTGGTGTTTCAACTTTGTTGCTAAGGATATTTGCAAGATAGATTATTTTGTTTTTAGGTACCCACATTTGATTGGGTCCTTGTTTGTTAGTTATGAAAGATGTGTTTTTTCATGTTTTCAACATATGACAAGTACTTTATTATGACATTTCTTTAGGCAATAATAGCATCAAGTTTTAGATATAATAAATTTAGGAGTTTTCTCTAGTTTCTCAAAACCAATAGTTTTTTTTTTCTAACACCATAGATCGTATAGGCTTTTTTAATTCTGTGTATGCCATTTGCAAGAAACTCTTGAAAGACATTTTCATACTTAACAAAATTAAAAACATTTTCCTTTAAATGTAGCTTTTCTTCTAAGATGATGAGTTTTTCTAAGATTTTTAGTTTTGAAGAAACGTTTTCATTTTTGTTGAGAAACTCATTTAACATAACTATAGGTTCATTTCAAGCTAGATCACATAATACCTCAATTTCCTCATCAACAAATTCATTGTCAGCGTTAGAGTTAGAGTAAGAGCGACCGTTTTCCATTAGAGATATGTTTTCTTGCTCTTCGTCTTCGTTAGAAGATTTATCAAGCTTAGGACACTCTGATTAGAAATGGTCTAGCTCTTTGCAATCATAGCAAATGATATTTCTCTTTTTTGAATATTCTTTTCTTTCTTTGTTATTTCTAGATCGTCTTAAATCTTTTCAAGGATATGATTTCTTTTTCTCGTTCCCCATGCTCTAGGTTTTCTTTGATATGAAAGATAGTTCTTCATCATCTCAGTCTTCACTCTAATCATTTAATTCACTTTCCTATGAGTCCTCATTTGCTTGCATAGCCTTGGAACTTGCTTTTATTGCTTTGGATTGAGAGCCAAAGACTTTGGCTTATTCTTTGGTTCATCTTCAATTAGTTCAATCTGATGGGATCTGAGTGAACTCATAAGTTCTTCCAGATGAAGTTTCTTAAGGTATTTAACCTTTTGAATAGGTGTAACTTTTAGTTCTTCTAGATGAAGTTTGTTAAGGTCTTTATGATGCATCTTGTATTATTTTTTTTATAATCAATGTTGAGTTATTATATGGATATTTCAACACCAACAACATTTTTAGGAACCTCATAGCCATCTCTGATTATGTCCTGGAGTTCAAGATCATGTGAGATGTAGAACATATCCTTCTAGCTTTCTAATTTGTCCCCATCAAACAAAAGAGGCTTGTTAGTCATCATAAAAAATTAGATCATTACTCAATCACAGTTAAATACCCAACCTTTAGACTGAGCTTCAATATAAATTGAAGAGAGAAAAACACAAGAAAAAGGGGTTTTAGTTCTGTTTTAAGGTTTTAAAAACTTTTAAAGCAAATGATCAAATAATAAATGTGAAAAAGAAAAAACAAGTAGAAAGATCAAGATAGAAAACACAAGCTTATTTATCCTGGTTTAAAACCAACACAATGTTAGAATCAAGTTGGTTTAAATAACTATGACCCTTTCTTGTTTTGATGATAACATTATTTTGTGGGAATAATTTAAAGCACTATTTTAGCGTTCAATTTTCAGAATAGGTTATTCCTTATGAATTCATGATGCATTCTCTAGTGTTTGATGTATTCTAAAGGAACACAAGGACTACGATTTATCTAAGCTAATGTTCTCAATGTTAGGCATTAAGCTAATATTATTAGGCTTAAATGTAATTTTTGTCATTTATCTTTTACATCATATTCGTTTTAGTCCTTAATCTCTTTTTGATTATTTTTCGTCCTTTATCTTTTATAAGTGATGAAAATTTTAGTACTTTTCACAATCACAACAAAAGCTAAAGTTGTTTCTGGTTATTAGAATTCCTTCTAACAATTGATGATATGTGCCCACTATATTATCCTTTCTAGAAAACATATATTTATCCCAATATTAGACTTGTACTTGAAAACACTATTTTTGTATACTTTATAACATATATAAACTCTTTGAATTGAAGAACATTTATCTGAGAGAGTTGTAACTTCATTTTATCCTTGTTAAGATGGCTCACTTAACTTTACAATTGATCAAAGATTAGACTCCAATAGTTCGTGACAATAATCTTATAGTTGTTTGAAAGTGTTATGGTGAAAAAGACTAACACTCACCATTTATAAAAGATAGACGATGAATATTTGAGGAACTTAAATTATATTTAAGTCGTTTTATTATTCTGAATTTTTCAAATATTTTAGTCGGAGTTATAAATATGAATTTTGAAAATTCGCATTTCATTCACCTTGAACAGTTTTATATAACTATAAACTTTAAATATATTAATTAAGGGATTAGAGTGTCACAACTTACTCTAACATTAGTAAGCATAATTAATTGTTTGTTAGTCAATAATAATTTCTATGTTTCTTCTGTTGAATGACACATAGACAATTATTACAAAGGCTCTACTATTTATGTTACATAGTGAATAACATAAACTCAAAGGCACTACCATAGACAATTAGTATTTAAATGATATTCACCAACAGTAGAAAAGAGTTTATACAGACAATTAGTTATGATCTTTAGATTATTAAAAATATTTAACTTTAATTAAAACTATCTCAAAAGTCACATAAATAATTAGTTATTATTGCTAAACAATTTAAAAGTTTTCAAATACATCGTATCAAAAGAAACTTACAATTGATGCCCTCATAACACCTATTGATAAGAGTTTCTTCATGTTTTTTATTTTCATCCATTAAGAATCTTAGGAGGATTTTGGCAATAGAATCATGGAGACTTTCTCTAGATATTCATTTATTCTCTTGTACACCATATTTCAATATGTTAAAATAACTAATGCCCAATGTTGAGTAAGAATTCATGGTCTTCGTCTTGAATATTAGAGACCACAAATTATTTTTATCATTGCAAGAGGGTTTGATATCACTTTACCTTTGATGGAGTAACTGGTAGTAAGAAATTTGGATATTATGCACACACACAAAAATGGTGGACCTTCCTTCTTCTTAAAAGAGATTGCTATGTTTTTAAGGTGGATGTTGAGTTTGAAAAACTCCTACTTTTTTGCCCATCTTGTCATGTTATTGATTATTTATAAGATAACAATCATTTTGTCATGTTATTGGTCAGCTTCACTTGAAAGATCCAATTATGTAAAATGACGTTTTTGTAGTGGATGATGTGGCTACTAGAAACATTAGGCTATTTAGAAATCATTTTTGAGAATGAGGTCTATGTTACTGGTAATGCAAATGTTTTTCACAGTCTTAAACTTGTTGTTCTGTAAGATAGATTTTGTACTAATACAGGGAATGGTCATGCAAGCATAAATCATTCCCCGACGAGCTCTAAAAATATAATTTTCAAGGTCTTTAGATTCACCTCATCTCATTCGAATAACATAGAACAACAAAGAAAATATAATCAATATCAAGATATGTGTATTATGGGTTTTTGGAATGATAAAGTGTCAGAGAAGAACATGAGACATCCAAATGTTATTGTCACTACAGATAATTTAAATCTTTGGCTTTGTTCATGACATGGAGGTGTTGCAACATTTTCTAAAAGATAAAGATGTTGGAGAAATGATATACTTTATACAAAAGCTTTTTTTTTGTTTTTCGTTTTACTTAATAGCAATTTTTAGCTTAAAAAAAATAAACACTAAGAATAGTTTTTGATAAAATTTTAAAGTAAATTTTTTTTATTATATAAATATATTTAATTTATGATAAATGAATTTATATTTATAAATTAACTTGGGCAACACACCTGTATCACCTCTATTTTTTTTAACAAAATGTTATATAAAATATAATTTATAGTGTTTTATGTAATATTAATAATATAAATAGATATAATTTTTTCCCCTAATCTAACAGTAGGCTAAAATAAAAAAATAACAAAATTCTCCCAGTACAGATAAATTATTACACATGACTTATGAACGTCATAAAAATTCATTGTGGTATTCTATACTACTTATTTAAATGTTTAGTATTTAAAAAGTATTTTAAAATAATCTTTTCATATTGGTAGTTAAAATTCACAATTTATAATAAATAATGTATGTTCAATTTAGGTTTATAAAGAATATTAATATGTGAGAGGTTGTACATTTATGATTTACGTCAATCGAGGAGGGTTCTGAAATCATTTTATATAATGCAACAATGATTCTAATCGTCATTTTTGAAAAAGAATTTTACAATAAAATATTTTACTCTAATTTAAATTAAAAGACGATTATGAATATTTTTTTATGCAAAAGTGTTAAGTAGTTTTAGTGTTTTTAAAAAAATTTACACTCTCGCTGTTAAAAGTTGAATTGTTACAATCATTATTCTTATTTAATACTGCATCACCTCAAAGACTTATAGTTCACATATCTAAATAATGATCCTCACTTGGTATTTTAGTTTCATCATAAGAAGATCTAAATCCAAAGACCTCTCTTATTGCATTTTTAAAGCTTATAGATTGTTTCCATTGACACATTCACCAATGTTCAATTTACTTTTATAAAGTGTCTTACATATATTTAATAATGCTTCTTTTACTCAAATTTTATAATGCTTAAAATCAGACAAAAGACTTAAGATATTATATTTTATAAATATAAATTTAATACTCGCCATAAATGTAGAGTAGGTGAAATCAATTAAGAATGAAAAATTTTTTTTTTATAAATACTATCAGAAATTATATCCCAATGAAGTAAAGGTATTAAAAGTCAGTCAAAGAATTAAAAGATGTACTTAAATATTATAGAATAATTAAGCTTTTCACATTATTCATGTCTAAAGTTTTCAAATAATGACATACCTTGTCTATATTATTCATTACTTCAACATACCATTCTTCATAAGATATCTACTTTGCTTTTCTTTGAAACTAAGTTTTGTCATCATGAAAACTGTTTTGAAGATGTTTTTGAAGTTTTTGGTGTTACTTGTTGCTATTACAGGTGCTCTAGTAGGAAATGCAAACGAATTACCTCCTTGTTGCCCTGTTCCAGGAGTATGTGATCCAATTGGCTGTGATAGGCTCCCATGTTGTCGCCCTCCATCCCGTTATACAAAGTCCTAAAACTTTGATTTTCTTCTATTACTTTAAAACCAATCATTTTATATTTAAGAAAAGCCCATCTAATATGAAATAATTTGGATTAATAAGATTGGTTAAAAAATTATATTTTCTTATCATTTATTATTGTTTGCCTTTAATTTTATTAGATATTTGTGTCTAAATATGTGCATGTTTAGATCAAGTTTTTTGAAGTAACTTTTGTTAGTGTTACTTTAATAACTCATTGAAGATGTCAAATTTAACTGTTGAATATTTTTATATTATACATGGATTATTATATATAATTTATATAAATTAATATTTATAACATTCAAATAATATATGAGAAATGTAATCAAAACGTTGACAAATTATGCAAGTAGCTATTGCTACTAGTTATTAAGAATATAAAAATGTGAGAATAATATGCTATTTAAATCTAACACATGTAGTTGTTCTACATGTCATGTAGGCAAACATGATATCTTGATAAAATGACGTATAAACAATTAGTGGTTATTATAATCCAAGAACCTACCAATGGGAGAATTCAACAACGGGATAACTTATTTGACAAATATTTCAATAATAAAAATAATTAAATAAATAGTTAATTTTTAAAAATAATTAAATACTACTTTTTGAAATAGTAAATTATTACCACAATTTCAACATATTTAATTTAAAAAAAAAAATTAAAATTGAAAAACTTTCATTGATTAATATCATAGATGTAACCCATTAGATCTTTGTAGTCAAGTTATAAGAACAAGTTCTAGACAAGTAAGACTTAACACACAAGTGAATTGGTGTAGTCAATCTTTATGAATTCAGAAAACTTTATGTGTGTTATAGGTCTACCAATCACATTACATCCCCACAATTCTTGCTATTACACTATTTTACACAAAATAGGTTGTCATGATCTCATGCAAGTGGCCACACTTGACACCCATATAGGAGATTTCCTCAAATATATGCTGCAAATCATACACCACCCATAAGAGATATGAAAATCGTTCGTTAAACGTTTTATAGTTTAACCTCTCACAAATACAACTTAACACACCGGTTTTTTAAAGCACGGGTGTATTATTTTAAAAAAAATAAACTCAATAAAAATAATGCATCCCAAAACAAAAATGAGAATGAACATAAATAGATATAACATAAATGCCAGTATGCAAAATTATTTTGAGACAATAACCCCAAAATATACAAAACCAGAAAATACACTGGAGCTATGAGACCTAACAGATCAATAATCGGCAGCCACCTACGTAGAAATGTTGCTCCAAGAAAGATATCCCCCATGGTGACGTAAAAAAATTGGAACATGGACCCAACAACAAAATAAGTACAACCACCAAAAGAGAGGAACTACTGCCCTATACAAAATCTTAATCTAATCAAAAGACTAACAACTATGGTATTTTTGGTGACCTCCATATACAACACATATCCCATCTAACGTGCTATCCATCCTCAAAGTAACCTCCCTTTCATCTTTAGTCATAAAAGGATCAGTCTCGTCAGATGTCTGGTCCTCCCACAAGATATGTGGCTTTAGCGGAGCCAGAATTTTAAAACAAATCTCCACCTTCGAGATAGACGATAAAGGATCGTACACCGGGAAATGGAGATCTAATACAGCCCGAGACGACACCAACCAAAGTATCGATGGTCCATCAACGAAACCCTAGTCCCCGACCAACCTAAATGGTCCTACTATGTCTTCAACCTCTGACATCGGCCATTTGCCCTTCTTTGCAGCTTTAAGTCCAAACAAAGTGCCCCTTACTCCGTAGATGGGAGTTACTACTCCTACTATGGCCTCCATCTCACTCCAACTATAGCATCCCCTACATCCAACCTTGCACCACCATGCCCAATTACCAAACATGAAGGTATGAGGTAGTCTATCCTCTCGTGTGTGAGCCACACGTGAAATACTGCATCGGCCCAACTACTAGTCATCACTATGCTCCTTGTAAAAGTAGCCCGACTCAGATTGGTTGTTTTCCCAAGCAGTCGACAACTATCAATTAGGGAATTACAAGAATGTTTCCGTCGTTAGAGAAACTATTAGTAGTACGTAATCTGACATCGTCTAAAGGCATAGCCAAATATCCTCAATAATTGTAAAGGGTCACCAACCATAAACAAAAAATATCATTTAACAAGTATAGCATGGTATCACATGATGAAGCAAAACATGTATGCACATATTATCGTAAATGAAATTCATAACATATAGTAAACACATATTATTAGTTATGTACTCATAATGACATTACCAACATTTATCACAGATTCAAACATTTGTCATAGAAATAGGTTCCTATATGCAAAATAGAAATAGATTCCTATAATGACATTAGCAACATTTATCCCATATTCAAACATCTGTCACAGAAATAGGTTCCTATATGCAAATTAAAATGCCTGGTACCTTAAATCAAGAATAGTTTTAAGTTAAACCAACACTCAAAACTTTAAGATACAATCCTTATTCAACTATTACCGTCAAATATATTTTGTGGTTTTTGCCCACTATATTCACTAAAAGGTTTTTTCAAAAATTCATTCAACGCTTTAACCTTTACGCAAAGTCTCTCAAATCCTTTTTATTTTTTTTTAAGAAACACACTTTTCATAATTTTTTTTTCAAACTATTTTTTTCTTCAAACTTATTCCACATAACCTCAAAAGTCTTCAACTTTAACTAATAACACCATCACTTGTAAAAATCTCCAAAGTTCCAACTTCAATATTTTTGTCTTTTTACAAAAACCCTAAAATGTTAAACAATAAAATCTAGGTCCAAAAAATGTGCCCCTTACTCTTGCAGTAGGAGTTGCCACTCCAACTGTGGCCTCCGTCTCACCTCTAGTTGTAGCATCTCGTACATCCAACCACAGACTACCAACCCTAAGTACCAAACCTAAAGGTTCGGGGTAGTCTATCATCTCGTGTGTGAGACCCACGTGAAATACTGCACTGGCCTTGCTACTGGTCGTCACCACTCTCCCTGTATAAGTAGCCTTGCTTGAGATCGAGTGGTATGCCCAAGAAGTCGACGAATATCGATTAGGCAAGTCATGCAATGTTTACAACGTTAGAGTAATCGTTGGTAGAAGGTAATCCAACATCATATGAGGGCATAGCCCAATTTCCACATTAATTTTAAAGGATCACCAACCAAAAATAACACATATCATTTAATAAGTATAACATGGTATCAAATGATGAAGCATAACATGTATGCACATATATGATTATAACAAATATGACTCGCATTACAAAGCACTCTAACTCGATGACTATATATTAGTGCACATGATTTTGGAATTTCAAACCCTCCTCGAGGGGCGTAAATCATAAATGTACAGCCTCTCACAAAATAGTACTATTTAGCAAGGTGTAGTCTCTCAAAGACTAACACGATTTACTATAGTGCAGTCTCTTGCAGATTAGCACGACTCAATAATCATGATAAGGATAAGGTGGACCATCTAATCGCGTGATACTACCACGAGGCCCATCATGGTTACCCCTAACTATGAAATACATGAGCATAATCTTAATCTTCCACAACAATTATTATGTAAATGCGACAATTAAAAGATTCTACTTTTAATATTCATCATACACTAATAATTTTCAACACTTTTTCTCACATAGCATACTTATAACATATTATCAACAATGAAATTCATAAAATAAAGTAAACACATATTATCAATTATGTATTGACCACATTTATCACAGATTAAAACATCAATCAAAGAAATAGGTTTCTATATGCAAACTAAAAATTTGAAATGAGCTCTTTACCTTGCAAACATTTAGAAACATAAGCGTCAGTTCCTCTGAAATGTCTTGTAGAATAAATCAATAATTGTTTTAAGTTAAACAAACACTCAAATCAATTAAATGCAACTATTAAAAGACACAATTTTAATACCCATTATACACTAATAATTTTCAACACCATTTCGCAAAGCATACTCATGACATATTATCATCAATGAAATTAATAACAAATAGTAAACACATATTATCATTTATGAATACATAATGAAATTAACATCATTTATCACATATTTAAACAGTAATCACACAAATTTTTTCCTAAATGCAAAACTAAAGATTTAGAAGGAGCCTTTACCTTGCAAACGTCCAAAAACACAAGCATTAGTTCCTCTAAAACGCCTTGTAACTTAAATCAAGAATTGTCTTAAGTTAAACAAACACCCAACACTTTAAGATACAAGCCTAATCCAACTATTACCCTCAAATATATTCTAGGCTTTTTTCCCACTTGATTCCACATAACCTCAACATTCCCCATCTTTTACTTACAACACCAACACTTGGAAAAAATTTTAAAGTTCCAATTTCAATATCTTTGTCACATAAGCAAAACCCTAAAATTTTCAACCACACTTTAAGTAAATTTTATTAGGTTTTCAAGCCTATTTAAAACCAAGATCCACAAACTTTTTGTACACAACAAAAATTTTGAATTCCCAAACCCTAACACTTAATTTTTTGTTGGTCCAACACTAGATAGAGGGGAAAAAATTTTCTTCAAAAATTATATTTAATCCTTGGTTTTAAATACACATTTTAGAACCTTTTCAACAATTAAAAATACAAAAACTTAAAGATCAAAATTTTCCAACATAAATTCATTCTTTTATAGCAAAGATTCAAAGTGTTCTAAAACAAAATTTTGTTTATTTACCTAAGTTTCCAAAAACTCCAAGTTTGTAATACCACTTTACTTCAAAGATCTAAGGTCAAACTATTTACTATATAAGTAGAAAAAGTGGTTGTTCTTCTCGCACTTAAGTAAAATTTGGTGTTTTGAAAGAGTGTGAGAGTGGGTTCGGCCAAGAAGAGGAAGAAATGAGGGGTGCATTGAGAACAAGTTTTTCAGAATCAGTTATACTTCAACAGATGTAACAGAGAATTGTTGTAAGTGTTTTGTTTAGCTTGTCTCTTCATCAGAGGATGCATCATAAAAATGTTTAATTTTCGTGACAGGAGTTTGCACACTTAAATAAATTATTAGCACAATATATTGTTCGCACAAAATAAGTTATGTCATCAAATACATGAATCTTGGAATATATATTATAAAAAAATATGTGTTATGAATATTTCGTAGATGTTCATATTCTCAAGCTTTCTACCTTCAAGTGAGTTCTATAACTCTCATAAGTAAAAGCTCTTACTTATTGATATTGGTGGAATGTCTTACTTATTGGTATTAGTAGGCTATTCAATTTGTGTTAGGACTCTTGTAACATTTGAAGTGTAGAATCACCATTTTCCATGACCTCAAAATACAACAAAAAATAATTAAGTAAACTAAAGAAAAATGAGTTAAAAGGACCTCATCACTCTTCTGAATATTTACACTTAATAATGCATATCACTCAACCAAGACTTTTTCAATAATATGCTATCTTGCCTTTTAACACTTCCTAATTGCTTATTCATATGGTTCTTACAAGAACCAAATCATGCCCAAGAAACTCTATTTCAAAATATATTTCAAAATATCATTCAAGAGCTCAAATATAAGCTCAAGAAACTCTATGACCAAACTAATGGAATTTTAAACACAAGCAAGAAACAAATAAAACAACAAAAGCATACTCAAATAGGAACACAAAACAAGACAATTTCGATATAACGTTAAAGAAAAAAATATACAAAAAAGTCAAAACTTAAAAAATAGACCATTTGGTATAGAATGACTAATGGATCACTTAATGTAAAAGTATTAAATAGTGATAAATTGTGTAAGATTGAATGGTGAAAATAAAATAAAATTCTGATTTTTTTTGGCTGCTTTTGTTATTTGCACCATAATTTGTGCCCAATTTTCTATTTGTATCTTTGTTTATAACCTTTTTTCAGTTATTTTTTAGGCTAAATAGCACCCGTGGTACCTTTGTGACACCCTAAACCCTGAAATAACATTTATAACAATTTATATTAAATTATTTGAAGAAAACTCGCGGCGGATGAAGAAAATTTGTTCAAGAAAATACAAACTTTTATATCTATTTTAGGATATCACGTTTCTCTAAATACAGATGTAACAATTCAACTTTGTTCTTCAATTAAAATTCAATGAACTTGATTTAACTAGAATTTATTGATTTAATTCCCAAGACTTACTCGTACTAAGGTTTTCATATAAAAAGTCATTTGTAATTACATAAGTAAAATACACATTACAACTCTTAATTCTCGGTATCACCTATCAGAGTGGGGTTCCTCCCAAACTTGAACTTCAAGACTCATTAACCTGTAATGCGATTTCGCAAACGCAGGGCCAAGCCAGTCAAACACAAACAACGAAGGAGGTGAGTTTTGAAATCATGTTAATAGTATAATATAAGTAAGGAGAACACACAATTAATTCTAAATAAACCATACCATTAGACAAACATTCTTCAAAGAAAAACATAACATTATAAAGTGAAAACCACTCAAGGAAATTCAATACATTTCATTATAACATCAAATCATCTAAGAAGAATTAATATCGCACAGGACAAATTTTAATCACAACAAAAAAATCACAAGAAAATGCAATGCTATGCATGAGCTTAGACTCTATTTCACAATGTGGTACAATTCTAACTCTGAAGTACTTGGTTAGGAGGCCTGATACTATGCCACCATCCCGGTGGACGGACAATTCAAATGGGCCTTGTCCTCATAGATCCCCTTAACGCAACCTGAGACACATATACGCGACAGTCGAGGTAAACGTGTGTTGCATGGTAGCTCCCGACATTTGGAGTGCTACCTCCAAGTCACCTTGGAATTTCCCACCCGAATACCTCCAAGGTCTAACAATCTTTCCTTAAGGCTCAACAGTAGACCACCACGATCAGACTCAATTCAGTTGTACTTCCCCGGAATCGCTAGGCTTGCTAGGGCCTACCTATATGATGACAAAATAATCTCCACTTCACAAATTCTCAATATTTATTTTCTCCCCTCGTTTTCCTATGATACTCCATTAAGACTGTCATCTCAAACACAAATTGGAATCACAATTATTTCATCTAAGGTTACTTCAATATTTTCATCACCAATTCATAACATCACTAGTATAAATCACACATCATCATCATTACATAATTCATCACAAATTTAGAGCATCACTATTATCAATCGTATCTCATCACATAAACTTATCACAAATTTATAAAATCCCAATTATTATTCATACATCATCATCATCACATAGAATTATCACAACACATCCATCTTTTATTATCATATCACATAAACTCGTCTAATCAAACATATACATAAAATCAATTCGACACTCAATATCACAATAACATCAAATACCATACATTTAAAGAAATTAAATCAATCAGCACCTTACAAATATTTCTATTCTATATTTTAATCTCACAATTTCCATATTTTCATATTAATTAATTTATCCCTCAAAGGGCTACTGCCGTACGTAGCAAGTCCCGGATGAATCGTTGGGAAATACGGTTTTCCCGTTCATCTCACAATATATTATACTCATGAACTCAAACGCTCTCTCACCCCTTACCTTATTTAGACGCTTTCTCAAACACAAAATCAACAATGACTGTATATCTTCAACGTACAGTGAGCGAATCCGAATAAACGGCGAGTTCACAAAATCGTCGAGACGTGACTAATAAATTATGCAGAGCATAAACATAAATGTTAAATAATTAATAATAATTTTAGGAACAAAATAGAGTCAAAACGACAAGAGAAAAACTGCAGAAAAGGTCTCACTAACTCGTCGGATAGCCGTAAGGATTCGACGTCAACTTCACCGGAAAATGCAAATGAGTAGTACTTCTTGTAGGTTTCGATGAGAGGAATCCAATAACGATGCCAGTTTTTTGAAACGACAAATGTGGTGATCGGAACCGGCCAAAAACAGCTCACCCAAGAATGAAACAGAGCTGTTTTTGAAAAATGAGCAACAATTGATAAAACTGATGCCAAAAATGGATTCAGTTGTCAATTTTCTGTTGGATAGAGGTTGGGATTGATTCAAAAGGAAATGATTTGGTGGCAATGAAATTTAGAGAAGAGGAAGAATGGATGCACTGCGTTCTTTTAAGAAAAAGAGGAAGTCTATCCCAATTTTTTTTTTTAACAATTAGGGTTCCCACATGTGTCAAACCCATTGGTCTCTTTATTTACTTTTTTATTTTATTACTATTATTATTTTTATTTTGCTCAAACAAAATTAATAGTTACCTAATCTCATTTTTGTCATTTTTAATACTCTTCCAAACATCATTTAATTTTCAAAATATTACTAATATTTCATAACTAATATATGATAAATTAGAGTAATTAAAATAATTAACCTTTTAAAAAAATACATATTACTAACAATTGAAACTCTCATATTCAAAATAGTCACTATAATTATACTTATTTTTCAAAATACTCATATTAAAATACTACCATCATTAGAGAATAGTCAAAATCACAAAATAAATAAATATAACATTGCTACTTTATATTAATTACTAAATCATGATAAATATATAAAATCGCAATGCCACAACAAGTATATAAAAATAAAGGAAATCAAACACAATATTATTACTATCCCAAATATAAATAACTAAAATATGAGATACTTAGAATTAATTAAAATATAAATATGTGCATATTTAACATCAGTCAAATATACAAGAAAATATCACATTAATAACGAACGTACATATACACGTAAAGTCGCATAAAATCTTATTCTTAAAAATATGTACACTAAAATACTATTATTTTTAGCAAAATATATAAGATAATAAAATATAGTATTTATTATTTATATCACTCATTTGGTCAAATGTGTACAAGATTAGCACGTCATAGAAAATACACATATAAAGAAAATTAATCAATATATATTCTAAAATAACTTTAACGCCAAATTAATTATTTAAAATTCTATTTTATTAATAAAATAATTTATTATAAAATTTGGGGTGTTACAATTCTCCTCTCGTTAAACGAATTTCGTCTTCGAAATTTGTAGTTAAGGATACGCGAACGAATATCTAACTAACTACCCTCAAGATTCAAACTTAGTCTATAAGTATTTTTAAGGAATTCACTACTCATTCAAGCACAATATGTTAAAACCAATTAACTTAGCTTGATAGGCTAACATGACACTATAAATCAATTAAACACATATCACATTTTTCTCTCAATAATGAAAGAAAATATCATAGAGTTACTCACTATAATATACATATAACACATAACATATAGATTTCGTTAATAATAACTTAGTTCATTTAGTTGGGTTAAATGAAACACCTTCCAAGTATATTGTCAATCCCAACTATTTCTTTCAAACAAAATATTACGAGTTTTACTCCTTAAAATAAAGTTTAGATCTTATCACCAAACATTCAACAAATTTAACTTAAGTCTGACACAGAGAGCAATTTTTAAAATATTAAACACATCTAACAACTAGTTGACATTATAATAGATTTACAATCAATCACTCTATAAAACATACTTCATATATAATCAAGGAGAAAGTAAAAAAATCAATGCTAGAGATACTATTTCACAATAACATAAATTTAACAATTAAATTCATTCAATTCACATAAGCGATGAACATCTTTTTCAAATATTTAAAGAATAAAATTAAAAGGTACTTATAACAAAATAATGAGTTATCGTTGCCTCTTTTATCGACGATGAGTCATCGGGATAGCTAGTCCCTCCTACTCATGTAGTCAACTACTTAAGGTAACTATAACTGCAGTCATTCAAATTCAAACATGGATAATTAAAAATATCTTTAACGTGGTTCAGGAGTGCGAAGGCGGCGCGGCGCCACAACTCCTACTCCTTACTTCAAGTTAAAAACTCACTGAATTACACATTCACGATAATTTATTTGTAATTTACAAATAGTTACAGCAACAAAAGAAATGACACTAACATCATTATATAATCAATTCACTTTTAAATGCTCTCAACTACTCTAAACTCTATACACTAATTCCCAACAATTAGAACACTTGAAACACAAACAATTTCATATTTACATGGTCATATACAGATTCACATAACTAATCCAAAAATTAACACCAAAATTTTACGTTCATCTCATAACTCAGACAATGTAACCTATCCTTATAGAACTCTAATTGCTCCAAATTGATCATGATTATATTTTCTTTTGAATTAATCCTCATCACTTAAAGGTTACAATAAACTAAAAGATAGATTTCCAAGTACAAGATAAGATAAATATTTATTTACTAGAAGACACAACACGCAACCAAACCAAATTGAATCAAGTAATACATAAACCACTTTAAAGGTTACACATCATTCTAAAAATTGATTTCTATACTTAAATTATTTTAAACTGTATCATTAATCATTTAGCACCAAAAAAATTTATTGGGAATTCAAAACTTTTCCTTAAATCACTTTTCAATAAATCACGTCTAAATAAAAACAACTAAAATAAATCACATTTCTAAATACAATTAAAAATAAAATAAATCACATGTATTTTTAAAAACTATAAGATTTCTAAAATCACTCGTACTTTAATCGTCAAAAACACATTTCTAAATATTTAATCATTATAAAAATTATTATTTTCAACTTATATTTTGAAAGAAGATTTAAATTATATATATAGATAGATAAAAAGTTTTCTAATAAATTAACACTCCCATGATAGTTCCAATATAATTTCTTATTTTCTCAAAATTTACAAAAAAACAAAATTGTATATTTATATACATTAAAGTAATGCACATGACACAAAACATAAGACATACTTGGTTATGATAATGAATTACACTAATTGACGAATCTACAAAATAAAATTCTCCTCTCACACCAACTACTCAACATGTCTATAGATACATCATCAGTTTCTATCAAGGGACAAAATTGGTCTAAAACATAACACACCATCAATTTTACAAACAGCATGTCACTTTCTCATATTAAACTCAAATATACATTTCAACAATGATAACACAACAACTATAACTACTCAAAAAAAATTCTACTCATAACATACATCGATTATAGAATCTAAAATTTAGATAACTTTTCAAAAAGAGTTTGACTATTGAGATAATTCTTTTAAAATTTTTTGTTTTTCTTCTCTTTCTCAGTTAGTAGAAATTTATCATTTGACCCCCTTTCTTTTTTATTAGTACTATTATATATTACTAATGAGTTCTTAAAATTTAAAACTCTAACATCAAGTTAAACTCTAATGAGTTCATAATATCATAATCAATAAATCAATCATTTCAAACAAATATCTCAACACCTTCATGATTCAATATTCACACCATCCCCTAACCAACATAACAACAACTCTTTTTAATTTTCTTAAAAACAAGACATAATAAAACATGCTGTAAATTTTAAGCTGTTTTAAACATTAAATAAAATCAGTAGTATAGAATTATTGTTATTTTATAAATCAACAAAAATTCAACTCAATTTAATTTCTTTAAATTAATACCCTAGAATTCCAAAAACGTATGATAGTATTTGGGTTATTGTGGATAGATTAACTAAATTTGCTCACTTTTATCCAATAAACATAACTTATTCTATGGAAAGGTTAGCTAAAATATACATAAAGGAAATTGTGAAGTTGCATGGAATCCCATCAAGTATAGTGTCAGATAGAGACCCTAGGTTTTACCTCTAAGTTTTGGGAAGGGTTACAGAGCGCTCTATGTACGAACCTTAGGATAAGTTCAGCTACCACCCACAAACAGATGGTCAGACTAAACGAACCAATCAATCCCTAGAAGACTTGTTGAGAGCTTGTGTGTTGGAACAAAATGGAAGTTGGGATGACTTTCTTCCACTTATAGAGTTTACCTATAATAATAGTTTCCACTCTAGTATTGGAATGGCCCTTTTTGAGGCGTTGTATGGAAGGAGGCGTAAGAGCTCTCTATGTTGGTTTGAGACGGGAGATAACCTTGTGTTAGGACCTGAGATTGTTCAACAGACTACTGATAAAGTAAAAATGATTCAGGAAAAGATGAGAGCGTCTCAGAGTAGGCAAAAGAGTTACCATGATAAAAAAAAGGAAAAATCTCGAATTTTAAGAAGATGATCATGTATTTCTGAGAGTTGCTCCAACAACAGGGGTTGGTCGGGCGTTAAAAATGTGAAAGCTTACTCCTCGATTTATAGGGCCTTACCAAATCCTTAAATGTGTCGGTAACGTAGCATATCAGATCGCGTTGCCTCCATCTCTTTCTAATCTTCATATTGTCTTTTACGTGTCTCGACTTCGCAAGTACATTTTCAATCCTCCACATGTGATTGAGTTAGATAAGGTCCAAATAAAAGAGAATCTAACTTTTGAGACCTTACCGCTACAAATTGAGGACTGAAAGATCAAAGAATTAAGGGGTAAGACGATTTCATTGGTTATGGTTGTCTGAGGAGGTGCTACTGGTGAAAGTGCTACGTGAGAAGTCGAAAGTCAAATGCGCGATTCTTATCCAGAGTTGTTTCCATAAGGTAAATTTCGAGGACGAAATTTTTTTTTTCAAGGGGAGAAATGTAACACCATAGTTCCTTATTATTATATTTTTAATGATATAATGATATATTATTATTGCCTTATGTGTTTGCCTTAGTGATTTATTTAAATTATTAATACTAATAATATTGAAATTGTTTTAAATATATATATATATATATATATATATATATATATGTATGTATATATTTATATATAAAAATAAAAATGAAAAAATAAGAAATAAATATGTGTATTAGTACACTAGTCTAATAATAATAATAATAATATGAATAATGCGAAACCTAGCTGTCCCTATATATATATCCATGTGTGCGTGATGATTTGTGCTAATAGAAGACCAAAAGAAAACATAAGGGGTTAGCTCTGCCAATAGCTGCTTCCTAATTGCAATCAGGTACGATGGTGTAAATTTCATCAATTTGACCTTGACAAATACATGAATTCTGATAGATAATTGGAATGAGTCATACAATTGAAATTGACACATAAGAATAGCAATCAGTAACTTACAATTGAACCTGATTATCATCATTAGTAATCTTGGTTACTCTTTTTAGCATTCTGGTGGAAAAATGATAATTATTTTAGGATAGTGAATTTGATAATTATTTTAGGATAGTAAATTTGATGGTTGTTGCTTGGATAGTGAATTTGCTGGTTGTTGCTAGAACATGAATGGGGAACTCATCGCAGGCATCGAGCCGGAAAAAAATTGATTAACAACATTCTCCTGAGGTAGTAAATGTAGAATAATATGTACTATCAACAAAGCTGGAAATTGGAAAAAATTATATTTACATACTTATGTCAGATGTGTAGGGAATATTTTAGTAATTCATGAATATTTAAGCTAACCATTTAAAACAATATCAATGATAGGATGTAGGGGCGAGAGATGTTTATTATAATCTAATACTGAAAGTTTTGTTCTGATTTTTTTTGTTATGATAGTTAGATAATGCGCGATATATAAGAAAATATTAACCAAAATGATTCAGATTGGGATAGAACAACCATGACATATGACATAGTGCCGACTAAGGACATTGGGTTGGATAAATGAGTAGTCTAGCTAAAAGATAATGATTTTGTTGGAGATAATTGCATCCTTAAGGGACCTTACTGGTTTACTATAAACACAGAAAAATACATCAAAGAAGGACTATGCTATTTAAGAGTTGTTGTCATACAAATTTCTAGAACATAAGTTAGCAGATAAGCTATTAGCAGTATTGAGATGCAGTTGGTTCTAAAGGGTTTAGTTTATTTTATAAAATTCAGTATAGTCAATAATAAGCCGTAACTAATAATAAAATTCAGTGTGATATATATAAAAATCTATTTAAAAAAATCAAATATATATGTGTATATATATAAACAGTATTTAGTTATTATATCATGCTTAGTTTAAATAAAATCTGATTATATTAATATGTGTGTTTAATGGTATTAAATATATTTTTGAATTATAATACAATAGCAGATAATTTATCTATGTGTTATTAATAAATATATTATTTACCTATTGGAGCAAGTAATTAATTTGTAATTGGTTGTTGCGTCTATTTATTCTCGCTTGTGGACTGTTAGAGATGGTGGTTGGTGAAGACGCGACACGTTAAATCAGCGGATCGCCTACGTTGGGAAAAATCTTCAGCTAAGGTAAAGGGTGAGATGAGGTTCAATTTTATGAGTATATAATGACGTGAGATGAACGGGAATACCGAAATTCTCAGATATTCATCTGGGGATACTACGTACGGTTGAGCCCTATTGAGTAATAATAATTAATTAATATTATATGAATGGTAATAGTAAGGACTAAAATATAATTTAGCAATCTATATAATTGTCGTGAATCTATTTATATCAAGATTGCATGGTATCTGATTTTATGAAATGGTATGCTGATTGTTACTGTATGAATGATATGTACTGGAGTGTTGTTGCTACTTGATAAAAATTGTGATATTACTTTAATGTGGCACCTGTTTGATTTTTCATTTGTGATTGATAAGACTGGATTGTGCATTGTGAGTAATGTAAACAAAATATTGGGATTTTATTGTGATTGAATGATATTACATATATAATGATGAATGTCTTGAATTCAAACTAAAACTTACTGAGTTGTGATGATCAAATATGTATGAGATAAGTGTTGTAGATTTTGGAGTGAGGATTATTTTGTCAGCATATAGGGAGGGTCTGACAAACCTAGTGATTTGGGGAAGTACAACTGAATGAGCCTGATCGTGGAGGGCTACAGTCGAATTGTAAGGTAAGACTGATAGACCTTAGAGGTACCTGTAGTGGGGAATTCCTAAGTGGATTAGTGGGTTATTTCCTAAGGCCGGGAGCTACTGTGCAACACAAGAGTACCTCGATTATCGCGTATATGTGTCTCAGGTTTTGTTGAGGGGATATATGAGGACTTGGACATTCATGAATTTTCCGTCCACTCTTGTAGTAGCATAGTAGCAGGCCTCTTAACCAAGTACTTCAGAGTAGAATGGTACCAAATGATGAAGAAGTATAGAGTATAGGACATGCATAGGATTTCATCCTTGTGACTGCTCTATTGTGATTGATTTAGATTAACCTTTGATATTATGATCTTGAGTATTTCTTCTGTTTGTACTGATTTGACAGTAGCACCCCAAATTTTATAATAAATATTTTCTTAATTAAATAGGATTTTAGATAATAAATTTGGTGTTAAAACTATTTTAGAATATATGCGGATAAATCTTGTGACTAACTTTCGTTATATGGGTGTTTTATATGATACACTAATTTTGTATATATTTGACTAAATAAGTGATATAAATAAAAAATATTATATTTTATTATTTTATAAATAAAAGTATTTTAGTGTAAATATTTTAAAGAATAAGATTTTAGGCGATTCTACATGTATATGTACATTCTTAGTTAATAAGATATTTTCTTGTATGTTTGACTCATGTTAAGTGTGCACATAGTTATATTCAATTTATTATATATATGTGTTATTTTAATTATTTATTTTACT
>JBBPBP010009778.1:33848282-33888936 GCA_037974735.1 Cicer chorassanicum | reverse complement strand
ATAAGATTTTAGGCGATTCTACATGTATATGTACATTCTTAGTTAATAAGATATTTTCTTGTATGTTTGACTCATGTTAAGTGTGCACATAATTATATTCAATTTATTATATATATGTGTTATTTTAATTATTTATTTTACTAATAATTATCTTGATATATTAGTAATTTTAATATTGATTTTCTTTATTTTTATATAGTTGCTATGGTATGTGGATTTTATACATATTTATTTTGATTTAGAAAGTAATATAAATTGTTGATGTTATATTTATTTATTTTATCATTTCGACTATTCTATAAAGATGATGTATTTTTATTTGATCATTTTGAGAAATGTTATAGTAATAATTATAGTGATTACTTTGAATATGAGAGTTTTGATTAAAATTAGATTTAGCTATCTTAAGGATAAATAATATTATGTTAAAATGAGTATTTTGGAGAAAAAGTTTCTAGAAAAGGAAAATAAATTATTTATTTATTGAGGGCTTTTAGAAATACTAGAAAATAAATTTTGGACCAGACGACTATTTACACCCCTATTTTCTACTTCTGCATATTAATTTGGCGTATTACTGGTTGGACTTTTCTTTCATACGCCTGCGAGTTGCTCATTACACCCCTATTTCTGCCTCAGACTTCACTACTGTGTTGGGTCTTATAGTTTTACTCTTGTACCTGTACATCGGCTATCTGCACCCCTCATTCTGCAATTATAAAAATAAAAAACGAAAAATCAGACTAATGGCAGCCAAATCGCAGCAAACAATTTTTCTCTCAAATTCACTCGCACCAATTCCTTGACATTTTGAAACGATCTCATCCTCTATCCCACACTAAATTGGCCACTGAATTCATTTTTGGCATCAATTTTATCGATCGTGGCTCCGTTTAATCAAAAACAACTGCGTTTCTTTCCTTGGGCGAGCTGTTTTTGGCCAATTCCGATCACCATGTTTGTCATCTCCAAAAACTAGTATTGTGATAAATTATTAGCTCACTACGTACGGCAGTAGCCCTTTGAGTGATAAATTAATTAATTTGCAAATATAGAAATTGTGAGATTAAAATATGGAATAGAAATATTTATAAGGTGCTGATTGATTTAATTCCGTTTAATGCATGGGATTTGATACTATTGTGGTATTTGATTTCAAATGAATTTGGTGCATATGTTTTATTAGATAAGTTTATGTGAAGTGATAGTAAAATATGAATGCAGTGTATGATGTAAGTTTATTTGATGATGATGTGTGATTTATGATATAAATTTATGCTAAGTTTATGTGAAGATGTTTGATTGATGATAGTGATGCTGTAAATTTGTGATGAGTTTATATGATGACAATGATTATGTATGATTAATGATGTCATAATATTGTGATGACAATATTGAAGAAACCCCATAGTTGATGAAATAATGATGATTCTAATTTGTGTTTGAGATGACGGTCTTAATGGAGTATCATAGGCCAACGAGGGTAGAAAATAAATATTGAGAATTTGTGAAGTGGAGATTATTTTGTCATCATATAGGTAAGGCCTGACAAGCCTAGTGATTCTGGGGAAGTACAACTGAATGAGCCTGATTGTGGCGGTCTGCTGTTGAGCCTTAAGGCAAGATTGTTAGACCTTGGAGGTATTCGGGTGGGGAATTCCTAGATGACTTGGAGGTAGCACTCTAAATGTCGGGAGCTACCATGCAACACACGTTTACCTCGACTGTGTCTCGGGTTTAGTTGAGGGGATCTATGAGGACATGACCAATTTGAATTTTCCGTCCATCGGGATAGTGGCATAGTATCAGGCCTCCTAACCAAGTACTTCAGAGTTAGAATGGTACCACATTGTGGAGTAGAGTCTAAGTTCATGCATAGCATTGCATTTTTGTGTGATTGTTTGTTGTGATTAATATGTATTGTGTGCGATGATAATTTCTTAGATGATTTGATGTTATAGTGAAATGTATTGATTTTCCTTCATTTTGGCTATATAATGTGGTGTTTTTCCTTGAAGAATGTTTGTGTAATGATACGGTTTATTTATGATTAATTGCGTGTTCTTCTTACTTATATTATATTATCAACATGATTTCAAAACTCATCTCCTTCGTTGTTTATGTTTGACTGGCTTGGCCGTGCGTTTGCGAAATCGCAGTTATTACATGTTAACGAGTCTAGAAGTTTAAATTTGGGAGAAACTCCGCTTTGATAGGTGATACTGGGAATTAAGAGTTGTAATGTGTTTTTTTTATGTAATAACAAATGACTTTTATATGAAAACCTTAGTACATGTGTATTTAGAGAAACATAATATCCTAAGTTAAATATAAAAGTTTTTATTTTCTTGAACAAATTTTATTTATCCGCTGCGAGTTTCGATTCAAATAATTTAGTATAAACTATTATAAATGTTATTTTGGGGTTTAGGGTGTCACATTGACTAATTGCCTGTTCTCCTTGTTTATCTTATATTGTTACATAATTTCGAAACTCACCCCTCGATGTGACGGACGGAGATGAGCTGGAAGCTGCAGGTGAAGGCTAATACTCTCGTTAATGTCATTTTTTAACATATTTAGAAAGTTGTCTTATCTTGAAGACTTTTATTATTTACCTTTTCGTTAACGTCATTTTTTAACATATTTTATTTTTGAGAATTTCTGCTCTGATAGTGACATCGGGTTGGGACTACATTTATAATTATCATTAAACTAATGTACATGTGCTTCAAAAAGGATTTTGTTAATTACTGTTTTTCTTTCGACCGTTAAGTTTGATGGAAATTTTGAATTAATGTAACATGTTCATGATTACGTGATACTCTTTGCCTTAAAGAAAATGTTTGAAAGTTAATATATTTATTTATTTTTTAAGAATTTCATGATTTTAAAATTAAAATTTAAAATAAAGAGTTAATATTAATTTGGGGTTTAGGGTGTCACACATACTCTGACTCTTTCACAACAATTATTATGTAAATGCAGCTATTAAAAGACTCTACTTTCAATACTCATCATACACTAATAATTTTCAGCACTTTTTCACAGAGGACACTCATGACATATTATCATAAATGAAATTCATAATGACAATATAGTAAACACATATTATTAGTTACGAATACATAATGACAATACCAACATTTATCATAGATTCAAACATTTGTCACAAAATTAGGTTCCTATATGCAAACTAAAAATTTGGAAGGAGCAAACTAGAAATAGGTTCCTTTATGCAAACTAGAAATAGGTTCCTATAATGACATTACCAACATTTATCACATATTTAAACATCTGTCACTAAAATAGGTTCCTATATGCAAACTAAAATGCTTGGTACCTTAAATCAAGAATAGTTTTAAGTTAAACAAACACTCAAAACTTTCAGATATAATCCTTATCCAACTATTACTGTCAAATATATTGTGGTTTTTGTCCACTATATTCACTAAAACGTTTTTTGTAAAATTCATTCAAGGCTTTAACCTTTACGCAGAATCTCTCAAATCCTTTTTATTTTTGATAAAGAAACACACTTTTCATAATTATTTTTTTTTTTCAAACTATATTTTACTTCAAACTTTTTCCACATAACCTCAAAAGTCTTCAACTTTAACTAACAACACCATCACTTGCAATAATCTCCAAAGTTCCAACTTCAATATTTTTGTCTTTTTACAAAAACCGTAAAATGGTAAAAAAAAAAATATCGGCCCAAACAATGTGCCATTTACTCATGCAATAGGAGTTGCCACTCCTAATGTGGCCTCCGTCTCACCTCTAGTTGTAGCATCCCCTACATCCAACCACGGACTACCAAACCTAAAGGTCTAGGGTAGTCTATCACATCGTGTGTGAGACCCACGAGAAATACTGCATTGTCCTTGCTACTGGCCGTCACCACTTTCCCTGTATAAGTAGCCTGCCAAAGAACTCTAACTCGATGACTATATATTAGTGCACATGATTTTGGAATTTCAAACCCTCCTCGAGGGGCGTAAATCATAAATAAACAGCCTCTCACAAAAAAGTACTATTTACCAATGTGTAGTCTCTCATAGACTAGCACGATTTACTTTGGTGCATTCTCTCGCATTGTAGCACGACACAATAATCCTCATAAGGATAAGGTGGACCATCTAATCAAGTGATACTACCACAAGACCCATCACGGTTACCCCTAACTATGAAATACATGAGCATACTCTTACTCTTTCACAACAATTATTATGTAAATGCAACAATTAAAAGACTCTACTTTTAATACTCATCATACACTAATAATTTTCAACACTTTTTCATATAACATACTTATGACATATTATAAACAATGAAATTCGTAAAATATTTGTAGGAACTGAAATTATATTTAAATCATTTTATTATTATGAATATTTCAAATACTTTAGTGGGAGTTATATATATGAATTTTGAAAATTCGTATTTCATTCACCTAGAACAGTTTTATATAACTATAAACTTTAAATATATTAATTAAGGGATTAGAGGGTCACTACTTACTCTAACATTAATAAGCAAAATTAATTGTTTTTATGTTACATAGTCAATAACAAAAACTCAATAACATAGACAATTATTACAAAGGCATTACTATTTATATAATAACATCTTTTAAAATTAGTATTTAAATGATATTCACCAATAGTAGAAAAAAATTTATACTGTCAATTAGTTATGATCTTTAGATTATTAAAAATATTTAACTTTAATTAAAATTATCTAAAAAGTCACATTCTAAATAGTTATTATTTCTTAACAATTTAAAAGTTTTCAAATTACATTGTATGAAAAGAAACTTATGTCCATTGAGAACTGTAGGAGGATTTTTGCGATAGAATCATGGAGTCTTTCTCTAGATATTCGTTTATTCTCTTGTACACCATATTTCAATCTTGATTCAGTTCGAAAAACTAATGTCCAATGTTGAGTTACAATTCATGGTCTTCATCTTGAATATTAGAGACCACAATTATTTTTAAAATTGCAAGAGGTTTTGGTATCCCCTTGCCTTTCATGGAGTAACTGGTAGTAGGAAATTTGGATATTATGTACACACAAAAATGGTGGACCTTCCTTTTTAAAAGAGATTGCTAGTAAGAAAAACTCCTACTTTTTTCCTCATCTTGTCATGTTATTGGTTATTTATAAGATAACAGTCATATAGAAGATAATGAAAATGCAATTCTTAAAGGAAAGAAAATATATATATGGCCACCTTCACGTGAAAGATCCAATTATGTAAAATGACCTTTTTGTGGTTGATGATGTGGCTATTAGATGTGATGAAAGACATGAGAAGGAACATACAAAAAGATCAAGAATTTGGATATTCAGAAATAATTCTTGAGACACTTTAGGAAAATGAGGTCTATGTTACTTGTAATGCAAATGTTTTTCACAATCTTAAACTTGTTGTTTTGTAAGATAGATTTTGTACTAATACAGGGAATGGATAAATTGAAGAGTCTTCACCGTCTCTTGTAGAACATGCAAGCATAAATCATTCCCCGACTAGCTCTAAAAATATAATTCACAAGGTCTTTAGATCCACCTCATCACATTCGAATAACATAGAACAATAGAGAAAATTTAATCAATATAGAGATATGCGTATTATGGGTTCTTGGAATGATAAAGTGTCAGAGGAGAACATGACACATCCAAATGTTATTGTCACTGTCGATAATTTAAATCTTAGGCTTTGCTCATGACATGGAGTGTTTCAGCATTTTTAAAAGATAAAGATGTTGGAGAAATGATATACTTGTATAGTCGTTCTATACCATCAGCGAAGAACCTTATACAAAAACTTTTTTTTTGTTTTTCGTTTTTCTTAATAGCAATATTTAACTTAAAAAAAACACTTATAATAGTTTTTGATAAAATTTTTGAGTAAATTTTTTGATTATATAAATATATGTAATTTATGATAAGTTATTATATATTTATAAATTAACCTGTGCAACGCACTTGTATCACCTCTTTTTTTTTAACAAAATGTTATATAAATTATAATTTTTAGTGTTTTATGTAATATTAATAATATAAATAGATATAAATTTTTTCCTCATAATCTAACATTAGATTAAAATAAAAAAATAACAAAATTCCCCCAATACATATAAATTATTACACATGACTTATGAACATCATAAACATTCATTGTGGTATTCTATATTACTTATTGATATGTTTAATATTTAAAAACTATTTTAAAATAATTTTTTCATATTGGTAGTTAATATTCACAATTTATAATAAATAATATATTGCATGTTCAATTTAATTATATAAATAGTATTAGTCTATAAGAGGCTGTACATTAGGGTGCTTTGTCACACGAGTCATGTTTGTTATATGGTTATATATTAATATGCATGCTTGTTTATTACTTGATACCATGCCATGTTATGCTTTTGTGCTTTGTATTTTCATATATATGTTCTTTTTAGATTGTGACCCTTTACTATTATTGTGGGCTAAGCTTACGCCCCAAGTTCTAAGAGTTTTGAGTTGTGTGGGAATTACAATGATGTCGAAGATATGGCAAAGCAATAATTTGGATTGGGAATTGGAAACCGTGACGGTTAATGCCACTCGTGGATCCTTAGTACTCAGTCATCCTCAGTTAGAGTTCAAGATCAGCTTAGGATTTTATTTAAGCATTTTATTTATTTTCCCTTCCTTATATATCTAAAACAGTTGTGACTTTTCTTGAATACTGTGAATTGTTTGGTTGTAAGTTAGTCAGTTGTGTTGAAATCATTTTATATAATGCAACAATGATTCTAATTTTCATTTTTGAAAAAGAATTTAACATTAAAATATTTTACTCTGATTTAAATTAAAAGACGATTGTGATATATTTTTATGTAGAAGTGTTTAGTAGTTTTATTTTTTCAAACAAAATTACACTCTCGCTCTTAAAAATTGGAGCGTTACAATCATTATTCTCATTTAACACCGCATCACTCCCTATAAAGTAAAGTAAAGGTATTAAAAGCCAGGCAAAGAATTAAAAGATGTACTTAAATGTTATAGAATAATTAAGCTTTTCATCATGTCTAATGTTTTCCAATAATGACATTTTAGAGGATTATCTCTTTGTCTATAAATAATGCACATTACTTCAACATTCCATTCTCAACAAAATATTCGGTTTGCTTTTCTTTAAAACCAAGTTTTGTCATCATGAATACTCTTTTGAAGATGTTTTTTAGGTTTTTGGTGCTACTTCTTGCTATTATAGGTGCTCTAGTAGGAATTAGGGTGTCACAACTTGCTCTAACATTAATAAGCATAATGAATTGTTTGTTAGTCAATAATAATTTCCATATTATGCTTGTGAATGACACATAGACAATTATTACAAAGACTCTACTATTTATGTTACATAGTCAATAAGATAAACTCAATAACGTAGACAATTATTACATTGGCACTACTATTTATATAATAATATCTTTTAAAGTTAGTGTTTAAATGATATTCACCAATAGTAGGAAAAAAATTATACTGTCAATTAGTTATGATCTTTAGATTATTAAAAATATTTAACTTTAATTAAAATTATCTCAAAAGTTACATAAATAATTAGTTATTATTGCGTAACAATTTAAAAGTTTTCAAATACGTCATATCAAAAGAAACTTACAATTGATGCCCTCATAACAGGTATTGATAAAAGTTTCTTCATGTTTTTTTGTTTTCATCCATTGAGAACCTTAGGAGGATTTTTGCAATAGAATCATGGAGTTTTTCTCTAGATATTTATTTACTCTCTTGTATACCATATTTCAATCCGATAAAAAAAACTAATGTCCAATGTTAAGTTAGAATTCATGGTCTTCGTCTTGAATATTAGAGACTACAAATTATATTTATAATTGCAAGAGGTTTTGGTATTCTCTTGCCTTTGATGGAGTAACTGGTAGTAAGAAATTTTGATAGTATGCACACACACAAAACTGGTGGACCTTCCTTCTTCTTAAAAGAGATTGCTATGTTTTTAATGTGCATGTTGAGTTTGAAAAACTCCTACTTTTTTGCTCATCTTGTCATGTTGTTGGTTATTTATAAGATAACAGTCATCTTGTCATGTTATTGGTCATCTTCACGTGAAAGATCCAATTATGTAAAATGACTTTTTTGTTGTAGATGATGTGGCTAACAGAAACATTTGGCTATTTAGAAATCATTTTTGAGAATGAGGTCTATGTTACTCGTAAAACAAATGGTTTTCACAATCTTAAACTTGTTGTTTTGTAAAATAGATTTTGTACTAATACATGAGATGGTCATGCAATCATAAATCAATCCCCGACGAGCTCTAAAAATATAATTTTCAAGGTCTTTAGATCCACCTCATATCATTCGAATAACACAGAACAACAAAGAAAAGATAATCAATATAGAGATATGTGTATTGTGGGTTCTTGGAATAATAAAGTGTCAGAGGAGAACATGAGACATCCAAATGTTATTGTCACTATAGATAATTTAAATCTTAGGCTTTGCTCGTGACATGGAGGTGTTGCAGTATTTTCTAAAAGATAAAGATGTTGGAGAAATGATATACTTATAGAGTCGTTCTATACCATTAGTGAAGAACTTTATACAAAAGTTTTTTTTTTTGTTTTTCGTTTTACTTAATAGAAATTTTTAGCTTAAAAAAAAATAAACACTGAGAATAGTTTTTGATAAAATTTTAAAGAAATTTTTATTTATTATATAAATGTATTTAATTTATGATAAGTTAATATATATTTATAAATTAACCTGTGCAACCCACCTCTTTTTTTTTTGTAACAAAATGTGATATAAAATAAAATTTATAGTGTTTGATGTAATATTAATAATATAAATAGATATAAATATTTTTCCCCTAATCTAACAATAGATTAAAATAAAAAACTAATAAAATTCTCCCGATACAGATAAATTATTACACATGACTTATCAACGTCATAAATATTCATTGTGGTATTCTATATTACTTATTTAAATGTTTAGGATTTATAAAGTATTTTAAAATAATCTTTTCATATTGGTAGTTAATATTCACAATTTATAATAAATAATGTATTGCATGTTCAATTTAATTTTATAAAGAGTATGAATATGTGATAGGTTGTACATTTATGATTTACGTCACTCGTAGAGGGTTCTGAAATTCTAGAATCATGTGCATTAGCATATAAGCATTGCATTAGAGTGCTTTGTTTGATATATGCATGCTTGTTTATTACTTGATACCATGTCATGTTATGCTTTTATGCATTGTATTTTCATATATATATATGTTGTTTTTAGATTTGTGACTCTTTAATATTATTGTGGGTTGAGCTTACACCCTAAGTTCTTAGAGTTTTGAGTTGTGTGGGAATTACAACGACATTGAAGACATGGCAGAGAAATTATTTGGATTGGCAATTGGAAGTAGTGAGGCTTAATGCCACTTGTGGATCCTCAGTACCCAATCATCCTCAATTAGAATTCAAGATCAGCTTAGGATTTTATTTATTTTCCCTCCCTTATTGCAATGATGTTGGTGCAATGGAAGTTATATATATGAAACATTTGTGACAGTTTTTGGTTAATGTGAATTGTTTGGTTGTAAGTTAGTTAGTTGTGTTGAAATCATTTTATATAATGCAACAATGATTATAATCGTCATTTTTGAAGAAAAAAAAAATACAATAAAATATTTTACTTTGATTTAAATTAAAAGTCGATTGTGAATACTTTTTATGCAGAAGCATTTAGTAGTTTTATTTATTTTTTTAAAAAAATTACACTTTCGCTGTTAAAAATTGTCGTGTTACAATCGTTATTCTCCAATAATGACATTTTAGAGGATTATCTCTTTGTTTATAAATAATACACATTACTTCAACATACCATTCTGCATAAGATGTCCACTTTGCTTTCTTTGAAATCAAGTTTTGTCATCATGAAAACTCTTTTGAAGTTTTTTGTGCTACTTGTTGCTATTACAGGTGCTCTAGTAGGAAATGCAAATGAGTTACCTCCTTGTTGCGATCCTCCTGGAATATGTGACCCAATTTTCTGTTATAAGCTCCCATGTTGTAGCCCTCCATCCCGTTATACAAAGTCCTAAAACTTTGACTTTCTTCTATTACTTTAAAACAAATCATTTTATATTTAAGAAAAGCCCATCAAATATGAAATAATTTTCTTATTATTTATTATTTATCATTGTTTGCCTTTAATTTAATTAGATTTTTTATGTCTAAATATGTGCGTGTGTAGATCAAGTTTTTTGAAGTAACTATTGTTAGTGTTACTTCTTTAATAACTCATTGAAGATGTCAAATTTAACTTTTGAATATTTTTATATTATACATGGATTATTATATATAATTTATATAAATTAATATTTAAAAGATTCAAAGAATATGTCAGAGATGTAATCAAAACGTTGAGAAATTATGCAAGTAGCTATTGCTACTAGTTATTAAGAATAAAAAAATGTGAGAATAATATGCTATTTGAATCTAACACATGTAGTCGTTCTACATGTCATGTAGGAAAATATGATATCTTGATAAAATGACGTATAAACAATTAGTGGTTACTATAATCTAGGAACCTAGCAATGGGAGAATTCAACAATGGGATAACTTATTTGAAAAATATTTCAAAAATAAAAATAATTAAAATAAATAGTTACTTTTTAAAAAATAATTAAATAATACTTTTTGAAATAGTAAATAATAATTAAATAGTAACTTAGTTGATTAATATCATAGATGTAACCCATTAGATATTTGTAGTCAAGCTATATGAACAAGTTCTAGACAAGTAAAACTTAACACACAAGTGAATTGGTGTAGTCAATCTTTATGAGTTCAAAAAGCTTTATGTATGTTATAGGTCTACCAATCACATTACATCCCCACAATTCTTGCTATTACATCATTTTGCACAAAATAGGTCGTGCACGCGCTCGATATTCACGAAGGCTCTAGGAGATTTCCTCAAATGTATGCTGCAAATCACACACCACCTCTCACAAATACAATGTAACACACCGATTTTTAAAAGCACAACTGTATTATTTTTAAGAAAAATCAACTGAATAAAAATAATGCATCCCAAAACAAAAATGAGAAGGAACATAAATAGATATAACATACATGCCAATATGCAAAATAATTTTTAGACAATAACCCCAAAATATACAAAACCAAAAAATACATTGGGGCTATGAGACCTAACAGATCATCGATCATACTATTCGGTATTCTCGGCAGACACCTACGTAGAAATGTTGCTCCAAGAAAGATATCCCCCATGGTGACGTCCAAAAATTGGAACATGAACCCAACAACAAAAGTCAATTGTCAATGTATGTCATAGATACAGCCATCCCGAAATAAAATAAGTACAACCACCAAAAGAGATGAACTACTTTCCTATAGAAAATCTTAATCTAATCAAAAGACTAACAACTATAGTATTTTGGTTGACCTCCATAAACAACACATATCCCATCTAACGTGGTATCCCTCCTCAAAGTAACCTCTCTTAAATCTTTAGTCATAAAGGGATCAGTCTCCTCAGATGTATGGTCCTCCCACGAGATATGTGGCTTTAGCGGAGCAACGATTTCAAAACAAATCTCCACCTTCGAGATAGACGGTAAAGGATCGTACACCGGGAAATGGAGATCTAACACAACCCGGGATGACATTAACCAAAGTATCGATGGTCAGTCAACAAAACCCTAGTCCTTGACCAACCTAGATGGTCGTACTATGTCTTCAACCTCCAACATCACCCCTTTTCCCTTCTTGTCAGCTCTAAGTCCAAACGAAGTGCCCCTTACTCCGTAGGTGGGAGTTACTACTCCAACTATGGCCTCCATCTCACTCTAGCTATAGCATCGCCTGCTTCCAACGTTGCACCACCGTCCTCAATTACCAAACATGAAGGTATGAGGTAGTCTATCCTCTCGTGTGTGAACCACACGTGTAATACTGAATCGTCCCAGCTACTGGTCGTCAATATGCTCCTCGTAAAAGTAGCCCGACTTAGATTGGTTGTTTTCCCAAGCAGTCGACAACTATCAATTAAGGAATTACAACAATGTTTCCGTCATTAGAGAAACTAACAACAATACGTAATCTAGCGTTGTCTGAAGGCATAGCCAAATATCCACAATAATTGTAAGAGGCCACCAACCAAAAACAAAAAAATATCATTTAACAAGTATAGCATGGTATCACATGTTGAAGCAAAACATGTATGCACATATATCATTATAAAAAAACATGACTCTTGTGACAAATCACTCTAGTTCAATGAATATATCCCAATGCACATGATTTTAGAATATCAAACCCTCTCATAGACTAGCACAATTTACTATTGTGCAATCTCTCAAATAGTAGCACGGCTTAATAATCCTCAAAAGGATAAGGTGGACCATCCAATCACGTGATACCACCTCGTGGCCCATCACAATCACCACTAACTATCAAATGCATAATCATACTCTAACTCTTTCACAACAATTATTTTGAAATTCATAACATATAGTAAACACGTATTATTAGTTATGAATACATAATGACATTACCAACATTTATCACAGATTCAAACATCTATCACAAAAAATAGGTTCCTATATGCAAACAAAAAATTTGGAATGAGCAAACTAGAAATAGATTCCTATAATGACATTACCAATATTTATCACATATTCAAACATATGTCACATAAATAGGTTCCTATATGCAAACTAAAATGCCTAGTACCTTAAATCAAGAATAGTTTTAAGTTAAACAACACTCAAAACTTTAACATAAAATACTTATCCAACTATTACCGTCAAATATATTTTGTGGTTTTTGCCCACTATATTCACTAAAAGGTTTTTTTTTTTCTAAAATTCATTCAAGGCTTTAACCTTTACGCAAAAGTCTCTCAAATCCTTTTTATTTTTGATAAAGAAACACACTTTTCATAATTATTTTTTTCTTCAAACTTATTCCACATAACCTCAAAAGTATTCTACTTTAACAAACAACCCCATCACTTGTAAAAATCTCCAAAGTTCCAACTTCGATATTTTTGTCTTTTTACAAAAACCCAAAAATGATAAACAATAAAATCTCGGTCCAATTAGTGTGCCCCTTACTCCTGTAGTAAGAGTCGCCTCCTACTGTGGCCTCTGTCTCACCTTAAGTGGTAGCATCCCCTAGATCCAACCATGGACTACCAACCCTAAGTACCAAACCTAAAGGTCTGAGGTAGTCTATCATCTCGTGTGTGAGACCCACGTGAAATACTGCACTAGCCTTGCTACTAGTAGTCACCACTCTCTCTGTATAAGTAGCCTTGCTTGAGATCGAGTGGTATGCCCAAGAAGTCGACGAATATCGATTAGGCAAGTCATGCAATGTTTGCAACATCAGAGTAATCGCTGGTAGAAGGTAATCCAACATCGTATGAGGGCATAGCCCAATTTCCACATTAATTGTAAAGGATCACCAACCAAAAATAAAAGATATCATTTAATAAGTATAACATAGTATCAAATGATGAAGCATAACATGTATGGACATATATGATTATAACAAATATGACTCGCATTACAAAGCACTCTAACTCGATGACTATATCTTAGTGCACATGATTTTGGAATTTCAAACCCTCTTCGAGGGGCATAAATCATAAATGTACAACCTCTCACAGAACAGTACTATTTACCACGGTGTAGTCTCTTACAGACTAGCACAATTTACTATGGTGAAGTCTTTCACAGAGTAGCACGACTCAATAATCCTCATAAGGATAAGGTGGACCATCTAATCACGTGATACTACCATGAGGCCCATCACAGATACCCCTAACTATGAAATACATGAGCATACTCTTACTCTTCCACAACAATTATAATGTAAATGTGACAATTTAAAGACTCTACTTTTAATATTCATCATACACTAATAATTTTCAACACTTTTTCACATAGCATACTTATGACATATTCACAGAGTAATTACACAACTTTTTTCCTAAATGCAAAACTAAAAACATAGAAGGAGCCTTTACCATTTATGAATACTTAATGAATACTTACCATTTACCATTTATCATTTATGAATACTTAATGAAATTAACATCATTTATCACATATTTAAACAATAATCACACAACTTTTTTCCTAAATGCAAAACTAAAAACATAGAAGGAGCCTTTACCTTGTAAACGTCCAAAAACACAAGCGTTAGTTCCTCTAAAACGCCTCGTACCTTAAATAAAGAATTGTCTTAAGTTAAACAAACACTCAACACTTTAAGATACAAGCCTAATCCAACTATTACCTTCAAATATATTCTAGGGTTTTTTCCCACTTGATTCCACATAACCTCAAAAGTCTCCATCTTTTACTTACAACACCAACACTTGAAAAAATTTCCAAAGTTCCAATTTCAATATTTTTGTCACATTAGCAAATCCCTAACTAAATTTTATTAGGTTTTCAACCCTATTTAAAACCAAGATCCACAAACATTTTGTACCCAACAAAAATTTTGAAATCCCAAACCCTTACACTAAATTTTTGGTTGGGCCAACACTAGATAGGGAGGGGAAAAATTTCTCTTCAAAAATTATATTTAATCCTTGATTCTAAATACACATTTTTGAACCTTTTCAACAATTAAAAATACAAAAACTTAAAGATCAAAATTTCCAACATAAATTCATTCTTTTATAGCAAAGATTCAAAGTGTTCAAAATTTAATTTTTTTCTCCTTTAGATATACTATCACAAATCAATGATCCATTATATTTTTGAAGGAAAAACCATTCTAGTATAAAATTAATTTTTTTTTTCAAACTCTAAAGTATTATAAAACAAAATTTTCTTTTAGATCATTCCTTACAATAAGTAGATCTACAAAATTAACAAAAGAAAATAACATTTTAACATGGTTCATTTATGTGAAATAACATAAAAAATTTCAAAATCAAAACTTTCTTTTAGATCCAATTCTACCACCAATTGATCTAAAACATTAACAAAGAAGCAATAACTTTCAAACATATTTATTTTTTGAAAATGCTCAAAATTAAAATTTTCTTTGAGATTTGCTGTCATAAGGTAAGGATCTACAACATTTGTGAATGGAAACATTTAACTACTCAACTTAACAAAAGATGAGAAGAAGAGATTTTTTTTTATTATTTACCAAAGTTTTCTAAAACTCCTAGTTTGTAATACCACTTTACTTCAAAGATCCATGGTCAAACTCTTTATTATCTAAGTAGAAGAAGTGGTTGTTCTTCTCGCACTTTTGAATTCATACTTACATTCCTCATCATGGAGAGATCTTCGCGCGGCTTTTCATTCATGAACTCATACCGCAAATCGTTCAATTTTGTATTCATCAAATTAGTGACCTTTTTCATGAGAGAAGCGGTTCTTGGTGATGAATGTGTAGAATCACCATTTTCCATGTCCTCAAAATACAACAAAAAATAATTAAGTAAACCAAAGAAAATGAGTTAAAAGGACCTCATCGATCACTCTTCTAAATATTTACATACACTTAATAATTTGTCACTTGTGCATATCACTCAATCAAGACTTTTTCCATAATATGCTATCTTGCCTTTTTCCAAATCCTAATTGCTTATTCATATGGTTCTTACATGAACCAAATCATGCCCAATCAAAATTATGGAAAACATATTACAAATGTGAAGAGCTATATTTCAAAATATCATTCAAGAGCTCAAATATAAGCTCAAGAAATTCTATGACCAAACTAATGGAATTTTAAACACAAGCAAGAAACAAATAAAACAACAAAAGCATACTCAAATAGGAAAACCAAACCAGACAATTTCGATATAACGTTAGAGAAAAAAATATACAAAAAAGTCAAAACATAAAAAATACACCATTTGGTATAGAATGACTAATGGATCTCTTAAACAAAAAGTGTTAAATAGTGATAAATCGTGTAAGATTGAATGGTGAAAATAAAATAAAATTCTGATTTTTTTTAGCTGCTTTTTCTATTTGCACCATAATTTGTGCCCAATTTTCTATTTGTATCTCTGTTTATAACCTTTTTTTCAGTTACTTTTATTTGAATTACTCTCATTATTTTTTATATTTGAATTACTCTCATAATTTCCAGATTTGAGGGATAAATGAAGAGATAATACCAAAAACAATTTTGCTCTACCAAATTTGGATTAAAATCTCTTTGTTGCAGAAAATGACGATGATCTCTACGAATTTCTGAAAATTTTCCAGCTACACAAGCAACTAAATATTCAATCTGATTGCATGGAAAACTGAAGTAAATTGAGGAATTATGCACGAAATTTCCTTTGCAACAATTAACACCAAAATCAACAATCAATCCAACAAAATTTGAGAGATTTGTGTGCGGATTTGAGTGAGATAACTGAATGCAATTATGAAATCATGGTTCAATATGACATTTAAAAGAATTTGATGAAAGACAAAAATTTCAAGAAAGTGTGAGAAAATACAAGAAAATTTTTTCACTATTTTTTTTTTTATTAATTTTGAATCTAGAACTGTGTAAAGACTCATGATACCACTTGATGTGTACAATTAAGAAAATCTAAGAAAATTCAAAATTCTACATTTAAGAAGAGAAAGAAGACATACAAAAAAAAAAACGTTTAAATATGTCTTTGGTTCCTACATATACATCGCTTTTTGATTTTAGTCCTTGTAAGTTTTTTTTTTTCGATTTAGTCCCCGTAAAATCATAGACAATCAATTTTGGTCCCTAAAATAAGAGCTGATAAACTGCCATGACACGTGGGCTTATAAATACACACCAACATATCATCTTTTATCATATATTAAAAATTAAAATGTTTTATATTATTAATTAAAAAATTTATTTATTGATCATTTAATAATTAGTGTTATTTTATAAAGAAAATATGAATAAAAATTAAAAGAAGAGTTTAGGAGTTTTTGGAAAACTCTTCATTCTTTTAATGTTGATTTGACTTTATGGAACAAAGTCGATCATCTCTGATTTTACAAAGACTAAATCCAAACAAAAAAACTTACAAAGTCTAAAATCAAAAAGTGATATATTTGTAAGGATCAAATACATATTTAAACCAATAAAATAAAATAAGAACGACAACGACATTCAAGATGAAAGATAAGATCTAGCGATGAATTGCCAAAAAAGGAAGGATGTTCTCGATAAAGATCTTCAAATTGTCCAAGCAAGAATCTTGAGTAGTAATATTAGCTCTCTATTTTCAATTGATGGTTGAAATACTAAAATGAAAGTATTTATACCTAAGCATAACTATTATCAAGGTTGGGTTAGGCCCAACAATGAAAAGCCCATGACAACAAACTAGTAAAGTACAACTCCAAAAAGAAATCTTAACAACTATAAGTGTTTCATTTATTAGAAACAAATCACAAACAAACTAACTAATATTAAAAATTTAATTATTCTATAAGTATCCTAAAGTCATTTGACTTGTAATTTCCCTTGTTATTCTTTCTTATTTTCTATGTTAGGTCTTCATCAAAAAGTAGAAACCAAGGTTTGCTTAGCAGTTCTCCATGAAAAAGCTCCACCGACCATCATAAAAATGTATCGTGATGTTAATTTGCGAGAATCAACACAACCAAAAAAGATAGAATCAGAATAGTCAACCATGTCTAGATTGTCTGTCTGCCTATAAATAAGCCTATAATCTTTGGTTCCTTGAAGGTACCTTATCATTTTCTTTGCAGCTTTCTACTGATCAATACCTATATTACTCTGATATCTCCCAAAGATTTCAATAGCAAATGCAATGTCGGGCCTTGTGCATACCTTAGCATACATAAGGCTTCCTACAACAAAAGAATAAGGAATATTCTTTATTTGTTCCCGCTTAAAGTCATTGGTTCAAATCAAACTTATCACCCTTCACAGTAGGAGCAACATTTGGTGAACAATCTTTCATCTAAAAACTCTATACAATCTTATTGATATATGTATCATGTGATAGACCTAACATAATCCGAGGTCTATCTCTATGAATCTTAATGACAATGACATAAGATGTTTCCCAAATATTCGTTATATCAATGTTTTTAGAGAGAAATTTATTCACCTCATGCAGCAAACCTTTATCATTTGAAGCAAGCAAAATACCATCCATATATAGAGCTAGAAACAAATGTTACTCCCATTAACCTTCTGCTATATGCATTGATCCATGGGATTTTCATCAAATCCAAATGAAGATAATATTCCATGGAATTTAAGATACCTTTGACGAGGGGTTTATTTTGAACCACATATGAATTTCTTAAGTTTGCAAACCAAATGCTCACCATCACTAGAAGACAACCCTTTAGGTTGTTTCATTTAAACCTCCTCCTCCAAATCACCATTAAGAAATATTGTTTTCACATTCATGGGATCTAATGCCAAGATGACACATAAAGAATCTTTCTTAGATATATAAGAGAAGGTTTTATGTAATCAATTCCTTCTTTCTAGGTAAAACCTTAGCATTTATTATGGCCTTGTATCTCTCGATTTTACCTAATGACATTTGCTTAGTCTTAAATACCCATTTACAAACAATGGTCTTTGTCACATTAAGTAACTCAACAAGATCCCAAATATTGTGGTTTTTCATGGAATTCATCTAATCAATCATGACATAATACCTCAAGTTTGACTCTTTGCAACTCATGGCTTGTGAAAAGGTTTTTAGAACATTCTCAACTCCAACATTAAAGTCAGACTCTTGTAGATACACAATGTAATTGTCAGGGATAGCTGACTTTCTTGGTCTAGTATATCTTCTCAATGTTGGATTTCTATCTTATTGTGGATCATTTTGCTCAACTAATTGATCATCATTTTTAGATATTTGTTTACCAATTTGATCTACTATGTTATCAGCAATTTGTGGAATCAAAATGATGGTTGATCCACACCCATTAGATCTTGAGGGATGTTATGAATGACAACCAATATATCACCTGATGTGGAAGCTTGAGACTCAATTTCATAATGCATAGAAACTAAGTTCCCAATTTGATCACTACCACTAATCAATTGATTTTCACAAAACTTTGCATTTCATGATTCCACCATCCTAGTTGTGTGAGATGGACAATAAAATATAAAACCTTTAGACCAATCGACATATCAAACGAAATGCTCACTAATCGTCTTCAGGTCCAATTTTTTCTCTTGTAGATTATAAATCCTCACTTCATATAGACATCCCTAAACGTCCATATGTCGCAAACACCTTTCCATCCTTTAAATAATTCAAAAGGTGTCTTTGGGACACCTTTCTTGGAGAATTTTATGAAATATACATAGTTGTCTTTAGTACTTCATTCCATAAGGATTTTGTGAAATTAGAGTTCCTAAGCATACTTTGTACCATTTCTAATCATGTTTGGTTTCTTCTTTTTGCAACACCATTTTTGTTCGGAGAACAAGGCATGGTGTGTTGGGAAACAATCCCATGTTCTTGAATGAACTTAGCAAATGGACCAGGTGTTTGGCCACTCTTAATGTATCTACCATTGTATTCACCACCACGATTCGATCTCTTTATTTTTATTTGCTTTTCACATTGGTTTTCAACTTCAGCCTTAGACTATGTTTGGATATTTAAAATTGAGCATAATGGAGTGGAGCATAACATTGTGGAACTGAGTGGAGTGGAGCGAAATGGAATAAACCATCCATTGTGAGAACAATATTGGTTTCAAGTACAAAAGATCCTACTTGTTTTTATGATAACAAAATCAGTTTGTGGGAACAAATTTTGGCACTAATGTTTTATTTAAGTATGCAGTTCCAAGTCTACAAACAACATTGTAGGATATTAGGATATATCCTCTGATGAATTGGTCAAAAAGTCATGAAAATTCGGTATTCAAAACTGATAAAAAAGTGCCTCTGAAACACTGCCTCTAATGATACAAAGCATTAGATTGCCTCTTCCTCTAATGATACAAGTAGGTTTGCCCAGATTGCATCTTATTCTATTTGAACTATCTTCTCAGTGCATCTATTGAAGTTTGCATCTGATGAAGAGACTTTGGGAAAGTCTGCATTTGATGAAGCCAAACAGAAATTCAGAAAGTCTGTCTCTGGTGAAGCTATCAAGCTTCTAGTCAAAGTTGCCTCTGATAATTTGCTTCTAGAGTTTAAGCAAGCATCTAACTTTCTTGCCTCTCATAAGAAGCCTATGGTAAAAGTCAACATTATGGAAAAGTCAACGCCTTTGGTAAAAAGTAAATAGTTAGAAAAGTCAACGCCTCTCGTAAAAAGTCAATGCTCTTACAAAGTTAGTGCCTCTGATAGTCTGCCACTGGTCATTACTTCTACTTCTTGTTGATGCCTTTATTCTAGTAAACTTGCTTTTGGTTATTGCTTCTAGTCCAATAATTCTGCCTCTACTTACCCTTTACCTCTGGTCAATTAATATTGCTTCTAGTCATTGCCTCTGGGGTTCGTGCCTTTTGTCCAGGAATCATGTATTTGGTTTCTCTTGTCTCTGGTCAAGAAAACATGATTCCGATGTTTCTGACTCTGGTGCTCATACTTTTGGGTCTAGTACATTATATTTCATCTAAAACTGAATTCCAAAAACACTTAGAAAAATTCTAAGTTTTAGTTTTGGGCCTCTCCAACATGTGGGCTGTGACCAATGACTAGTGGACTTGTGAAATTAACACATATAATTGTAGCACAATTGTTGGTTAATTTTTATTCAGGATTGTGGGTATCTGAATTTTGTCTCGAAGCATAACAGGGCCGGCCCAACTCATTATGAGGCCTAAAGCGAAATTATCAGACGGGGCCTTTTCAAAGTTAATAAATAAATTATTAATATTTTTATTTAAAATTAATCTTTCGTACTTTTTTTTATACAAAATCATTTATCAAATTATTGTAATTCGTTTAACAATTCTTTTTCAATCGATAATAAACTAATCCATTTAAAAAATTTCTAGTTTCTGCTCTAGCCAAATATATAGAAAAAGGTTGATCTGTGCTACAATTGAAAAAAAGACTAATAATTTAGAATATAAATATTTACTTAATACTTAACAGATTATAGATGAAAAAGAGACGAATAAATTAAAAACACATACCTTAATATATTTTTGCCACTGACAAGAGCTACTCACACAATGAAAATTCAAATCGAAAAATAAAATCAAATCAAGGAATAAGGAAGTAGGGTCAAGGTGAAAAAACTTTTTGTCATGTTAACAGGAAAGTTTCAGACGAAAGATTCTAAAAGACATTTTTAGTAAAAAAAACAATGTCTTTAATATATGATGATTTTTAGTGAAAATGAATGCATTTAATATTAAAAGATTCTTTCAACAATATAGTATCTCATCTTCATAAATAGTTGCATCGATTTTAATTGGCTAATTGTTAAAAAAAAATTGGAGGTCTTTTCAACAGTATAGTATTTCATCTTCATAAATAGTTGGATCGATTTTAGTTGGCTAATTATTAAAAAAAATTGGAAGCCTTTTTTGTTTCTATACATGGTTAAAGAGTTTTGATAATATATTATTGGACCTCTATACCGTATAAAAATTAAAGTAAAAAAACTATTTTTTGACGAGGCCTAAAGAAAGGGCTTTAGGCGCCTCCCCCTTGGGCCGGCCATGCTGCATAAGGCGTGGATTAATGATGACAATTTGGATTATTTAATCTAACATTTATTGGTATGCAATTTGCAAGTAACACCAAAGGTGGACTAGGATGTTAGAACGTCTGTTAGAGTTAGTTTATGTTAGCTACCAATTATTTAGCTTAATTACAAGTTAATTAAATTAGTTAAAAGTTGGTTGTAATACTCATTTATGATACACTTGATGCAAGATGTTAGAACATGAGTATTTATATTTTTTTGTCTTGAACTACCTTCATTGCTATAAGCTTTAATGTTCCCTTACATAACTTATATGGATTCAAAAAATGAATACGCTTGAGTTTATTTTCTATTTTTTATTTTCTTTCAGTAAATCGAAATAGATGATGATGGTCCTGCTTGACCCACTTTATATAATTCTAATATTTGATCGATATACCTAACCACAAAACTAAAGTAATGGATTGAATTTCTAATCGGTTTAGGCAACTCTGCATAAACATTAACAAATTTTCCATGTGTTGTGGTGTTTCTTAAAGGAAAAACTAAAGCTGTAGTTCTCAATCGAGACTAAGTGTTGCCAACAGCCAATATGATGTAACTGGATAAGCTACTGTTTATGTTCCTTTTGTTTGTGTTGTTACTGTTACTGAATGTTTTCTTCAATTATATGAGTATCTTGATTTCTACACTTTGATGTTTTTGAGTTGGTCTTGCCATGAATTAATCTAGTTGTTGTACTGAATATGTGATATTTGGCCTTTTTGTTGTCAAATAGAGGAGTCTTCCAATAAGCTTTTTGTATTATGTTACATTCATGTTGGGTAATCCATCATCTTGCTGAAGCCTTAAGTTGTAGTTCATTCGTGTTCTTGTTTGTTTGCAACCTACCATCCTCGTGTGTGTCAATAAATTAATGCAATATTTCCTTTGAAAAATTGAGATTCCCTTTTTTGGAGTGAACCACTTAGCTCCCTTTTTTGAAAAATTGAGATTCCCTTTCAATTCCTAAAAGTATTTTAGCTCCCTTATCTACTTGATGCCAAAACTGTTGTGGAGAATATCCTTTATGTAACATCTCGGCGCTTACCGTTATCGGCGATATTAATCAAGACCATCTTGCCCCCCCTTTTCCCGCCCCCCCTTTTCCCACAGTTGGAAATAGCGAGTTTTTTCCTTTCGTGGGATTCGAGCCCGGTACATGGAGGGATAAGTATCGCCTCATTCCATTCCCACTAAAAGTTAGAATAAGATAAATAATTTGAAATAGGATAAGCAGTTATTATTTGTGTGTTCTTATTGCTTTGTGCACTACAGACACAATCATTTAAGGGCCCGTTTGATGGACCGGATATGATAGACACATGATAGGATATGGGTAGGATAAAGAGTTATCATGTCATGTGTTTGATGTGCACATGATAAAAAACTTGATAAGATTAGTTTATCCTATTCAGTTGTTTGATACACAACAGATAACAAGATAATATGATTTATATTTTGATAAAATGACAAATTTGTCCTTATAATCTATTTAATTTTTTTTCTTTCAAAATAACATTCATATAATTTTTTATAAATAAACAAAAATGCTAAAAATGTAAATAATTTATGAAGAAAATTTTATATACTTGAAAAAATTGTGATTTCTCTATCCATCACTATTGAAGAATGACTCACTATCATAAAAATTGTGATTTCTCTATCTATCACAATTGAAGAATGACTCACTATCATAAAAATGTAAATAATTTATGAAGTAAGTTTATATACTTGAAAAAATTGTGATTTCTCTCTCTATCACAATTGAAGAATGACTTAGAGTTCGTTTGATTCAAATCCCAAAAACTCTATTTTGGTATTTTAAAATTTAAAAACTAAACAATTTGTTTGGATTACTTGTTTTTCAAAACTGATTTGTAAAACTATTTTTAATATTATACTTCTTAAAACTAAAAAAGCAAAACAGATAAATGGTGTTTTACTTTTTATTTTTCAGTTTTTTTAATTCTCTAGTCAAATACTGTTTTAAAAAATTAAAGTTGCAAACAAATTTTTTAAAATTTTCTTTTTAAAAACAATTTTTTAAAATTTATTTATAAATAATTTTCAAAAACTAAAAAGTAAAACACAATCAAAAAAGCCCTTACTATCATAACATTATCTCGAAAGAAAATAATCATTATTTTTCATCAATTTTTTGTATATTGTTATAGAACAAAATAAATAAGAAAACAACCAAAGACATCATATATATATATATATATATTCATCGTTATCCTGTCCATCAAACGGACCCTAAATGTATTCATCTATGTGTGGGACAACCAAATCTTATAGAACTGGTATTATGGCTATTACTAGGTTAAATGACTTGTGCATGTAAATCTTTTGGGGGTGATTCTTGTTGGTTTAAGTCAGGCTTAACCTCTTGGTTCATGGAAGATGTGATGCCAAAATGTTCATCATCATTACATCGGTTCTCTTAAGCTTGAAAACCCATTTTCTTTCTATTGGGTCAACGCTGTGATAAGTCAACACTCTTATTATAGTCAACACTTTGAAGAAGACAAAGCTTTTGCACATCCTTTTCTAAACACTTTGAAGGTCTATGCGGCATAATCTGATCACAATATCCTCTGCTCTTTCTATCTCCATATCATGATTTACAAAATCAATTTCAAGGACATTTTTGACAAGATTTAATGCTGAATCATTTTCAGAAGTTTTGATGCAAAATTCATGATTTATGTGTATTTTTTGAAATTAGGACAACGACCAGAAACCCTAAAAATCTCTTTAGAAGATAGTGTAACTCTCATTGAAAAGTACAAGCAACAACGTACCACCATAAACGCTATACAATCATCTATACACTCTTGGTCTTTACCTTTTATCTCGTCTAATTGCTGAGAAATATTTTTCTAAGAATACAACATTGTACATCTTCTTGTGGATGCTCAATTTAGTTGGCTATTGTATTACTTCTAGTGCTATCACTGATATTAAATAAAGTAGATTTTTCTTCACCTTTTATTCGATGCTTTTTTAAAAATAAAATTGAACTTATATGGAACTTGTCATGTGGTGTTTTGTCATATTCATTCTAGCAACCCTCTTTGATTCCTCAAACTTCAACTATAATTAGGTTGACAACATTGTTTATTTTCAATTGTCTGACATATTGTTGTGATAAAGTTATAACATCCACCCGATTTTCTTATTGCATTACCCTTCTCATCTTATTATTTATCTTTGCTATTTTGGATAGATGATGTTTTGTTCAGATTTGTCTTGTTTACTTCTTTCTATAGGTGGTTTCTTTGCTAGTTTACTCAATGTAAGTTACTATTTATCTTCAAAGCATTGATGATCTTCTTATGTTTTGTTCTATTTATTTTAAGGTTCATGGAAATTATTTGATACATTAACTAAGACATACTATATAGTTCTTACATTTTAATGTAATCATGTATGATTTTACTTCCATTTGATTTCCAATTATTTGATACATTTTACTTTATTGTGGATTAATGCCACGAACGTTAATTTAGTCCCTCAATTCTGCTCCATTATATTTATATTTTATTTGATACCATGAAAAGAAAAATGAAAATTGAAGACATGTAACCCTTATAGTTAGTAGTATAATTCAGAGTAGAGAGAGAATGTTAATGTTTTATGTTGTGTTGTTCCAAAGCCATTGGCAAGCAGAACCGTCCAGCAATGGTTAAACATGTGGATGCATCATAGTAGTCATAAGACTATCGACCTTACATGATAACAAAATAGAAATTGTGAGCGGCAATGCCTATTTAAAAGGAAAAGCAGCAACTGGAATGTGTGGGAGTATGGGGATGATTGTTCCCAGCCCTTTCATTCAATCATACAAATGCATCCCCTAGAGGTGTTGTAGTGACTTTGCACAATTCATTTACATTACCTCATTTTCATTTACGTCATTAACTAGTTCATATTAATACTAGGAGTAGTACATTTCTGCCATGGGTTTCATACCCTTTAGGCATGAGTTAAAAAGGTGAATAAGTCATGAGTAAGATTACGGAAGCAAAGCATGAATTGCTTAAATATTGGACCTCAAATTGTCTCTAATTCCATTAAACTCTACACATATTGTAGTTTGGAATTCTTTATATGTGTTAGTTTGCCATTGGCTTGGTTGGTGTACATTTGATTTTTTTTACGCATAGTGCAGTTTGGAATTCTTTACGAGCAGAATCGTTCAACAATGGTGAAATATGTCTTTATGAAATAGATTATACGTCTTTGTTAATGATGTTGTCATTAACAAAGACATATTAACAAAGACATGTTAATGCCATTTTTTTTTTTTTTTTTTATGTTTTGGTTAATATGTTTTTGTTAATCATGTTGTCATTTATTTAGGTTTCAAAATCAAAGTCATAATCAATGCTTACTTAAGTATGATTTTTTGCATTGCAGCATGTCCGGCTACAATTGCCATTTTTTAGTATGATTTTTTTATTTCTATCTTTACCATCTAGCTTTATTTCTTACCACTTCTCCTTTATCATTCAACTTGTTTATGAAAACCCGTTTGGTTCCAATTGGCTTCTTTTGTTTAGGTTTATGTACAAGATTCCATACATAATTTCTCTCGAATTGGTTTAATTCTTGAGTGGCTACAATCCATCCATCATCTAGTAGAGCTTCATAATATCATTGGTTTAATTCTTGAGTGGCTACAATCCATCCATCCAAACATTGACATTTTTTTTAATAGTTGAACTGGCATTCAGAGGTCATTTATATGTCATATAATCAGAGAGTCTGGATGTGATGATTTATACTTTGATCCAAGCTTAGATTCCTGATGACTTTGACTAGTAAATGGTTTGTCATTACTTATCCTTATGTCGTCGTGTTTACTTCTGATTCTTCAGAGGGAGGCTTTGTTGATTCCTCTGATCTTTCTAGTTCCTATAATATTTGTAAATCTGCATAATCTTCATCTAGCTTTGACTTTTTATGGTCAAACTTTTTGTCATCAAACTTGCCAAAGATTGATTTTTCATCAAACCTGCATAATCTTCCTCAAACCTTTGACTAGTGTTTTCAACTTTGAGATTAATGTCAAGTTGGCATGTCCCAACCTTTTGTGTTACACCAATTGTTCTTCATTCATTGATCTAAGACACTCTACTTCTTGTTTTTCTAAATATAATAAATTTGTTTTGTAAATATTGTTTTTCCTCTAGCTAGTAAATAGTTTGGATCCATTTGTTTGACTAATTGTCTTACAAGACTTTTGATTGAAGACAACATTATAACCACTGACACTTACATGTAAAACATTTTTAATAGAGGGAATATAACCAGTATCTACTATTCCACAACCTATTATCTTACCTTTATGGTTTCCTCCAAACCTCACTCCTCGAGGATTAGGTTTTGGAACTTAGACTTTTCTTCCGTCATGTGTCATGAACATCTACTGTCTAGGTACCATGACTGGTGTTTCAACTTTGTTGCTAAGGATATTTGCAAGATAGATTATTTTTTTAGGTACCCAAATTTGATTAGGTCTTTGTTTGTTATTTATGAAAGATGTGTCCTTTTATGTTTTCAACATATGACAAGCACTCGATTATGACATTTCTTAAGGCAATAATAGCATTTAGTTTCAGATATAATAAATTTAAGAGTCTCCTCTAGTTTCTTAAAACCAATACCTCTTTGATTGTTTTCTAACACCATAGATCATATAGGCTTGTTTACTTCTGTTCATACTTAACAAAATTACAAACATTTTTCTCTAACGTCTTTGAAACATTATCCTTCAGAGTCTGATTTTTCCTTTTTATGTTTTGAAAATCTTTTTATGCTTTATCCTTTATGCTTTATCTTTTTATGCTTTATTCTTTAGTCTTTGAAGCATTATCCTTTTTATGCTTTGAATTTATGGGAATTGTACTTTTTCTACTAAGATGATGAGTTTTTCTAAGGTTTTTAGTTTTGAAAATGTAAGACACACATTTTTCTTTATTATTAGAGTGTTAAATATATTTTTATTTATTTATTTATTTAATAATTTATAATGTGGTTGTTATTATTATACTCTTTATTCAATTGTTATTTTTGAAAAGTATATATGTGTATGACATGATTTATTTAATTTGAATGGAAAAAATGCTTATAATAATAACCATAATAATAGAAAAGAAAGAAGCATGAATTGGACAACAGACATTAAAAATAAAATTACATTAATTTGGAGAGTGAATATTTGGGGTCTTAATGGACTTAGGTTGAAAACAGCACCTTCCCCAACTCTAGTGATAGAAAAAAAAATGATGCCTCCCATTTACAAGGAGTGAATTTGTGAATTTGTGTTGCACACTAATTGTTACCTTTAGCACTAGTAGAATGGGTTTATAATAATAGTAATAATAATAATAATAATAATAATAATAATAATAATAATAATAATAATAATAATAATAATAATAATAATAATAATAATAATAATAATAATAATAATAATTATTATTATTATTATTATTATTATTATTATTATTATAATTATAATAACTAGTATACTAGCGCATATAAGGTTCAGAGCCGCAATTCCAAATTCCAATTCCAAACTAGGTATGCCATTCTTCATTCTTCCTCTCCTGTACTTGTTCAAGCAATTATAAGAATAGTTGAAAATTATCAATTTGTATTTGGCTAGTAACCTTCTAGAATTAATCCAAAACTGAGCGATTTTACGCAGATATATACATATAGTTGAAAAATAAAGATTACTTTCTTGGTAATTGGATGATATGGTTCACATACTTTAAATCTTTGCTTAAATACTTCCTTTTATCTTATGCTTTTTAATCTTGATGGTTTATTTTATACTTTTTATTTTGCAATTTATATTTGAAGTGCAGTTTCTATATTTTTTTCAATTTAAACATATTCATTTGTTTGTGCCTTATATATATACTTTTTACTATAACAAAAATTTCAATTTAAAAAGATTAATTTTTTTATAGTGAAAAACAGATTCGTTATCTGTACCTTGATCAAAGCATAAGAGTAGTGATGGACAGATTATTTTTTTGTTGTAATCTGAACATTTCCTTTCAATTATAATAACAATTTCCTTCCCTTTGAATTATATCACTGAAGCAATGTCTTGACAAATTTTGCGGCGATAGCAAACAGCATTTGGATTTTTGTAATACTTTATCTTGTATTCAAGCCTAAGCATATATTATTTTATTTCAATTTTAGTAATAGTAGACTTGGGTATATGATTGAATTATATTATTAGACATATATTCTGAAATTAATTAGCATCTAAAGAATTCATTTTATTTTATCTATAATTAAAAGTAATTTGTCGTACGCATCCATTTTAATAAATACCAACAATTTCATTATGTATATATGCTATGCAATTCTGCCGTATTTTAATTAAAAGTATACAATATTTTATGTTATTATATTTATAAGTATGTTTTTAGCAAGTATTGTTCTTTGCATTTTTTTTAAAGTAGCAGACTTGCTACATTAGGCTGAAACTAATATGAATCACTCTCATTGATTTAGACTTACTGCTTGCCTAATGCATTGCTTTTACGTATGCTTTTGCTTCCTCTATGCATTTTTTTAATTCAATTTTATTTTCAATGTTAATCTCCAAAATGCTTTGCCGAAAATATAACTGCTAATTAGAAATTTCCAAAGTTGTAGAATCGCATTTTGTTCATTTTTGTGTTCGGATGGAATATATATGTCTATTGAGCGAGTGTCTAAGCGTGGTATGAGAAATGTGTTTTGCTTTAGTTGTTGATTATGCTTCAGTGATCCGTAGTAGACATTAGTTTAGATAGTGCTTACTTAGCAGATAAATTATCTATGTATTATTAATAAATAAATTATTTACCTATTGGAGCAAGTAATTAATTTGAAATTGGTTGTTGCGTTAATTTATTCTCACTCGTGGACTATTAGAGGCGGTGGTTGGCGAAGACGCGTCACGTTAAATCAGCGGATCGGCTTTGTTGTGAGAAATCTTCAGCCAAGGTAAGGGGTAAGATGAGGTTCAATTTTATGAGTAGAAAATAATGTGAGATGAACGGGAATGCCGAAATTCCCAGATATTCATTCGGGGCTTACTACATACGGTCGAGCCCTATTGAGCAATAATAACTAATTAATAATATATGAATGGTAATGGTGAGGACTAAAATCTAATTTAGCAACCTATAGAATTGTCGTGAATTTATTTATATCAAGATTGCATGCTGCTTGATTTTATGAAATGTGATGCTGATTGTTACTGTATGAATGATATATATTGGAGTGTTCTTGCTATTTGATTGAAATCATGACATTATTTGAATGTGCTACCTGTTGATTTTTTTATTGCGATTGATAAGATTGGATTGTGCATTGTGAGTAGTGTACACCAAATATTGGGATTGTATTGTGATTGACTGATATACATATATAATGATGAATATTGTGAAGTCAAACTAAAATTTATTGAGTTGTGATGATCGAGTAAGTCTGAGATATGTGTTGTAGATTTTGGAGATTAGGATTATTTTGTCATCATATAGGGAGGGTCTGACACACCTCGTGATTCTGGGGAAGTACAACTGAATAAGCCTGATCATGGACGACTACAGTTGAACCATAAGGTAAGACTGATAGACCTTGGGGGTATCTCTGGTGGGGAATTCCTAAGTCGCTTAGTGGGTAAGTTGCGGGGATCTATGTGGACTTGGCCATTCATGAATTGTCCGTCCACTCTTGTAGTGGCATAGTATCGGGCCTCCTAACCAAGTACTTCAGAGTAGAATGGTACCAAATGATGACGTATAGAGTATAGGACATGCATAGCATTTCACCCTTGTAACTGTTTTATTGTGATTGAGTTAGATTAACCTTTGATATTATGTTCTTTAATGTTCTCTTTATTTGTGCTGTTTTGACTAATTGCGTGTTCTTCTCGTGTATTTTATATTGTTACATAATTTTGAAACTCACCCATCGATGTTTGTGTTTGGCGTTTGCGATGGACGTAGACAAGCTGCAAGCTGCAGGTGAAGACTAATGCTCTTGAAGTGTAGAAAGATGTATTATCTCGAAGACTTTTATTTTCTACCGTTTTGTTAACGTCATTTTTTAACAGTTTATTTTGGGAATTCCCGCTTTGATAGTGACATCGGGTTGGGACTACATTTACAATTATCATTAAACTCATGTGCGTGTGCTTCAAAAATGATTATGTTCATTACCTTTATTATTTCGAGCGTCAAGTTTGATGGAAAATTTGGATTAATGTGACATGTTCATGACTACATGATACTCTTTGCCTTAAAGAAAATGTTTGAAAGTTTATATATATATATATATATTTTTTTTTTTTTTTCTGATTTCATGATTTTAAAAAAAATTAAAATTTAAAATAAAAAGTTAATATTAATTTGGGGTTTAGGGTGTCACATTTTAATCAATAGAAATTGCTACAAACTTAATTTTTATTTGATTAAAATTTTATGTTGTGATGGTTTGAGTATTGAAGAAACTTTTATTAACCTTATTGATGTTAAAAATAATAATTTTTGTAGAAATAATAAATGTGTTGATTTATAAAATAAAAATAATTTTATGATAGAGTTATTAATTTGTTTTGTAATAATTAAAATAGAATTTGTGTTGAAGTGTTATTAAGTTTTATTATTAAATTTTTGGAAGTGAACTAAGGAAGTCTTAGGGATCATTGATGTTTCTTATATTAGAATTTTGGTCCAAAAAAAACATTTGAAAAAAAACATATTTCCATTATTTTATTGAATTTGAAATGAGGCACTTGTGCCAAATATAGACTCAAAATCTCTTTTTATTTTTACTTGTTTGTGTGCTTGCTAATTTGAGAGAATTGATATCATTTAAAAATATAAAGAAATGGTTTGTCTTAAAACCTTAAGCCAACACCAAACCTTGAATAGGAATTAGGGATAAATGAGTTTTGACAGTAAGTGAGTAGTAAATTAATTTGTGAAGGTGTAAAATTTTTAGAGCAAAGACCGCAGCATAAGACCTTAATAACGACACTCATAACAGTAAGAGCATCACTCCATTCGCTTTCCTACTTGAATTATATGTGATAAAAATATATTGTAATGTTATGCATTGGTTATGTTTGTGTGTTATGTTCAAAAAATGTGTGTTATTTAATTATATATGTTTATGAATGATATTATGAGATTATGCAATTTGCCTACTTTAATTGGTATCAGGTGATTACTCAAGGTGATGACTTTGTGTCTAAACTAGCTTAGTTTAAGACAAAGTTGACTGGTTTGGGCGCTCTGGTTAAGTGATCTATTTTGTTACTAACTAATGGAGATTACATTCATGCATGCATTGGTGGCCTGGACCTAGTCACGAGTATGTGGCGACAGTTCCTTGAAAAGACAACATGATTCAGAAAAATACTCAATGGTGTGGTACTGAACATGAAACTCTGAAGAGCATTTGTCCAGCGATGGGATATTGTCCAATGGCAGGACTCTTTACTCTATAAGGTGGTGATATTCCAAAATCATGCATTGACATATACTCTAACAAATAGGATTTGTGCATTTTGGTTGACTTGTATCTCTAGTGCTTTATAATTTAATTGTTAAATGAAGTATATGATTTATTTATATTTTTGCTATATAGTGTTACTCTAGTGCTTTGTAGATGACCCTTATATTTGACATGACGTCGCATATAGTGTTACTTGAGCGTATAATATCGCGGGCCAACCTAGTAGGAGAAATATTGTAAGACCCTTAGATTTTAAACTCTAATTTATGCAATTTTAGTATATTTGGTGTTGAATTGTAGAGGCATTTAGCTCAATTTTAACTCATTTTGCGAATTAAATACCAAAAGCATATTTTATTAGAGTTTTTTATATGTTCATTATATATATATATATATATATATATATATTTAGATTCGGTTAAAGTTATTCGTCGAAGAATAATTTATTTATGTTCCAAATAATTTAATATCAGACAGTTTTGTTAAAAATATCTCTGGTTGCTGAAGATTTTGCCTGTCAATTGAGTTGCGACAAGGGGAGATATTTTTATCAAAATAGTTTGAGATGTGAGTAATGTGATGTGTGTGTGATAGTTTTAGATATTTGTTGGCTTGGTTTATATATATATTTCCCTCCCTACTCGCGAGCTTCTTCTTTCTTTTCCTTTCTTTCTCTGTTTCGCGAAGGTAGTGTGGGTGGTTTTCAAAACCACCAAACGTAAAGTGAGTATCCGAAGATTTCAAGGATCAAATTTTCTAATTTTATTCAATGACATAAAGTGAATAGGAAGAAATGTAACAAATGATTTATGGTTTAGTGGTTGTTCTTGGGAAGCCAAGCGTTAAGATTTGAAATGAGTGTTTCAGATACTAGATGGACGAGGAAGATATGTGGATCTTGGAGATATTTTATTGCTAAGTTATGAGGATGAGGTCTAAAGATAATTATTCTTCAAGAGATGCTTATGGAAGTAATTCTTTAGGTTGTTCAATTGCCGAGATTCTTTTAGTTGGTACCTTGGTGAAGGTTGATAATGAATAAGAAAATCTAGTGAATGAACCAACTTTATGGAAAACGTAGCATGAAAACTTGTTGGAGCAGCACATGGGTATGTAGCTTATGTCAATCAAGGATTCATGAAATGAATTATCCTATCTAAAAATTGTTATTAGAAGAGTACGCCAATGAATTCAAAGGCACTACTTGAATGCATGTCATAGGGGTACATTATTGTTATTAGAAGAGTACGCCAATGAATTCAAAGGCACTACTTGAATGCATGTCATAGGGGTACATTATTGTGTTCTTGAATCAAAAGAGTTAAATGTTTGTTTGATTGAGAAGAATTGAGCATGGAATGGAAAGTTTGGTGGGAACTTATAAGGCTTGAATTATTGAAATCACAATAATGAAGAAAGATGAAGTATGATGGCAGATTAGCTAAGAAAACAAAGGACTCTAGATGTTGACTACATGGACGGTTGAATGATGGTAGAGGTGAAAAATGTTTTGAGATATATTTTAAATGTAGCATATTTCATAGGAAGTGTGGGAATTGGGAGGAATTAATATTTAGTTGAATTGTTGAAGAAATTCTTAAAGACCAGGAAGTGTGGGATGTTGAGAGGTGATTATTAAGGTTATAAGTAGACCAACCTTCTGATGAGAACACTGTGGTTTGGTGTAGTTGTGCAACTAAAGAAAATCGAGGATTTGTGGGCAATGGAGAAATTAGGGAGTTCTGGGCGATAATGATTGTTTTATGCTCAGGGTGTTGATGTCATACTTAGAGTTTCAGTTTGGAACCTAATGGATGTTTCGTACCAAGTGGACGTATATGAGGCTAGGTGGCATATATATATATATATATATATTATTAGTAAGTTAATATATATATATATATATATATATATATGTTAAGTGAAGGAAATGTTTGGAATCAAAGAAGAAAACGTTTCCATCCCTACTCGCGAGCTTCTTCTTTCTTTTCTTTTCTTTCTTTGTTTCCCGAAGGTAGTGTGGGTGATTTTCAAAACCACCAAACTTAAATCTCCACTTTTTAGCTTGCATATAGAACTCTATATGTGTATTTGTGGAGTTTGATTTTGATGGAGTTTATGTGTGAATTTGGGGAAAAGGAATTTAATGGGATTTATGTGTGATTTGGTGTGTTATGGTTGAAAATTTTGGAAAATAAATTTGATGGGTTTGAGGTGTAGTTTGGTGGGAAATGAATTTAATGCATTTTATGGGTCAAATGGTGGAATTGAATTTAATGGGTTTTGAGGTATGGGTGGTGGTAATTTTGTTTGGTGTGATTGATGTGTTCATGATTAATATTATGAATGTTTGAGATGTGCCTTAGGTTTGAAAATGTGGGGTTTTGCATTAATGCAATTTATGTGTGGTTTTCGCGTAAAATGAATTGATGAGATTGACTTATATGGTGATTTGAATTCAATGTGAATTGTGAATTAAATCTCATGTGATTTGAGGATTATATGTTTGAGTATGCTATGTGGTGAATTTGAATATCATTAGTGTTAAATGAGCATTAAAAATGGGGAATCTTTTAATAGTTGCATTTACTTAATGGTTGTGGTGTAAAGAGTCAGAGTATGCTCATGCATTTCATAGTACATGGTGACCGGATGAGCCATGGTGATAGTGGTGACCGGATAGGCCACGGGATGATGCATTTCATAGTACATGGTGACCGGATGGGCCACGGTGATAGTGGTGACCGGATGGGCCACAAGATGATGCATCTCATAGTACATGGTGACCGGATGGGCCATGGTCATAGTGGTGACCGGATGGGCCACGGGATGATGTCATGTGCATTGGCATATACGCATTGCCTTAGGGTGCTTGGCACGCGAGTCATGTTTGATATATTATGATGGTGGTGTATATATACTTGATTGTTGTGTGTGATTGTGTTGTATTTCATGTTTGTGATTGATTGACTTGGTGTTGAAAGTGTTAGAATGATTTTGAAGTGTTTTCAAAACTGAAAATATGTAATTTTTCGAGCTGTATTCGAATATAATAGGGTTGTAGTCGAAAACAGATATGTTGTTTATGCAACTGACTTGTGAGTTTGCACTTGTATTCGGCTACGGGGATGTCATAGTCGAATACAGATATCAAATTTTTGCCACTGACTTCGCAATTATATTCGAATACAAGGTGGTTGTATTCGAATACAAAAAAGTGCAGGATTTTTCCCTTTTTTTGCATAAGTATTCGAATACAAGGAGACTGTATTCGAATACAGTAGTGTTGTTTGTGTTGTTTTTGGTGTTTGTGCTGTTTTTACTGTTTTTCGCATATGTATTCGAATACAGCAGGTCTGTATTCGAATACGACAGTGCAGTTTTGCCCGAAACATCATTTTTCAAACTTGTTTATGCATGTTTTGCATATGCAAACCCTTTCTAGATGCATGTTTAGTTGAAAGGTGACTTTGTGCATTTAAAATTTAAATGCTATGTGGTCTTTGTTAATTTTGGTTGGTGACCCTTTACAATTTTGTGGAAATCTGGGCTTTGCCCTCAAATGAGAACTAGGGTCGTTCTAAAGCGTGGCATAGCGATAAGTTGGTTTGTGATCGAAAGTAGTGGGGCTTGATAACGCTCTTGGATTCTCAGTACCCAGTCACCCTCAGTTAGATTAATGATCAGCTTAAGGTTCTATTTAAGAATTTTATTTATTTCCCTTTCTTATTTCAAGGTTGTGGTTGTAAAAAGGGAACTTATGTATTTGAAACCGATTATTTTAGTCGATGTATTTTATATTTGGATACTTTGGATTTTCGTTCCAAAAACTATTTCCGTTGTTTGTAATTAATTATGATTTTGTCGTCGTGTTACGACTTAAATATTTTATCCAAAAGTATTTTCTTAATTTATGGATTTAACTTGGTATTTTTATCAATTTGTTTTGAAAAAAAAAATACACTCGTGTGTTAAAAATCAGAGTGTTACAAATACGAGGAAGTACAATATCAAGTAGTTGGAGGCTTCGAGATACCAAGTAGGATTTATTTTGTTTTAGGAGTTTCTTTTGTTTTACATATTGAATTTACTTTTGTAATTGTGAACTCTGATTCATCATTTTTGAAATTACAATTGAAAAAGTTATTAATTGGTTCTAAAGTAAATGAATATTTAAGATAATCTTATATAAAAAACGAATATGTATCTTTACGTTTAGAATTTTGTTAGTTAATGTCTCGAAAAAGGGGGATGTTACAGAAGATACATTGTGATTTTTGTTGAGAAACTCATTTAACATAACTATAAGTTCATTTCCAGCTAGATCACATAATACCTCAATTTCCTCATCAATAGATTCATTGTCAGCGTCAGAGTTAGAGTAAGAGCGAACGTTTGCCATGAGAGACATGTTTGTTTGCTCTTTGTCTTTGTTAGAAGATTCATAAAAGTATGTAGCCATCATACCCTTTTTCTTTCCACTGAACTTTGTCCTCTGAGAATTTCCCTTCTCAAGCTTAGGACACTCTTATTTGAAATAACCTAGCTCTTCGCAATCATAGCATATGATTTTCTTCTTTTCTGAATTTTCTTTTCTTTCTTTGTTATTTGTGGATCGTCTTAAATCTTTTCAAGGAAATGATTTCTTTTTATCATTCCACATGCGTTAGGTTTTCTTTTAGATGAAAGATGGTTCTTCATCATCCCAGTCTTCACTCTTATCATCCAATTCAATTTCCTATGAGTCCTCCTTCGCTTGCATAGCCTTGGAACTTGCTTTTATTCCTTTGGATTTGAGAGCCAAAGACTTTGGCTTATTCTTTGGTTCATCTTCAATTTGATGGGATCTGGGTGAACACATTAGTTTTTCAAGATGAAGTTTGTTAAGGTCTTTAACCTCTTGAATAGGTGTAACTTTTGGTTGCACATGTTAGGTACACTTTTGAGGATCTTCTTGACATGATCAACAATAGTGTAACTTTTTTGGAGAATTTTTAATACATACACTAGGATTTGGAATCTAGAGAACACTTTTATTCATTTCTTCATCGTCTTCAATTAGAAAGAGTTTATACTTCTCGACAAGCAGATTTGTCATAGCTTCCTGCACTTGTTTACTTCCTTTAAAGTTGGGGACCCACGCTTCCAAAATTCCTTTTGCTATTTCTTTATTATTCCACTTTTGGAACTCTTTAAACGTGATGGCGTTCATCATAAAGGTTGTAGCTTTATAATGCATCTTGTATTGTTTCTTTTGATCAATGTTGAGTTATTTTTTGAATATTTCAACACCAACAACATTTTTAGGAGCCTCATAGCCATCTCTTATTATGTCTAAGAGTTCAAGATCATGAGAGATGTAGAAACCTCTCAACCTATCCTTCCAGTTTTCTAATATGTCCTTATACAACAAAGGAGGCTTTTTAGTCATCATAAAAAATTAGATCGTTAGTCAATCACGGTTAAATACTTATCCTTTAGACCGAGCTTTGATATCAATTGACGAGACAAAAACACAAGAAAGAGGGGTTTTAATTGTTTTTAAGGTTTTAAAAACTTTTAAAGCAAATGATCAAATAATAAATGTGAAAAAGCAAAAGCAAGTAGAAAGATAAAGATAGAAAATACAAGCTTATTTTCCCTGGTTCACAACCAACAGGGTGTTAGAATCAAGTTGATTTAAAGAACTATGACATTTACTTGTTTTGATGATAAAATTATTTTGTGGGAATAATTTAAAGCACTAATGTTCTATTTTAGTGTGCAGTTTTCACAACAAGTTATTCCTTATGAGTTCATGCTGCATTCTCTGGTGTTTGATATATTCTAAAGGAACACCAAGACTCCGCTTTATCTAAGCTAAGGTTCTCAATGTTAGGCATTAAGCTAAGTTTTATTAGGCTTAAATGCAGTTTTTTTCATTTATCTTTTACATAATATTTGTTTTGGTCCATGATCTCTTTTTGATTATTTTCCTTCCTTTATCTTTTATAAGTGATGAAAATATTAGTAGTTTTCACAATCACAACAAAAGCTAAAGCCGTTTCTGGTTATTAGAATCCCTTCTAACAATTGATGATATGTGCCCACTATATTATCGTTTCAAAAAAACATATATTTATCCAAATAATAAACTTGCACTTGAAAACACTATTTTTGTATACTTTATAACATATATAAACTCTTTGAATTGTAGAACATTTTTCTAAGTTATTTCTATCTTCATTCTATCCTTGTTAAGATTGCTCACTTAACTTTACAATTGATCCAAGATTAGACGCCAACAGTTTGTCACAATAATCTTATAATGGTTTGAAAGTATTATGGTGAAAAAACCTAACTCACCATTTATAGAAGATAAAGGATGAAAATAAATTTAAAAATAAATAAAGAATTAAAATGAATATTTGTAGGATTAGGGATTAGGGTGTCACTACTTACTCTAACATTAATAAGCATAACTAGTTGTTTGTTAGTCAATATTCATTTTCATATTTCTTCTATTGAATGATACATAGACAATTATTACAAAGGATCAACTGTTTATATTACATAGTCAATTATTACAAAGGCACTACTATTTATATAATAATATCTTTTAAAATTAGTATTTTAATGATATGCACCAATAGTAGAAAAAAATTTATTCTGTCAATAAGTTATGATGTTTAGATTATGAAAAATATTTAACTTTAATTAAAATTGTCTCAAAAGTCACATACATAATTAGTTATTACTGCTTAACAATTTAAAAGTTTTCAAATTACACTGTATCGAAAGAAACTTACAATTGATGTCCTCATAATAGTTAAATGATCTTTAGAAGGGTGTTGGCAAATGGTCCCTAACACCTATTGATAAGAGATTCTTTATGTTATTTATTTTCATCCATTGAGAACCTTAGGAGGATTTTGGCGATAAAATCATTGAGTCTTTCTCTAGATATTCGTTTATTCTCTTGTACACCATATTCCAATCCTGATTCAGTTAAAAAAACTAATGTCCAATGTTGAGTTAGAATTCATGGTTTTCATCTAGAATATTAGAGACCACAAATTATTTTTATAATTGCAAGAGGTTTTGGTATCCCCTTAGCTTTGATGGAGTAACTGGTAGTAAGAAATTTTGATATTATGCACACCAAAAAATGGTGGACCTTCATTCTTCTTAAATGAGATTGCTATGTTTTTAATGTGGATGTTGAGTTTGAAAATGCAATCCTCAAAGAAAAGAAAAGATATATAAGGTCAACTTCACGTGAAAGATCCAATTATGTAAAATGACCTTTTTGTGGTAGATGATGTGGCTACTAGATGAGATGAAAGACATGACAAGGAACTTACAACAAGATCAAGAATTTCGATATTTAGAAATCAATCTTGAGACACATTAGGAAAATGAGGTCTATGTTACTCGTAACGCAAATGTTTTTTGCAATCTTAAACTTGTTGTTTTGTAAGATAGATTTTGTTCTAATACAAGGAGTGGTCACATATTGAAGAGTCTTCACCGTCCCTTGTAGAACATGTAATCATATATCATTAAAAATATAATTCACAAGATCTTTAGGTCCACCTCTAGATCCACCTCATCTCATTCGAATAACATAGAACAACAAAGAAAAGATAATCAATATAGAGATATCCGTATGTTATTGTCACTGTACATAATTTAAATCTTAGGCTTTGCTCATAACATGAAGGTGTTGCAACATTTTTTAAAAGATAAAGATGTTGGAGAAATGATACACTTGTAGAGTCGTTCTATATCATCAGTGAAGAACCTTATACAAAAGCTTTTTCTTGTTTTTCTTTTTACTTAATAGCAATTTTTAGCCTAAAAAAGAATAAACACTAATAATAGTTTTTGATAAAATTTTATAGTGTATTTTTTTATTATGTAAATATATTTAATTTATGATAAGTTATTATATATTTATAAACTAACCTGTGCAACGCACCTATATCACCTCTTTTTTTATATAAAATATAATTTATAGTGTTTTAAGTAATATTAATAATATAAATAGATATAAATTTTTTTTCCCATAATCTAACAATAGATTAAAATAAAAAAATAACAAAATTCTCCCAGTATAGATAAATTATTACACATGATGTAACACCCCGAATTTTATAATAAACTATTTTATTAATTAAATAGGATTTTAAATAATTAATTTTTAGAATATATGTTGATTAGTTTTATGATTAATTTTCTTTATAGGTTGTTTTATATGATGTGCTAATCTTGTACCAAATATGTTATATGAATAATAAATGTTATATTTTATTATTTTATATATTTTTCTAAAAATTATAGTATATTAGTGTAAATATTTTGAAGAATA
>JBBPBP010009778.1:33805048-33848187 GCA_037974735.1 Cicer chorassanicum | reverse complement strand
TATTGTCTTGTGTGTTTGACTAATATTAAATGTGCACTTAATCATATTTAATTATTTTTAAATATATCTTATTTTAATTATTTATTTTATAAATAATTATATTGAGATCGTAGTAATATTGTGTTTGATTTTCTTTATTTTTATATACTTATTTTGGAATTGTGGTTTTATATATATATATTTATTATGATTTAGTAATTAACATAAAATATTATTGTTATATTTATTTATTTTATAATTTTGAATATTCTCCAATGATAGTACTATTATAACGTGAGTATTTTGAAAATAAGTATAATTATAGTGACAAATTTGAATATAAGAGTTTTGGTTGTTAATAATATGTATTTTTTTTTAAGTTAACTATTTTAATTACTCTAATTTATCATATATTAGTTATGATATATTAGTAATGTTTTGAAAATAAATTGATGTTTGGAAGAGTATTAAAAATGAGATTAAGTAACTATTAATTTTTTTTAAGCAAAATAAAAATAATAATAGTAAAACAAAAAATAAATAAGGGGACCAATGAGCTTGACCCATGATGTGAGCCCTAATAAATAAAAAAGGGAGCTACTTGTCGCCGCTGGCGTAGAAGGGAGAGGAAACACAACAACGCTATTGTTGGCATTAGTGATCGATAACTGTTCCAGAAAACTTTCACCTTTTTTGTTCAAATTTCAGTTAATTGTTTCACTCATTTAGTTAGTCAAATAAACCCAATTGCTCATATTTTTAACCATCTCAATTTCTCTTTAAAATACTCGACTTCTCCGTTTGTGGAATTCCTTATTTTACACCGTTCTTCTTCACCGTAAGTCCGATTTGAGTGAAACCAACGCCAAATAAACCCAATTGCTCATATTTTTATCCATTGATTGGTTAGTCAAATAAACCCAATTGCTCATATTTTTATCCATTGATTGGTTTCTGGTTTATGGTAAGTTTCCTTAACCAAATTTTAAAATTTAGTTTTTAGAGTGTGTCTTCTCATAATTTATTTTTAACGTTTACCCATAAACTGTCGAGTTAGATCCATTGAAGGACAAAGAGTCAATGAACAAAGGCTGTTTACTCATGGAATCATATTCGTGTGTGAAAGCGTCGAATTAAGGTAAGGGGTGAGAGAACATTTGAATTCATGAGTATAATATATTGTGAGATGAACGGGAAAACCGTATTTCTCCACGATTCATTCGGGGCTCGCTACATACGGCAGTAGCTCTTTGAGGCACAAGTTAATTAATCTGCGAATATGGAAATTGTGAAATTAAAATATAGAATAGAAATATTGGTAAGGTGTTGATTGATTTAATTTCTTTAAATGTGTGATATTGATATTATTGTGATAAGGGATGTCGTATTAATTTTATGTATATGTGTGATTAGATGAGTTTATGTGATGTGATAATAAAATATGGATGAGTTATGATAATTTTATGTGATGATGATGATGTATGATTAATAATTGTGATGTTATAAATTTGTGATAAGTTTATGTGATGATGTTTGATTGATGATAGTGATGCTATAAATTTGTGATGAGTTTATGTGATGATGATGATATGTGATTAATGACGGTGATGTTATAAATTGTGATGAGAATATTGAATTAACCCCATAGTTGATGAAATATAATGATTTCAATTTGTGTTTTAGATGACGATCTTAATGGAGTATCATAGGCCAACGAAGGGATAAAATAAATATTGAGAATATGTGAAGTGGAGATTATTTTGTCATCATATAGGTAGGACCTGACAAGCCTAGTGATTCCGGGAAAGTACAACTGAATGAGCCTGATCGGGGCGGTCTGCTGTTGAGCCTTGCGACAAGATTGTTAGACCTTGTAGGTATTCGGTGGGAATTCCTAGGTGACTTGGAGGTAGCACTCCAAATGTCGGGAGCTAACATGCAACACACATTTACCTTGACTGTCGCGTATATGTGTCTCGGGTTGAGTTGAAGGGATCTATGAGGACAGAGCCAATTTGAATTGTCTGTCCACTGAGATGGTGGCATAGGATCAAGCCTCCTAACCAAGTAATTTAGAGTTATAATAGTACCACATTGTGAAGTAGAGTCTAAGCTCATGCATAGCATTGCACTTTGTTGTGATTGTTTTGTTATGATTAGTATGTATCGTGTGCGATAATAATTTCTCTTAGACAATTTGATGTTATAGTGAAATTTATTGATTTTCCTTGAGTTATTTTGACTTTTTAGTGTGATATTTTCTTGAGGAATGTTTGTGTAATGATACGGTTATTCTATGATTGTTTTTATATTCTTCTTACCTGTATTATACTATCAACATGATTTCGAAACTCACCTCATTCGTTGTTTGTGTTTGACTGGCTTGGCCTTGCATTTGCGAAATCGTAGTCATTACAGGTTAATGAGTCTTGAAGTTCAAATCTGGGAGAACCCCGCTCTGATAGGTGATACCGGGAATTAAGAGTTTTACTTTGTATTTTACTTATTTAATTACCAACGACTTTTTATATGATAATCTTAGTATTAGCAAGTTTTCGGAATTCAATTAAGAAATTGTAGTCAAATCAAGTTCATTTATATTAAAATATTTTAATTGAATACTAAAGTTTGAATTCTTCCATATTGTAATTGAATACTAAAGTTAGTAAGTCTCAAAAGCATCTTTAAACAAAGTGGGCTAAAAGAAACCCGAGTCTAAGATTTTTCTGGCTATCCGTTGTGGACCAAAATGTCCCCCAGCTTGAGAGGCATGACAAAAATGAAGAATGGATTGAGCCTCATGGTGGGGAGCACATCGCCTAATCACCTGGTCACTACAGAATTTCCACATATATGGATCATCCCACACATAGTATTTGGCATCACTTTTAAGTTTGTGTATTTGTGCTCTGGATGGATCTGCAGGAAGGACTCAACAACTAGATTATTAACTAAATCAGCAAACCAAGGAGTTACCTCACGCAACTGTAGCAGTTGCTCATCAGGGAAGTCATCTTGAATGGGGATGGGGTCCTCATCCAGTTCTATTCTGCTCAAATGATCTGCCACTAGATTTTCAGCTTCACTTTTATCTTTAATCTCTAAATCAAATTCTTGTAGTAACAACATCCACTGAATCAATCTCGGTTTTGCTTATGATTTCTTCAGCAAAAACTTCAAAGTTGCATGGTAAGTAAAAACAACTACCTTCGAACCTAGCAAATATGATCTAAACTTATCAATAGCAAAAACAAAAGCTAAAAGTTCCTTTTCAGTGGTAGTATAATTAACCTGTGTAGAATCTAAAGTCCTAGAAGCATAATAAATAGCATGGGCAGCCCTGCCAACCCTTTGTGCAAGGACCGCTCCCACTGCATAGTTAGATGCATCACACATAATTTCAAAGGGGAGGGTCCAATTGGGTGGCTGAATGATGGGAGTAGAGGTCAATGCTGCCTTTAAGCAATCAAATGCCTTCCTGCATTTGTCATCAAAAGTGAAACTGACATCTTTTTGCAGTAAATTTGGCAGCGGAAGAGCTATCTTGTTGAAATCCTTGATAAAGCGCCTGTAAAAACCTGCATGGCCAAGAAAAGAACGAATCTCGCAGATGCAAGATGGGTAAGGCAAATTAGAAATCACATCAATCTTGGTAGAATCCACTTCCATCCCACTCTTAGAGATCACATGTCCTAAAACTATGCCCTGTTCAACTATAAAATGACATTTTTCATACATCTATGCAAAACTCTATCTAAATTGTTCAAGCATACATCGAATGAGGAACCATGCACAGTAAAATCATCCATGAAAACTTGTATACAACGTTTTATCAAATCAACAAAAATACTAATCATGCACCGTTGGAAAGTTCCAAGAGCATTGCATAGGCCAAAGGGCATCCTCCTATAGGAAAATGTGCAGAAAGAGCAAGTGAACGTGGTCTTTTCTTGGTCCTCCGGTGCAATATGGATCTGAAAATATCCAGATAAACCATCAAGAAAACAATAATGTTACTTACCAGCCAACCGTTCAAGCATCTGATCAATGAATGGTAAAGTAAAATGATCCTTTCTCGTTGCCTGGTTTAGTCTCCTGTAATCGATGCATACCCTCCACTTGTTCTGCAGTCGTGTGGGGATAAGTTCATTATTTTCATTTTTAACCACTATGAGTCCAGTTTTCTTAGGGACTACCTGTAACGGACACCCATTGACTATCAGAGATGGGGTATATAATGCATGCTTGCAAGAGCTTGGTCACTTCCTTTTTCACAACATCCAGAATTAATGGGTTAAGTCGCCTTTGGGGCTGCCTGACTGATTTTACTCCATCCTCTAGTAGTATCCTATGCATGCACATGGATTGGTTAATACAAGGAATATCAGCCAAGGTCCATCCGATTGCCTTCCTGTATTTTCTCAAAATCTGCAACAACTTCTCTTCATGTTCATCTTCAGGTTTGGCTGAAATAATCACAGGTAATTTGCCACTTCCTTCTAAATTTGCATATTTCAAATTTTTAGGAAGTGGTTTATGTTCTATTGACGGTGGCTGCTCAATTGAGGGTACAACACCAGGGGTCGAAGCAAAGTCTGCAAAATCAATTTTGTTGGTAGAAATATCAACATTAGCATAATGATCAATCTACAAAGCAGCTTCAATCTCAGCACACACAGAGCACAACTGAGTATCTATGCAAAATTCACAAACATAAGTATCATCAAAATTAGACAGTGAAGGAAAATCAGCAGCAAACATATCAGGGTAAGTGTCATCAACCAAATCAGCAAGTAATTCAATTTGAAAAATAGAATGCTCTTCCATGGGGTGTTTCATAGCATCAAAGATGTTAAATTTTACAATTCTATCACCAAATTCCATGGATAGAGTTCTAGCATGTACATCAATTTTTGTTCTAGCAGTTTTCAAGAATGGTCTGCCTAAAATGATAGGCGCCCTGTTGGAATTAGTCTCTCCCTCCATGTCCAGAATGTAAAAATCTGCACGAAATATTAGTTCATTTACTCGAACAAGTACATCGTCCACAAGCCAAGCAGGGCGTACATTTCACTTGTTCACCAATTGAATTGTAACACCTGTACTCTGTAAAGGTCCAAGAGCAAGAGAGTTAAAATAGACGTGGACATAACATTAATGGAAGCTCCTAAATCTAACATGGCATTTTCAAATTGACTATTGCCCATGATACATGGAATGGAAAAAGTTCCTAGATCTTTGCATTTCTGTGGCATGGGCTGAATGAGGGCTGAGACATTTCGCCCCATGTTTATTCTTTCATTACCTTTTAACCTTCTCTTGTGTGTGCACCACTCTTTTAGAAATTTGGCATATCTTGGGATCTATTTAATTGCTTCAAGGAGGGGGAATGTTCACTTCCACCTTCCTAAATGTATCCAAGATCTCCCTGTCCCTATCTCTCTCGTCCATTTTCTTAGTCTTCATTACTCTTTGAGGAAAAGGAAGTGGCATATTTTGCTCAACATCAATAGTTTCAGGTGTCAAAATTTATCCAGCAACCTTGTTATTTTTTACAACAGTGTTAGGTACCTTTGGTGATTCAACAGCTTTCCCATACCTCAATGTAATTCCACTTACATTAAGGGCATTTGGATTTACTACTAACTGGGCAGGTAGTTGGTTTGATTCCTGAGTCTGCATCTGATTAATTGAAGTGGCCACTTGGCCAATCTTTGTCTCTAAATTTTGAATTGTGGAATCTGTTCTTCGTTGAAATTGAAGATTTTGGACAACCATTTGGTTGACAAGGTCCTCTAATGAAGGTGTACTGTTTTGCTACTGATGTGGAATATTCTACTGATGCAGACTGTTTTGTTGCCTAGGTTGTTGTTGCTATTGTGCAGATGAATTCCCCCATCTCAGGTTGGGATGGTTTCTCCAACCAGGATTGTACCTGTTAGACGACAAATCATAGTTGGCTTGAGGGGTGAATATGTTTGCTGCATATGCTTGAGGAGCATCACCAATTGGTTCGTCTTGTAAAGCAGGACATGAATCTGTAGGATGCTCTAGAGAAGTGCAAATACCACATACCACTGCTTGGGCTTTACCTACTACCAATTTCTTTACTAAAGATGTAAGCTCATCAAGTCTGCTTTCTAGATTCTTGTGGGATGAAGCTTGAACCTCATCCAAAATACTTCTATCCATATGTAGCAAGCCTTCATAAAAATACTGGATAAGCAATTGATCAGAAATCTGGTGATAAGGACAGCTAGACACCAATTTCTTGAATCTCTCCCAATACTCATGTAGTGATTCCCTGTCAATCTGTCTAATGCCACATATTTCTTCAAATCATTCCAACTTGTAACAAAACCTGGCTGAAGGTAGTATAACCAATCCTTGGCAGCATCTTGAAGTGAGAATGGGAAGGCTCTCAGCTTGATATGATCTTCTGTGACTCCTTGAGGTTTCATGGTAGAACACACCACACGGAACTCCTTCAAGTGTTTGTGGGTGTAAGACCCTTAGTTTTAAATTCTAATTATGCAGATTTTAGCATATTTTTGGTGTTGAATTATGAGGCTTTTAGCCAATTTTAATGGTATTTTGTGTGTTAAATGCGAAAAATATCTTTTGAGACCGTTTAAAATTATTTGACGAGAAATAATTTAATTACGCCACGGAGAATTTATTACCGGACTGTTTTGTTAAAAATATCTCTAATTGCTAAAAATTTTACTTGTCAATTGAGCAACAATGAGAATAGATCAAAACCTCCATTTTCTTCTAGATCTAAGCTTCCATTCGAGAAGTGACAGAATGGAAACTCCTTGTCGTTGCGGTGCTAGTGTGCTAACTTTGGAAGCGACGTCGCGAACGAAGTTTTCACCCGAATTAACCGCGGTGCTGTAATCAGTTGTTTAAGCTACCGTTGAGATAAGCGCTCCTTCCAAACTTTTAGTTTGCATTTTGGACCTTATGTGTGAATTTGTGAAAAATAAATTTGATGTGTTTGAGGTAAATAAATACAACTCCAAAAGAAAGACACCTAGCCCCTATACAACCACCTAATCTGATCATGCTACAAAAAGCTATACAGCCCAAGTGATCTCCACGCGCTCCACAAAAAAACCTCCTGACCCAGCTTCGTTCAGGCATCATAAACTACCTTTCACTCTCCAGGGTACTAACTAGAAGAATGGTCCTGAATCTCATCTGAGGGCAAAGCCCTGATTTCCACAAAATTGTAAAGGGTCACCAACTGAAATTAACAAATACCACATAACATTTAAATTTTAAATGCATAAAATCACCCTTCAATTTAGCATGCATCTAGAAAGGGTTTGCATATGCTAAACATGCATCAACAACGTTGAAAAATGAAGTTTCGGACAAAACTGCACTGTCGTATTCGAAAACAGATGTGAAAACAGCAAATACAACAAAAACATCACAACTGTATTCCAATACAGATGCGAAAACAATTGCGAAGTTAGTGGCAAAAATTGAATATTTGTATTCGACTACGACATCCCCGTAGCCAAATACAAGTGCGAATTCACAAGTCAGTAACAAATAAAGCAAATATGTATACACCACCATCATAATATATCAAACATGACTCGCGTGCTAAGCTCCCTAATGCAATGCATATATGCCAATGTACATGAAATCATCTCGTGGCCCATCCGGTCACCACTATCACCATGGCCCATCCGGTTACCATTATCACCAAGGCCCATCCGGTCACCGTTATCACCATGGCCAATCCGGTCACCATGTCCTATGGAATGCATGAGCATACTCTGACTCGTAACCCCACAATCATTAAGTAAATGCAGCTATTAAAAGATTCCCCATTTTTAATGCTCATTTAACACTAATGATTTTCAAATTTAACACAGAGCATACTTAACACATATAATCCTCAAATTATAGGAAATTTAATTCACAATTTGTAACACCCCGATTTTTAAAAGCGCGAGTGTATTTTTTTTTTTTTTTTTATAAATAAATTGATAAAAATACCAAGTTAAATCCATAAATGAAGAAAATAATCTTGGATAAAATATTTGAGTCATAATACCACGACAAAGGTCAACATTAATTACAAACAGCGGAAATGGTTTTGATCAAAAATCCAAAGTATCCAAGTAAAATATTCACCGACTAAAATAATTTGTTTCAAATACATAAATTCCCTTTTTACAACCACAACCTTAAGAAAGGCAAATAAATAAACTTTTTAAATAGAACCCTAAGCTGATCATTAATCTATCTGAGGGTGAGTAGGTACTGAAAATCCACGAGTGGCAACAAGCCCCACTACTTTCGGTTACAAAACCACCATGTTGCTGTGCCACTCCTTAGATCGACCCTGATTCTCATATGAGGGGAAAGCCTAGATTTCCACAAAATTGTAAAAGGTCACTAACCGAAATTAACAAATACCACATAACACTTAAATTTTAAATGCACAAAATCACTTTTCAACTTAGCATTCATCTAAAAAGGGTTTGCATTTGCTAAACATGCTTAAACAAGGTTGAAAAATGAAGTTTATGACAAAACTGCACTGTTGTATTCGAATACAGCATATTTGTAGTCGAATACAGCTACGAAAACAGCAAAAACAACACTACTGTATTCGACTACAGCCTCCATGTAGTCGAATACACTTGCGAAAAACAGTGAAAAATCCTGCAGATTTTGTATTCGATTACAACCCCCTTGTATTCAAATACAACTGCAAAGTCAGTAACAAAATCCATTCAACTGTATTCGACTATAGCCTCCTTGAAGTCGAATACACTTTCGAAAATGCAAGTCATAGGCAAAAAAAACACAACTATATTCGACTTCAACCATGTTGTATTCGAATAAATTTGTAAAAATGACAGATTTTCAGTTTTGAAACGCACCAAAGTCATTCAAACACTTTCAACACCCAATCCATCAATCACAACACCAAATACAACACAATTCACACACCACAATCAAGTACACATAACAACCATCACATATATCAAGCATGACTCGCGTGCCAAGCACCCTATTGCAATGCGTATATGCCAATGCATATGATTCCGACGCGATAATCCCGTAAGGATAAGATGAACCAACAATTCACATGGAATCATCCCGTGGCCCATCTGGTCACCACTATCACCGACGCGATAATCCCCGTAATGATAAGATGAACCAACAATTCACATGGAATCATCCCGTGGCCCATCCGGTCACCTCTATCATCGACGCGATAATCCCTGTAAGGATAAGATCAACCAACAATTCACATGCAATCATGTCGTGGCCCATGCGATCACCACTATCACCAACGCGATAATCCCCGTAAGGATAAGATGAACCAACAATTCACATGCAATCATGTCGTGGCCCATGCGATCACCACTATCACCAACGCGATAATCCCCGTAACGATAAGATGAACCAACAATTCACATGGAATCATCCCGTGGCCCATCCGGTCACCACTATCACCGATACAATAATCCCCGTAAGGAGAAGATGAACCAACCATTCACATGGAATCATCCCGTGGCCCATCCAGTCACCACTCTCACCGACGCGATAATCCCCGTAAGGATAAGATGAACCAACAATTCACATGGAATCATCCCGTGGCCCATCCGGTAACCCGTATCACCAACGCAATAATCCCCGTAAGGATAAGATGAACCAACAATTCACATGGAATCAACCCGTGGCCATCCGGTCAACACTATCATCGATACGATAATCCGCATAAGGATAAGATGAACCAACCATTCACATGGAATCATCCCATGGCCAATACGGTCACCACTATCATCGACACGATAATCCCCGTAAGGATATGAAGAACCAATAGTTCACATGGAATCATCCCGTGGTGCATCCAGCAACCACTATCACCGACGCGATAATCCCCGTACGCATAAGATGAACCAACAATTCACATGGAATCATCTCGTGGCCCGTCCGGTCACCACTATCACCATGGCCCATCCGGTTACCATGTACGATAATCCCCATACTCTGACTCTCGACTCCACAATTATTAAGTAAATGCAGCTATTAAAAGATTTCCCATTATATATATATATATATATATATATATATATATATATATATATATATATATATATATATATACACTAACTCACCACCCAAAGTATATATATAAATATATACAGATAATAACCAAACCAATAAATATCAACATACACATACCCACATCACTTCACTCACATCTCAACTATTTTGATAAAAATATATCCCCTTGTCGCAACTCAATTGACAGGTAAGATCTTTAGCAACCAGATATAGTTTTAACAAAACAGTCCGGTAATAAATTCTCCGTAACGTAAATAAATTATTTCTCGCCAAATAATTCTCACCGGATCTAAATATATATATAATAAATATATAACAAACTCTAATAAAATATGCTTTTGGTATTTAATTCACAAGATGAATTAAAATTGGACTAAATGCCTTAGCAATTTAACACTAATTATACTAAAATTGCATAAATTAGAATTTAAAATTAAGGGTCTTACACAATTCACATTGAATTCAAATCATCATATACACCAATCTCATCAATTCATTTTACAAAACAACCACACACAAATTGCATTTATTCAAAACCCCACATCTTCAAACATAAAGCAAATTTCAACATTCATAATATTACCCATGAACACATTAATCACACCAAACAAAAATCACCACCACCCACACCTCAAAACTCATTAAGTTTAATTTCACCATTTCACCCAAAACATGCATTAAATTCATTTCCCACAACATTACACCTTAAACCCCCCAAATTTGTTTCCCCCAATCTCACAATTAAGGTCCTAAATGCAAACTAAAAGTTTGGAAGGAGCTCTTACCTCGACGGTAGCTCGAATTATCGATTACGGAACCGCGATTAAATTCCGGTAAAACTTCGCTTGCACGACGCTTCCAAAACTAGTTCACTAGCATCGCAACGTGACAATGAACAACTTTCAATTCATTCAAGCATGATAAACTACCTTTCCCTCTCCAGGGTACTAACTGGTAGAACGGTCCTGAATTTCATTTGAGGGCAAAGGCCAGATTTCCACAAAATCACCCTTCACATTAGCATGCATCTAGAAAGGGTTTGCATATGCTAAACATGCATCAACAACGTTGAAAAATGAAGTTTTGGACAAAACTGCACCGTCGTATTCGTATACAGACCTGTTGTACTCGAATACAGATGCGAAAACAACAAAAACAGCAGAAACAGCAAAAACAACACAACTATATTCGAATACAGCGTCCTTTTATTCGAATACATATGCGAAAACAGGGAAAATCCTGCACTTTTTGTATTCGAATACCACCTTGTCAATCAACTATGACATCCTCGTAGCCGAATACAAGTGCGAATTGGATATCTGTATTAGATATCTGTATTCGACTACAACAAAAATTGGATATTTGTATTTGACTACGACATCCCCGTAGCCGAGTACAAGTGCCAATTCACAAGTCAGTAGCAAATACAGCATATCTGTATTCGACTACGACCCTGTTGTATTCGAATACAACTGTAAAAATTGTAGATTTTCAGTTTTGAAACATTTCAAAATCATTCTAACACTTTCAACATCAAGTCAATCAATCACCAGCATCAAATACAACACAATCACACACAATAATCAAGTATGTATACACCACCATCATAATATATCAAACATGACTCGCGCGCTAAGCACCCTACCACACCTGAAGAGTCATTAAATTCAATTTCACCATTTCACCCATAAAATGAATTAAATTCATTTCCCACAACATTACACCTTATACCCATCAAATTCATTTTCCAAAAATTTCAACCATAACATACCAAATGAAAACTCCAAATTGGTAAGCATAAACCACCAATTTCTTTTCCACAACTCACATAAAACCCATTAAATTCCTTTTCTCCAAATTCACACATAAACCCTATCAAAATGAAACTTCACAAATACACATATAAAGTCCTATATGCAAGCTAAAAATTTGGAAGGAGCCCTTACCTTTGTTGTAGCTTTAACGACCGACAAAGGCCCCGCGATTAAATTCCGAAAAAACTTTGCTTCGCACGACGCTTCCAAAGTTGGCTCACTAGCAACGTAGCGTGGAGGTGAGTAACTTTCCCTTCTGTCACTTCGCGAGATAAAGCTCAGAAGTCAAAGAAAAGTGGAGGTTTACGTTTGGTGGTTTTGAAAACCACCCACACGTTTTCATGGAACAGAGGAAGAAAGGAAAAAGAAAAAGAATTTCGCGATGCAGGGGGAAACGTTTTTGCTTTCCTTTCTAATTCCTAGCCTTCATATATATATATATATATATATATATAAATAACTTACTAACTTTATATATATATATATATATATATATATATTACTAACTTTCCACTAATACATATATATATATATATATATAAATAAATAAATATATACATATTAAAATTAAACCAAACCAAAAATAATTAAAACTCTTACACACATCACTTCACTCTCATCTCAACAATTTTGATAAAAATATCTACTTTCGTCGCAACTCAATTGACAGGTAAAATTTTCTGCAACTAGAGATATTTTTAACAAAACAGCCCGATAATAAATTCTCTGTAACGTAAATAAATTATTCTTCAATGAATAATTTCAACTGGATTTAAAAATATATATATAAAAATATATATAAAGAACATAAAACAAACTCTAATAAAATATGCTTTTGATATTTAATTCACAAAATGAATTAAAATTGGGCTAAATGCCTCATCAATTTAACACCAAATATACTAAAATTGCATAAATTAGCGTTTAAAATTAAGGGTCTTACATTACTACCTTCCAAAAAGAAGTTCCGATCTCGAAACTTAAAGTAAGAGTAACACCCACACTAGGTTTGCACTCTAACTCAACATACATGCTATAACTTGTTTCGTCCGGCCTACTCGAAGAAAGCGTCGTGTATCCCTTCTCATAGGGTACTTAATAACTTTGCGCACTATCATAGCTGGTAAGACTCGCCCGTTCCACTCAACATGATTTTGTCTACTATCAACAAGAGATTAAGGATGATCAGTCCCTCAATTTGTCAATAAGTAACCAAAAGCCATGATGGTTGCTTAGACTATCCTAATCGAACTGTAATACTATTCTCTGCGACTTGCACTGAAGGTTATCCTAATGCACAAGCGGTGAAACAATCTCCTCAAGGTCCATTGAGTTTCCCTTAATTTCCTATCGACGAAGTATAATCGCCCAAAACTATGCCACATAGCCTCATATACATCCACTTGGTACGAAACATCCATTAGGTTCCAAACTGAAACTCTAAGTATGACACCAACACCCTGAGCATAAAACAATCATTATCGCCAAGAACTCCCTAATTTCTCCATTGTCCACAAATCCTCGATTTTCTTTAGTCGCACAACTACACCAATTAAAGTGTTCTCATCAGAATGTTGGTATAATTATAACCTTAATAATCACCTCTCAACATCCCATTGGTGATCAAAGTTTCCTTAAATATTTTTGACAGCATGCCAGGGTTATACCACCCACAACACACAAACTTCTTTCAGGTTTAGTGCTTCACTTCTAGAGTCACGTCTCCTACAAAATTCCAATTAGAATTTCATTCACTTGTTAAGGCCTTCATTTGTCTCATTCCTAACACCTCAAATTCATGTTTCACTAGTCAATTTTCTACATACTTCGCACTTCTGGACAACCCGAAAATAATTTTCCTCCGTCTGCTGTCAACATTCATTCTGATACTTCTCAATTTCGCCGCATCCTTTATTTGCAGCTTGATGATTATCTTTTCATTATGACAGGTCAAACACCTTATATTCACTCCATCACTTTTCCATTTATACAAACCTTAAATTTCTACCTCGAACCTTGATACATCTTCATTATTTTGAAATCATTACTTAGCTTACTCTTGTATGTCTTTTTCCACAAGTTGCTCTCTCCATTGACAGCCACAATCGGTACACCCCATAGTGCGTCATATCCCAAAATATCATCCAACTTAACTTGATTCTCTTTTTTTCTTTCCTCTTACTATTAAACTTGTCTTCCTTCAAACAAGCTTGTCATCCTGATCTTTAAGAATTTCTTCAACATTTCAACAAAATCTTAATTCCTCCAAATTTTCACACATCCTATGAAAAATTCTACATCTGAAATATATCTCAAAACACTTTTCACCTCTACCATCATTCAACCGTCCATGTGGTCAACACCTATAGTCCTTTATTTTCTTAGCTCATCTGTCATCGTACCTCGTCTTGCTTCATTATAGTAATTTCAATAAATTAAGCCTTACTAGTTCCCATCAAACTCTTTCATTCCATGTTCAATTCTTCCCTACCAAACAAACATTTAACTCTTATGACATACCTTCAAGTAGTTCCTTTGAATTCATTGGCGTACTCTTCTAATAACAGTGTATGATTTTCGGATGGATAATTCATTTCATGAATCCTTAGTTGATATAAGCCACATATCCATGTGCTGCTCCAACAAGTTCTCAAGGCATGTTTTCCAACATTTGGTTCACTTGCTGGATTTTCTTATTCATTCTCAACCTTCACCAAGGTACCAACTAAAAGAATCCCGACAATCCAACGTCCTAAAGAACTAATTCTCAAACGTTCCCAATAAGCATCTCCTAAAGAATAATTATCTTTAAACTTCATCCTCATAACTTTGCAGTAAAATTTATCCAAGATCCACATAGCTTCCTCGTCCATCTAGTAACTGAAACACTCATTTCAAATCTTAACACTTGGCTTCCCAAGAACAACAACTAAACCATACATCATTTGTTACATTTCTTCCTATTCACGTTATGTCATTGAATAAAATTATGAAATATGATCCTTGAAATCTTCACATGCTCATTACACTGTCTAAATTCGTCCATGTCATCTTAAGATACAACACAAGGTCTTATCCATCATTGACTCTAACTGCCTTAGTAATCTCACTAATCGAAACTCTTCTAATCATAACCCAACATTATCAGTAAATCTTCAAACATTTATCAGTAAATCTTCATCCATAACATGAATCATTTATCACTTGCCTACCTTAACTCTCTCGATGATACCAGTTTAAGGTGTCACTTGGTCCTTCACCCAACCTTGCGGATTTTAGATCGTTGGCTTAAAGATCAACCAAATCAAATCTTGATTAATCCCACTAACTTATCAAAATATTCACACTCTCCTAGTGTTTACCATCCTTTAATAGACTCTCAATGCTTACATTGCCACAATCTCTAAGTATTCTTGTACTATGTACCTCCAATTCCACTTAATAGCAACAAGTGGTTCAGTACATCAAGGCTTAACTCCTTCTGTTTATCCGAACATCACTCAAAACTCCCACTTACGCGTCAAAAGTTTCATCTACAATCATTATTCATACTTATTTTCTCCTAAACCACACAAAGATTTGTCACTTACCAACAAATATATAGTCTCGCTCCTATAGTCACCGTGAGGTTCATACTTAACAATCTAAGTCACAAATCTAGTTTAACTCGAATGCTCAACCTTACCCCTCAAGGTATCGACTATTCCTCTAAGCGTCCTTTGCCTAACCAAGGTAATATTCACCCCTAATGTGTAGCGCACCTTAACTTCAATACAGACGTCCTTCGTTGATGCCTAAGCACCAACTGGTATTCCAAATGGAAGCCTCGTCTTCTCAACAATTCCATGGGGTTCACATCTCTTTGACAGTTATCAAACTTCATCCAGTCTCGTCTTGAACTCTACCAGGAACACATATAATACTTTTCTAAAATAAATTAAAAGTCACCACTTAGATCTTTACTTGAAATCCCCTATCAGTTATCACACCAATAACATCTTCGAGTTATCACCAATAACATAACCTTTGTATCCTTGGAACCACTTCATAAATCCCATGCCGTCATGATTTGCTTCAACCTTGTCTTTCCCAGACTGATACGTTTCAGGAATTCAGAGACACTCGTCGACCAAAGTCGACTAATGTTCTCTGTTTTAACTACTCTTCCAACTAAAGTGCTACAAGGCACCCTGTTTCGTATAAGAAACAATAAACTACTTAAGCACATCATGCTTGACCCAAGACAACAAAACACAACGTACACGTGGACTCCAATCACTTGATACTCCTAACCTCGACTATTGATCAACTTAGGACACCCAACCCACAATCCCAAAGAAACTTAAACCAAAGCTCTAATACCACAATTGTAACACCCCAATTTTTAAAAGCGCGAGTGTATTTTTTTTTCAAAACAGATTGATAAAAGTACCAAGTTAAATCCATAAATGAAGAAAATACCTTTGGATAAAATATTTGAGTCGTAACACCACGACAAAGGTCATCATTAATTACAAACTTCAGAAACGGTTTTGAACAACATCCAAAGTATCCAAGTAAAATATACACCAACTCAAATAATTTGTTTTGAATACAGAAGTCGCCTTTTTACAACAACAACTTTGAAATGAGAAAGGAGAAAAAAACAAATTCTTGAATAGAACCCTAAGCTGATCATTAATCTCACTAAGGGTGATTGGGTACTCAGAATCCACGAGCGGCAACAAGCCCCACTACTTTTGGTTACACAACCAATTCGTCGTTGTGCCACGCCTTAGGTCGACCCTGTTTCTCATTAGAGGGCAAAGCCCAGACTTCCACAAAATTGTAAAAGGTCACCAACCGAAATTAACAAATGCCACATAGCATTTAAATTTTAAAAGCACAAAATCACCTTTCAACTTAGCATACATTTAGAAAGGGTTTGCATATGCTAAACATGCATAAACAAGGTTGAAAAATGAAGTTTCAGACAAAACTGCATTGTTGTATTCAAATACAGCATATGTATATTCGAATACAGATGCGAAAACAGCAGAAAAACAGCAAAACAGCACAAACATCACAACTTTATTCGACTACAGCCTCCATGAAGTCGAATACAGATGCGAAAACAGTGAAAAATCCTGCAGATTTTGTATTCGAATACAACCGCCTTGTATTCGAATACAGTTGCGAAGTCAGTGGCAAAACTTTGAGATCTGTATTCGACTACACCCTCCTCGTAGTCGAATACACTTGCGAATACGCAAGTTAGAGGCAAAAACAACTCATCTTTATTCGACTACAACCATGTTGTATGCGAATACAGCTGTAAAAATGGCAGATTTTCAGTTTTGAAACATTTCAATATCATTCTAACACCTTTAACACCAAATCAATCAAACACCAGCATCAAATACAACACAGTCGCACACAACAATCAAGTATGTATACACCACCAAAAAATATCAAACATAACTCGCGTGCCAACCACCTTAATGCAATGCATATATGCCAATGCACATGATTCCGAAATATCACCAAACCCTCCTCGAAGGGGCGTAGATCATAATTGTACCGCCTCTCATAGGCCGATGTACTAATTAACAAGGTGCAGTCGCTCACAGTCCATCACAATCTACTAAAGTGTAGCCTCTCACAGGCTTTACATTGATTTCTAGAGTGCAACCGCTCACAGATCAGCACATTTAGAGTGCAATCTCTCATAAATCACCACGACGCGATAATCACCGCAAGGATAAGATGAACCAACAATTCACATGGCATCATCCCGTGGCCCATCCGATCACCACTATCACCATGGCACCATCGCGGTCACCATGTATTATGAAATGCATGAGCATATTCTGACTCTCGACACCATAATCATTAAGTAAATGGAGCTATTAAAAGATTCTCCATTTTTAATGCTCATTTAACACTAAAGATTTCAAATTTAACACAGAGCATACTCAACATATATAATCATCAAATCACATGAAATTGCATTCATAATTCACATTGAATTCAAATAACCATATACATCAATCTCATCAAATTATTTCACACCACGACCACACATAAATTGCATTCATTCAAAGCGCCACATCTTTAAACATAAAGCGAATTTCAACATTCATAATATTACCCATGATCACATCAATCACACCAAGCAAAAATCACCACCACCCACACCTCAAAACTCATTAAATCCAATTTCACCATTTCACCCATAAAATGCATTAAATTCATTTCCCACAACATTACACCTTAAACCCATCAAATTCATTTTCAAAAAAGTTTAACCATAACACACCAAATCAAAACTCCAAATTGTTAAACATAAACCACCAATTTCTTTTCCACAACTCACATAAAACCCATTAAATTCCTTTTCCCCAAATTCACACATAAACCCCATCAAAATCAAAGTCCAAAAATACACATATAGAGTCCTATATGCAAGCTAAAATTTTTGAAAGGAGCCCTTACCTTCGTTGTAGCTTTAACGACCGACTACATCACCACAATTAAATTCCGGTAAAACTTCGCTTCGCAAGACGCTTCCAAAGTTGGCTCACTAGCAACGTAGCGTGGAGGTGAGTAACTTTCCCTTCTGTCACTTTGCGAGATGAAGCTCAGAAATCAAAGAAAATTGGAGGTTTACGTTTGGTGGTTTTGAAAACCACCCACACGTTTTCTTGGAAAAGAGGAAGAAAGGAGAAAGAAAAAGAATTTCGCGAAGCAGGGGGAAACGTTTTGCTTTCCTTTCTAATTCCTAGCCTTCATATATATATATATATATATATATATATAACTTACTAACTTTATATATATATATATTACTAACTTTCCACTAATACATATATATATATACATATAAATATATACATATTAAAATTAAACCAAACCAAAAATAATTAAAACTCTTACACACATCACTTCACTCTCATCTCAACAATTTTGATAAAAATATCTACTCTCGTCGCAACTCAATTGATAGGTAAAATTTTCAGCAACCAAAGATATTTTTAACAAAACAGCCCGATAATAAATTCTATGTAACGTAAATAAATTATTCTTCAACGAATAATTTCAACCGGATCTAAATATATATATATATATATATATATATATATATATAAATATATTTAAGGAACATAAAACAAACTCTAATAAAATATGCTTTTGATATTTAATTCACAAAATGAATTAAAATTGGGCTAAATGCCTCATCAATTTAACACCAAATATACTAAAATTGTATAAATTAGAGTTTAAAATTAATGGACTTACATATTGCACTCTAGAATGTGCTGATTAGTGAGCGATTGCACTCTAGAAATTAGTGTAAGGCCTGTGAGAGGCGATGCTTTAGTAAATCGTGCTAGCCTGTGAGAGAATGCACCTCGGTAATTAGTATTGGCCTGTGAGAGACCATACAATTATGATTTACGCCCCTTCGAGGAGTGTTTTGGTTTGGAATTTTGGAATCATGTGCATTGGCATATAAACATTGCTTTAAGGTGTTTGGCACGTGAGTCATGTTTGATATACTGTGATGGTTGTATATACATACTCGGTTGTTGTTTATAATTGTGTCGTAATTGATGAGTGTGATTGATTGATTTTGTGTGGTAAGTGTTGAATGATTTCGAAATGTTTTCAAAACTGAAATCTGCAAATTTTAGCAGTTGTTTTCGGCTAAAAGAAGTGTGTAGTCGAATACAGATATTCAATTTTGCTACTGACTTGTGAAATAACACTGTATTCGAATACAAGGATGCTGTATTCGAATACGGTAATGCAGTTTTGTCCAAAACTTTATTTTGCAACTTTGATTATGCATGTTTGGCATATGAAAACCCTTTCAAGGTGTATGTTAAGTTAAAAGGTTATTTTGTGCATTTAAAACATAAATGCTATGTGTTTTTTGTTAATTTCGGATTGGTGACCCTTTACCATTATTGTGGAAATCTGGGCTTTGCCCTCAGATGAGGATCAGGATCGTCCTTCTTGTTAGTACCCTGGAGATGGGAAGGTATTGGTTATACCCGACCGAGGCTCTGTCATAAGGTTTTGTTGGGCGCGTGGAGTTTACCCGAGTTGTAAAGCTTTTTGTGGAATGATCAGATTAGGTGGCTGTATAGGGGTAGGGTGTTTTCCTCTTGTGGTTGTATTTATTTTATTTTGGAACACTGTATCCCTATATTTTAATTGTCTGTTGACTTTTATTCTAGTGGGTCCATGTGTCACTTTTTGATGTGACGTGGGGGATGTAGAGATTCTTGGGGCAGTGCATTTGTGCAGGTGACTACCGAGACTACCCAGGGGTATGAGCTATGTTTCATAAGTCTCATAGCCCCGGTGCATTTTTCTATTGAAAATACTTTGGACTTTTAATTCCGAAAACTTTTTCTGTTGCTTGCAATTATTGTTGACTTTTGTAGTTGTGATACGAATTAAATGTTTTATCCAAAAGTGTTTTCTTGATTTTATGAACATGAATTTATTTTTTTTTAAAATAGGGTGTTACAATTTTGGTATCAGAGCTTTGGTTTGGATTTCTTTGGGGATGTGGAGTTTTGGTTATAGATTGTAGGTCAACCTGTAGGTTGGGAGTCGTTATCTAATCATGCGTCGGGTTATGTTGTCTGAGTTGTCAAGTTTGGTGGAGTTGTTATGTCTTGATGTAGACTGAAGTTATTTTTGGAATTATTGTAAGTGGTGTTAAGATTTTTTCTTGATATTGGTTTGAGGAACCAATGGCTCTAAGAAGGAGCGACGCTACAAGAGTCAACGTCAATGGGGACGATCAAATGGCTAAAGCTATGAATAACATGACTGCTTCTGTTGCTGCACAGACTACTGCAAAGACTCTACGGGATCTGGAAAAGAGGGAAAGAGAGATCCATGCTGTTGAGTCAAGGGGATTGGAAGATTTTCGTCGTTACAATCCTCCAAAGTTCAAGGGTGATGAGAGCCCAGGAAAAGCTGATAAGTGGATTCCATGAGTCGAGACTTTTTAAGAAGGGTATTAGATGTTCGCCTAGTAGATTTTAGGATGAGACTGTATGAAGTTTGATAACTGTCAAAGAGGTGTGAACACCATGGAATTATTGAGAAGACAGGGATTCCATTTGGAATAGCATTTGATGCTTAGGTGTCAACGAAAGAGGCTTGTACTGAAGTTAAGAGGCACTGTACGTTAGGGATTAATACTACCTTGATTAGATAAGAGACCCTTGGAGGAATAGTCGATACCTTGAGGGGTAAGGTCGAGCATTCGAGTTAAACTAGATTTGCAAACTTAGATTGTTAAGTATGAATCTCATGACGAGTATAGCAATGAAACTATATATTTCATTGGTAAGTGACAAATCTCTGTGTGGTTTAGGAGACGGTAAGTATGGATAGTGATTTCAGTTGAAACTATAGACGCGTAAGTATGAATTTTGAGTGATGTTCGGAAAAATATAAGGAGTTAAAACTTGATGTATTGAACCGTATGTTACTATTAAGTGGAATTGGGAGTACCGAGTACAGAATACTTAGAGATTGTAGCAATGTAAGCTTTGAGAGTCTATTAAAGGATGGTAATTACTAGGAGAATGTTAATATTTTGATAGGTCCGAGGGATTATTCGAGATTTGATTTGGGACCCTAAGATGGTTAATCTTTAAGTCGATGATTTAAAATCCACAAGGTTGGATGGAGGACCAAGTGACGCCATAAACTTGTATAATTGAGGTAGGTAAGGAATAAATAATTCAGGTTATGGTTCAGAATGTTTGAAGATTTACTAAAAATATTGTGTTATGATTATAAGAGTTTTAATTAGTGAGATTACTAAGACGATTAGAGTCAATGATGAATAAGACCTTGAATTGTATCTTAAGATTAAATGAATGAATTTAGAAGGTGTGACTAGTATTTGGAGATTTCGAGGACCAGATTTTAAAATTTTATTCAATGATAGAAAGTGAAAAAGCAGAAATATAACAAATGAGTGTTTCAATGCCTAGAAGGACGATGAAAGGTATGTGGGACTTTGAGATATTTTACTGCAAAGTTATGAGGATGAGGTTTATAGATAATTATTCTTAGGAAATGCTTATTCAAAACATTTGTGAAATAGTTTTTTTGGACGTTCGATTGTTAGGATTCTTTCAGTTTGTATCTCAGTGGAGGTTGAAAATGAATAAGAATTCAGCGAGTGAACCAAATTTTGGAAAAATGTGCCAAGAAAGCTTGTTGGAGCAGCACATGGAGATGTAGCTTATGTCAATTAAGGATTCATGAAAGGAATTATCTCACCTGTAATTCAGACAATGTTATTTTAAAGGCATTACTTGAGTACATGGCATAGGGGTTTCTTTTGTGTTTGCCAATCAACAGAGTTAAATGTTTGTATAGAAGGGAAAAATTACGTATGAAATGGAAAAGTTTGGTGGGAACTAGTAAAGCTTGATTTATTGAAATCACCATAATGAAGATATATCAAGGTTCGAGGTAGAAATTTAAGGGTTGTATAAATGGAAAAGGGATGGAGTGAAAATAGTGTGTTTGACCTGTCAGAATGAAAAGATAATTATCAAGCAGCAAATTAAGGACGCGGTGAAATTGAGAAGTATCAGAATGAATGTTGGCAGTAGATGTTGGAATATTATTTTTAGGTTTGTTCATAATGGTGAAGTATGTAAGAATTGACTAGTGAAGCGTGAATTTGAGGGGCTAGGCATGAGGCAAATGTAGGTCTTAATCAGTGAATGAAATTCAAGTTGGATTTTTGTAGGAGACGTGACTCTTGAAATGAAACACTAAACCTGAAGGAAGTTTGTGTTTTTTAGGTGGTATGGTTCTGGCATGTTGTCGAAAATATTTGAGTAAACTTTCATCACCAATCAGATGTTGGGGATGTGATTATTAAAGTTATAATCAGACCAACATTTTGATAAGAACACTGTGGTTTGGTGTGGTTGTGCGACTAAAGAAAATCGAGGATTTGTGGGCAATGGAGAAATTAGGGAGTTCTCGGCGGTAATGATTGTTTTGTGCTAAGTGTGTTAGTGTTAAACTTAGTGTTTTGGTTTGTTATCTAATGGATGTTTCGTACCAAGTGGACGTATATGAGGCTATGTGACATAGTTTAGGGCGATTATACTTCGTAGATAGGAAATTAAGGGAAACTCAATGGACCTTGAGGAGATTGTTTGTCCGCTTGTGCATTAGGATAACCTTCAGTGCAAGTCGTAGAGAACGCTATTATAGTTCGGTTAAGATAGTCTAAGCCACCATCATGGCTTTTGGTTACTTATTGACAAATTCAGGGACTGATCATCCTTAATCTCTTGATGATAGTAGAAAAAAAAATCATGTTGAATGGAACAGGTGAGTCTTACCGGCTATGATAGTGCGTAAAGTCATTAAGTACCCTATGAGAAGGGATAGACGACACTTTCTTCGCATAGGCGTGAGAAACAAGTTCTAGCATGTATGTTGAGTTTGAGTGCATATCTAGTGTGGTTATTACTCTTACTTTAAGTTTCAAGGACAAAACTTCTTTTTGGAGGGTAGTAATGTAAGACCCTTAATTTCAAACTCTAATTTATGAAATTCTATTATATTTGGTGTTGAATTGCTGATGCATTTAGCCCAATTTTAATTCATTTTGCGAAGTAAATACAAAAAGCATAATTTATTAGAGTTTGTTTTATGTTCATTATATATATATATATATATATATATATATATATATTTAGATCCGTTTAAAATTATTCGTTGAAGAATAATTAATTAATGTTGCGAAGAATTTATTACCGGTCAGTTTTGTTAAAAATATCTCTGGTTGTTGAAAATTTTACCTGTCAACTGAGCTACAACGGAGGTAGATATTTTTATCAAAATAATTTGAGATGTGTGTAAGAGTTTTAGATATTTATTGGTTTGGGTTATTTATAATATATATATATATATATATATATATATTATTTGGTGAGTTAGTAAAGTGTATATATATATATATATATGTGTTGACAAGTTAGTATATTAATATATATATTTAGAAGAAAGGGAAACAGGATAAAAAGCTGAAACCTTTTTCCTGTGCGCGCGTGAGAATTTCTTTTCCTTTCTTTCTCAATTTTGCGAAGATGGTGTGGGTTTTAAAAAAAAAACAAAAACAAAAACCACCATTTTCTTCTAAATATAAGCTTCCTTTTGTGAAGTGACAGAAGGGAAAGTTGCGCCTTGCCATGCTGCGGTGCTAGTGAGCTAGTTTCCGAAGCGACGTCGCGAACAAAGTTTTTACCAAAATTAATCGCGGTGCCGTAATCGGTTTGATTAAGCTATCGTAAAGGTAAGGGCTCCTTCCAAACTTTTAGTGTGCATTTAGGGCCTTATATGTGAATTTGTGGGGTGTGAATTTGGTGTGTTTGATGTGTGGATTTGTAGAAAATGAATTTAAGGTGTTTTAAGTGGAGTTGAGGAAATTAATTTGATGAGTTTGAGGGATGATTTGTGGAAACTAATTTGGTGTAAATTTATGTTTGCAATTATGTGTTTATGAGTGAAATTGTGGAAGTCGAATTTAATGGGATTTATGTTTGGAAATTTGGAGTTTTGAATTTGGAAGTTGAAAATTTTGGAGATAATATTTGGAGATTTAATATAGGTGGTTTATGTTTGGAAATTTTGAGTTTTGAATTAATGTGATTTATGTGTGGTTTTGTGGTAAATGAATGGATGAAATTTGGCATGTATGATTTATTAAATTAATGTGGATTGTTGATTAAATTTGATGTTGGTTAGAGGAAAATCTGTTTTGAGTGGACTCGTTGAAATGTTTGAAAAACCATTATTGTTAAATGAATATTAAAAATGGGGAATCTTTTAAAAGCTGCATTTGCGTAATGGTTGTGGTGATTCATGTTTGGTGTGATTGATGCGTTCATAATTAATATTATGAATTTTTGAGATGTGTTTTATGTGTGGATTTTTTGGGATTATGAGTAAATATGTTTGAGTATGCTCTGTGTTGAATTTGAAGAATCATTAGTGTTAAATGAGTATTAAAAATCAAAAATCTTTTAATGGCAGCATTTACTTAATGGTTGTGGTGAAAAGAGTTAGAGTATGCTCATGCATTTCATAGTACATGGTGACCACGATGGACCATGGTGATAGTGGTGACCGGATGGGCCACAGGATGATGCCATGTGAATTGTTGGTTCATCTTATCCTTACGAGGATTATCGTGTCGTGCTGATCATTTAACACTAATGATTCTTCAAATTCAACACAGAGCATACTCAAACATATTTACTCATAATCCCAAAAAATCCACACATAAAACACATCTCAAAAATTCATAATATTAATTATGAACGCATCAATCACACCAAACATGAATCACCACAACCATTACGCAAATGCAGCTTTTAAAAGATTCCCCATTTTTAATATTCATTTAACAATAATGGTTTTTCAAACATTTCAACGAGTCCACTCAAAACAGATTTTCCTCTAACCAACATCAAATTTAATCAACAATCCACATTAATTTAATAAATCATACATGCCAAATTTCATCCATTCATTTACCACAAAACCACACATAAATCACATTAATTCAAAACTCAAAATTTCCAAACATAAACCACCTATATTAAATCTCCAAATATTATCTCCAAAATTATCAACTTCCAAATTCAAAACTCCAAATTTCCAAACATAAATCCCATTAAATTCGACTTCCACAATTTCACCCATAAACACATAATTGCAAACATAAATTTACACCAAATTAGTTTCCACAAATCATCCCTCAAACTCATCAAATTAATTTCCTCAACTCCACTTAAAACACCTTAAATTCATAAGGATAAGATGAAACAACAATTCTCGTAAGGATAAGATGAACCAACAATTCACATGGCATCATCCTGTGGCCCATCCGGTCACCACTATCACCATGGTCCATCGTGGTCACCATGTACTATGAAATGCATGAGCATACTCTAACTCTTTTCACCACAACCATTATTGTTAAATGAATATTAAAAATGGGGAATCTTTTAAAAGCTGCATTTGCGTAATGGTTGTGGTGATTCATGTTTGGTGTGATTGATGCGTTCATAATTAATATTATGAATTTTTGAGATGTGTTTTATGTGTGGATTTTTTGGGATTATGAGTAAATATGTTTGAGTATGCTCTGTGTTGAATTTGAAGAATCATTAGTGTTAAATGAGTATTAAAAATCAAAAATCTTTTAATGGCAGCATTTACTTAATGGTTGTGGTGAAAAGAGTTAGAGTATGCTCATGCATTTCATAGTACATGGTGACCACGATGGACCATGGTGATAGTGGTGACCGGATGGGCCACAGGATGATGCCATGTGAATTGTTGGTTCATCTTATCCTTACGAGGATTATCGTGTCGTGCTGATCTGTGAGAGATTGTGTAACACCCCGATTTTTTAAAGCACGAGTGTATTTTTTTTTCAAAAATAAATTGGTAAAACCAAATCCATAAGTAAAGAAATACCTTTGGATAAAATATTTGAGTCGTAACACCACGACAAAGGTCATCATTAATTACAAACAGCAAAAATGGTTTTGAACACCCATTAATCTAACTGAGGTGCATTGGCATATAAACATTGCATTAAGGTGTTTGGCACGCGAGTCATGTTTCATATACTGTGATGGTTGTATATACATACTGGGTTGTTGTTTGTAAATATGCCGTAATTGATGAGTGTTATTGATTGATTTTGTGTGGTAAGTGTTGAATGATTGCGAAACGTTTTCGAAACTGAAATCTGCAAATTTTAGCAGTTGTATTCGGCTACAAGCAGTGTGTATTCGAATACAGATATTCAATTTTGCTACCGACTTGTGAAATAACACTGTATTCGAATACAAGGATACTGTATTCGAATACGACAGTGCAGTTTTGTCCAAAACTTCATTTTGCAACGTTGATTATGCATGTTTGGCATATGAAAACCCTTTCAAGGTGTATGCTAATTTGAAAGGTTATTTTGTGCATTTAAAACTTAAATGCTATGTGTTGTTTGTTAATTTCTGACTGGTGACCCTTTACAGTTATTGTGGAAATCTGGGCTTTGCCCTAAGATGAGGATCAGGACCGTATTTCCGGTTAGTACCTCGGAGATGGGAAGGTATTGGTTATACCTGACCGAGGCTGTGTCAGAAGGTTTTGCTGGGCGCGTGGAGTTTACCCGGGTTGTATAGCTTTTTGTGGTATGATCAGATTAGATGGCTGTATAGGGGCAGGGTGTCTTCCTCTTGTGGTTGTATTTATTTTATTTTGGAAGACTGTATCCCTATATTTTAATTGTCTGTTGACTTTTATTCTGGTGGGTCCATATGTCACTTTTTAATGTGACGTGGGGGAAGTATAGATTCTTGGGGCAGTGCATTTGTGCAGGTGACTTTTTTTGGTTAATGTGAATTGTTTGGTTGTAAGTAAGTCAGTTGTTTTGAAATCATTTTATATAATGCAACAATGATTCTAATCGTCATTTTTGGAAAATAATTTAACAATAAAATATTTTACTCTGATTTAAATTAAAAGACGATAATGTATATTTTTTTATGCTGAAGTGTTTAGTAGTTTAATTTGTTTTTTTTTTAAAGTTACACTCTCACTGTTAAAAATTGGAGTGTTATAATCATTATTCTCATTTAACACCGTATCACTCCCAAGACTTATAATACACATATCTAAATAATGATCCTCACTTGGTATTTTAGTTTCATCAGAATGAGAAGATCTAAATCATAAGACCTCTCTTATTGCATTTTTAAAGCTTATAGATAGTTTCCATTGACACATTCACCAATGTTCAATTTAATTTTATAAAGTGTATTAAATATATTTAATAATTCTAATTTATAATGCTTAAAATCTTTCACAAAAGACTTATAATATTATATTTTATAAATATCAATTTAATACTCGCAATAAAAGTAGAGTAGGTGAAATCAATTAAGAATGAAAAATTATTTTTTAATAAATACTATTAGAAATTATATCCCAGTAAAGTAAAGGTATTAAAAGCCAGTCAAAGAATTAAAAGATGTAGTTAAATATTATAGAATAATTAAGCTTTTCACATTATTCGTGTCTAAAGTTTTCCAATAATGACATTTTAGAGGATTATCTCTTTGTCTATAAATAATACACATTACTTCAACATACCATTCTCTATAAAATATCCACTTTGCTTTTCTTTGAAACCAAGTTTTGTCATCATGAAAACTTTTTTGAAGATGTTTTTGAAGTTTTTCGTGCTACTCGTTGGTATTACAGGTGCTCTTGCAAGAAATGCAAAAGAGTTACCTCCTTGTTGCGATATTCCTGCAGTATGTGACCCAATTGGTTGTGAAAGGCTCCCATGTTGTACCCCTCCATCCCATTATACAAAGTCTTAATACTTTGATTTTCTTCTATTACTTTAAAACCAATCATTTTATATTTAAGAAAAGCCCATCTAATATGTAATAATTTGGATTAATAAGATTGGTTAAAAAATTATATTTTCTTATTATTTATTATTGTTTGCCTTTAATTTTATTATATTTTTTGTGTCTAAATATGTGCGTGTATAGATCAAGTTTTTTGAAGTAACTTTTGTTAGTGTTACTTCTTTAATAACTCATTGAAGATGTCAAATTTAACTGTTGCATAATTTTATATTATACATAGATTATTATATATAATTTATATAAATTAATATTTAAATCATTCAAAGAATATGTGAGAGATGTAATCAAAACGTTGAGAAATTATGCAAGTAGCTATTTGAATATGAGAATAATATGCTATTTGAATCTAACACATGTAGTTGGTCTACATGTCATGCTATTTGAATGCTACAACGTTATAACTTATTTGAATTCAACAACGGGATAACTTATTTGACAAATATTTCAATAATTAAAATAAATAGTTACTTTTCAAAAAATAATTAAATAATAATTTTTGAAATAGTAAATTATTACAACAATTCCCACATATTTAATTTTTTTAAAAAAAAAATTAAAATTGAAAAACTTTCGTTGATTAATAACATAGATGTAACACATTAGATCTTTGTAGTCAAGCTATACGAACAAGTTCTGGATAAGTAAGACTTAACACACAAGTGAATTGGTGTAGTGAATTTTTATGAATTCAAAAAACTTTATGTATGTTATATGTTTACCAATCACATTACATCCCCACAATTCTTGCTATTACACCATTTTGCACAAAATAGGTCGTGCGCGTGCTCGATATTCATGAGTGCTCTAGAGATTTGTCATGATTTCATGCAAGAGGCAACACTTGACTCCCATGTAGGAGATTTACTCATGGTGCAAATCATACACCACCCATAAGAGATATGAAAATCGTTTGTTAAAAGCTTTATAGCTTAACCTCTCACAAATGCAATGTAACAAACCGATTTTTAAAAGCACAAGTGTATTAGTTAAAAAAAAAAATCAACTCAATAAAAATAATGCATCCCAAAACTAAAATGAGAACGAACATAAATAGATATAACATACATGCCAATATGCAAAATTATTTTGAGACAGTAACCCCAAAATATACAAAACTAGAAAATATATTGGGGTTATGAGACCTAACAGATCATCGATCATACTCTTCAGTATTCTTGACAAACACCTACGTAGAAATGCTGCTCCAAGAAAGATATCCCTCATGGTGACGCAAAAAATTGGAACACGGACCCACACTACGTGAAAAATAGCATTTTACAGCGCTTTTTTTAAGTCTTTTACAGCGCTTTTAAGCGCTGTAAAAAGATACAACAACGCTCTTTAAAATAAAAAAGCGTTGTAAAATAGGTGGATATATTGCGCGCTTGTTAGACTCGTTTTACAATGCTTTTTTGAAAAGTGCTGTAAATCCTTTCTAAAATAGCGCTGCTTGTTGTACTAGTTTTACAGTGCTTTTTCAAAAAAGCTCTGTAAATCCCTTATAAAAATGCGCTGCTTGTTGTACTAGTTTTACAGTGCTTTTTCAAAAAAGTGTTGTAATAGGTGCATTCTTATTCTTGTTTTATTAAAAAGCGCTGTAAATGAAATTTTTAAAATAACGCTTGTTTGTATAAACTGATTTTTTATGGCATTTTTTTAAGAAAGCGCAATCTTTTAATTTTTTTTGCAAAATCATTTTCATCCAGCACATGATATTGACAGAATTACTATATTTTTCACTTAAACAACAACAACAACAAACTTGTAACTTTACATATTGATACAATCAGTTCACAACAACATAACTATATAACTTTACAAATAGCACATGATATTGACACAATTACATATTTTTTACATTTACATATTCACAACAACACAAAACTATATAACTTTACATATTCACAACAGAACTATATAACTTTACATATTTTTTACATATTCACAACAATACTATTTTTTACAATTTCACAACCTTGCAGCATGCCAATTTCCCAGCAAATTAAATAATTTTCAATTCGATCACATACTGACACCAGTGTTCCTTTATTTCAACTCTTTCAGAGTTTGTTGGATTAGAATTGTCAAAGTACTGTGCGATATAAAATTTGAACATAAATAAGTTAGAATCAAATACATACATAGTTAATATATGAAAATCAAAATATAATGAAAATACCGTACCGTTTCTGTGATTATAGTTTGATTCATATCAACAATCTCCTTCATGAATAGCAATATATAGTACGTGCAGTTTATGTTGTTATTTTGACGAGGGCACTATAAAATAAAACATATAAGTCAATCAATATTTGTGCATTGATTGTAAATGAAATTTTAAAGGCAAATATTTCAATCCTTCATTGGAATCCATGTGATGTTATTTGACTTTTGCTTTGACACTGTAGCACCCCTTTGAGCTCGAAAAACTTGTAAAGCACTATTAAATAAATGTGATTATTATAGCATCAACAAACACATTATTTATATATATATGTAAGAAATAAATGAATATTACTTATGTGTCGAAGATAGTCTTTATATCCGAGTGATTGTTGTAATGACCGTGCAAACAGCATTGATTGCAAACAGCACCCAATGTGCCCTACAACAACAAAAACTTGGTTGGCAATTTTGTTTACGCAACTAATAAATTAAGTATCATAAATTAAAAAAGATATAAATAAAGAATATATAATTACCCTGAATTATATGACGCAAGGAACAACTTATCCTTCTCTTTATTTCCCAATAGAATATCTACAACATATTTTTTACATTAACTAGATCGAGTTTAAACATTGAAAGCTTATGCGGAGACAAGAATGAAAATCTATCTTAGAATTTGCGCGTGCATACCAACATCTCATACAAAAACCTTCAATGAAAATGTCAAATTAGATTAATTACCAATAAATTAAATTAATTACCAATAAATTAAATTAATTACCAATAAATGCAATTAAAAGTAATTTTCATCTTAAATAAAGTATTTTACCTAATGTATATGCTGATGATAGTAGCACTCAGCTCCTTATGATTGAGAAGTTCGTATATGTGCTTTTTATCAAGTAATTCTTCATACTCATCTCTGAAAATAGCTTTCTCCATGCTTATGATACGTGAATCGTTGCTGTCCATATTCGTTTTTGCTTGTATGTCAAGACACGACCCAAATCGAGCAAGGCGAGGATGACTTATTTTAGGAGCAACTACTAATTTTCCCCGATCCAAATTTTGAATTTAGGCAGCTTTATTACCCTCCAGTTTTTGAAGTTTGCTAGCTTTATTACCCTCCAATTTTTGAAGTTTGCCAGCTTTATTTTTACCACGAACATCCAGTTGTGGTGCGGCTTTATTCTGGCAGGTTTGCTGTGTGGGTGGTTTTGATTGAATCTGAAAAAATGAGGTTAATCAGTTTGTTAGTTAATTGAATCTGAAAAAATGAGGTTAATTTGAAAAAATGTAAAACCTTTTTTGGTGACGTGACTGACTCGTTGAGGGGAATCTTCTTGTTATTCCCTTTAGACTTTGTATGAATATAAAAAAATGTGAAATTAAAGTTAACAGCGGAAAAATTCAGCAATTAAATATAATCAATCATAATCATATATCGTGCAATTAAATATACATATCAATTAAATATACCTTATCAAGGCCAACAAGATTTTTGGGCCATGCCACGTAACTACCTATTGCTTCTCCCAAATACTTCATATCTCCATCGTTGTCCAGTATAGGCAACGGTTCATTTGGTTCAAAAGCAATCACGGGTGATACTTTGATATGGTCGGCAGGGATCGGAGTGGTGTGCAATACTTCTCTCAAGGTATTGTACAATGTTCCTTTTCCAACCTTGCGATGAGTAGGGGAGGATAAATAAAGCACGCAAGTAGAGACACCCTAAATCAATGGTTAATACATAAGTATGTGAAACAATTAGGTTGAATGAATTTTTATTTTATTAAGTAATTAATTACCTCCAGAAGACTTTTAAGACAAATGTTGCAACTAGCGTTTTCACTCTCCATTTGTATTTCATGTTGGAGCTCCGGAAGTTGCTTTTCTTTATTCGCCTTCACCAAGAATGCCACTTGCTCTGTTAGGATTTTGAGCTTCTCTAATACTTCCACATTAGATGGATTTGGGCGCTTTTCTTGTGAAAAACAGCTTTTTGGAGTTACACCAAATCCTTTACCCCTCACACGACCATAATATTCAGGAACATTAAATACTTTACCGAGTATGTCCCTACAACTAACTTATTTGTTGTCCTCTTGATTTTCAGAACTTTGTTCTAGATTCTCCTAAAATACATGTAGGATTAAAAAGATAAGTTCAATATCGTTTTTAAAATACAATATTAAAAAATATTAAAGTGATAATATACTTACACAAACGTGTATCACTTTTTGAACATTTTCATTATCAACAATTCCATCTTTATTCACACGAGCCTCCTTCCACAAAATATGACGACCCAATGGTTGATCGGATTGGGTCTCTTGTAGCTATTCATTAAGACAACAACAAAAGCTATTCGTTAAGATCATAAACAAAATATTAGTTAGAAACTATAGTTTATAATGTACCACATTATATAAAAGTGATGTTTACTTACAAGTTTATGCTCTAACTGTGCATACCCCATACGAGATTTTTTGTATGGATGCATTGGATTTTTGGTCCTCTCGCGATTTTCCGTACTCATACTCTATATAAAAAAAATCACAATCGTGTAAAAATTTAAAATATGGTATGAATATGAATAATAAAACACAAATGCTAATAAATTAATCACTTACCACAAACGCAGATCGGCACGTTTAACTATAAATGTGCTCCATTCGTCATTTGATATATAGTGTTTATATATTTTTGGAGCTTCAACGTTCACATTTCCATCACGGTCTCTTAAGTAGTAGTTTGACAGATGAGATCTAAATCCTCGGTGTATTTTTCCGACAACTCTAAGCACGTAATTTTTTTCCACCTCATTAACATCAAAAGCAAACTGCAAACCAAATAAAGATATAGTTTGAGTAAAGTATTTCAATGGAAAAAATTATACGTAACAAAAAAGTGGAGTAAAAAAGTTACTTGTATATCATTCCACAATATATCTTTTGTAACCTTCAAAGCCTTATCTCTCCAATCGTCAATTGTAATTGGGATATTCTGACGAACAACAACACCAATATAACTTACCAACATGGAACTGTTGGGCTCAATTGGTTGGCCACTTTCATTCCATCCCACCTTATAAACTCATATAGTAAGTACATGCTTTCAAAAAAGATAAAAAATAAATAGCAAATAAAGTATAGTATACCTCAAATTTAATGCCATTGCTTCTTACTTTTATGACATTTTGCATAATGGTTGCCCCACGTTTAACTTCATTTTCATAAGACTTAGTGTTGACAACTTCCTCATTTTGACGATCTAAATCCTTATTGGAATCCATTTATCTATAACAAGTTCAACATGCAGTTCAGTATAACTTCAACAAGTTCAACATGTAGTAGTCTAAGTACGTAGCAGTATAAGTTCAACATGCATTTTAGTGACAACAAAAAATTAACCAATACAATACCTGAGTAGGGTTCGTAGGGTTACGACTTCGTTTAAGAAGGAACAACAAGAAGAGTGCGCAAAAATACGAATGGTTCGTAGTACAAGGTAGGGTTCGCAGAAATACGTAATGAGGGTTACGTATTTCAATGAGAAGAGTACGTAATGTTCGTAGGGATAGTAACAAAGATGGAGATGGTTCACAATATGGTTCGTAGGGACAGTAGGGTTTGCAACGAGAAGGACAGCGAAGAGGAGGAGGTTTCGTAATGCCAAATGCTCGTAGGGAAGTTTACGTAATGGAGAGGAAACTAAAGCGGTTTACTGTTATATATAAAAGCCTATTACAACAATTTTTTGAAAGAAACCTCCTTATTTGCGCTGTAAAAAACCTCCTTATTTTATTTTTTAAAAACCCATTACAGCGCTTTTTTAGAAGCCTTTTAAAGCGCTTGTCCAAAAGCGCTGTAAGCGACATCCTTATTTTATTTTTTTAAAAGTCTTTTACAGCGCTTTTCCGAAAAGCGCTTTAAAAGACCTCTTTGTTTTATTATGTAACAAGTGCCATGTGACCCTTTTACAACGCTTATGTAAAAAGCGCTTTAAAAGACCTCCTTATTTTATTTTATTAAAAGTCTTTTACAGCGCTTGCCCAAAAAGCGCTTTAAAAGACCTATTTGTTTTATTATGTGCAAGTGCTAAGTGACCATTATACAGTGCTTATAAAACAAGCGCTTTAAAAGACCTCCTTATTTTTTTGTTGTTAAAAGCCTTTTACAGCACTTGTCTAAAAAGCGTTTTAAAAGACCTATTTGTTTTATTATGTGCAAGCGCTATGTGACCTCCTTATTTTTTTTAAAGGCTTTTTATAGCGATTATTGACAAAAGCGCTGTAAAATTACAAGTTTATGTTCAGTTCAGTTCAAGTTAAATATTTTAAATTACAATATAAGTTCAGTTTCTGTAAAATGCTAAATAATTAGTAAAATACCTATTTTTGAATTTTTTTTTTCCAAATAATTAGTTAAATACCCACATATATATCAATGCTAAATTACATGATCAGCTCATATTGGGATGATCAGTTCAAGAATAATTCCCAGTACTCAAACAATGCTTTTTCAAGTTCAATAAGTAGAAAATCAGTTCTGGCAGGTCAAACACTTAAATTACATGAACTTAGTATAAAACACTAACATCAAGTTAAATATAAGCAGAAAATAAGTATAAGCAGAAAATCAAATACAATTCAAGCTAAATACTAAAATGCTCAATTCTGGCAGATCAAACAATTAAATTACACGAACTCAATTCATATTACATGGCTTTTATAAAACAATTAAACACATTAAGATGCCCTTCTTCTTTTCCTGGTGGGATTCACACTTGTTTATCCATTTAACTGTCTGTTGACTTTTATTCTGGTGGGTCCATATGTCACTTTTTAATGTGACGTGGGGGAAGTAGAGATTCTTGGGGCAGTGCATTTGTGCAGGTGACTACCGAGAATACCCCAGGGGTATGAACTATGTTTGATAGGTCTCATAGCCCCGGTATATTTTTCTGTTGAAAATAATTTGGACTTTTAATTCCGAAAACTATTTCGGTTGCTTGCATTTATTGTTGACTTTTGTCGTTGTGATACGAATTAAATGTTTTATCCAAAAGTATCTTTTTCTTCTTTTTCTTCTTCTTCTTCTTCTTCTTCTTCTTTTTCTTCTTCAAAATAATTATTTATAAAATAAATAACTAAAAATAAGAAATAGTTATAAATAATTAAAATATAAATATGTGCATATTTAAAATCAGTCAAACGTACAGAAAAAATGGAAATTATACATCTAAAACAGTTGTGACTTTTTTTGGTTAATGTGAATTGTTTGGTTGTAAGTAAGTCAGTTGTTTTGAAATCATTTTATATAATACAACAATGATTCTAATCGTCATTTTTGGAAAATATTTTAACAATAAAATATTTTACTCTGATTTAAATTAAAAGACGATAATGTATATTTTTTTATGCTGAAGTGTTTAGTAGTTTAATTTGTTTTTTTTTTAAAGTTACACTCTCACTGTTAAAAATTGGAGTGTTATAATCATTATTCTCATTTAACACCGCATCACTCCCAAGACTTATAATACACATATCTAAATAATGATCCTCACTTGGTATTTTAGTTTCATCAGAATGAGAAGATCTAAATCCTAAGACCTCTCTTATTGCATTTTTAAAGCTTATAGATAGTTTCCATTGACAGATTCACCAATGTTCAATTTAATTTTATAAAGTGTATTAAATATATTTAATAATGCTAATTTATAATGCTTAAAATCTTTCACAAAAGACTTATAATATTATATTTTATAAATATCAATTTAATACTCGCAATAAAAGTAGAGTAGGTGAAATCAATTAAGAATGAAAAATTATTTTTTAATAAATACTATTAGAAATTATATCCCAGTAAAGTAAAGGTATTAAAAGCCAGTCAAAGAATTAAAAGATGTAGTTAAATATTATAGAATAATTAAGCTTTTCGCATTATTCGTGTCTAAAGTTTTACAATAATGACATTTTAGAGGATTATCTCTTTGTCTATAAATAATACACATTACTTCAACATACCATTCTCTATAAAATATCCACTTTGCTTTTCTTTGAATCCAAGTTTTGTCATCATGAAAACTTTTTTGAAGATGTTTTTGAAGTTTTTCGTGCTACTTGTTGCTATTACAGGTGCTCTTGCAAGAAATGCAAAAGAGTTACCTCCTTGTTGCGATATTCCTGCAGTATGTGACCCAATTGGTTGTGAAAGGCTCCCATGTTGTACCCCTCCATCCCATTATACAAAGTCTTAATACTTTGATTTTCTTCTATTACTTTAAAACCAATCATTTTATATTTAAGAAAAGCCCATCTAATATGTAATAATTTGGATTAATAAGATTGGTTAAAAAATTATATTTTCTTATTATTTATTATTGTTTGCCTTTAATTTTATTATATTTTTTGTGTCTAAATATGTGCGTGTATAGATCAAGTTTTTTGAAGTAACTTTTGTTAGTGTTACTTCTTTAATAACTCATTGAAGATGTCAAATTTAATTGTTGCATAATTTTATATTATACATAGATTATTATATATAATTTATATAAATTAATATTTAAATCATTCAAAGAATATGTGAGAGATGTAATCAAAACGTTGAGAAATTATGCAAGTAGCTATTTGAATATGAGAATAATATGCTATTTGAATCTAACACATGTAGTTGGTCTACATGTCATGCTATTTGAATGCTACAACGTTATAACTTATTTGAATTCAACAACGGGATAACTTATTTGACAAATATTTCAATAATTAAAATAAATAGTTACTTTTCAAAAAATAATTAAATAATAATTTTTGAAATAGTAAATTATTACAACAATTCCCACATATTTAATTTTTTTTTTAAAAAAAATTAAAATTGAAAAACTTTCGTTGATTAATAACATAGATGTAACACATTAGATCTTTGTAGTCAAGCTATACGAACAAGTTCTGGATAAGTAAGACTTAACACACAAGTGAATTGGTGTAGTGAATTTTTATGAATTCAAAAAACTTTATGTATGTTATATGTTTACCAATCACATTACATCCCCACAATTCTTGCTATTACACCATTTTGCACAAAATAGGTCGTGCGCGTGCTCGATATTCATGAGTGCTCTAGAGATTTGTCATGATTTCATGCAAGAGGCAACACTTGACACCCATGTAGGAGATTTACTCATGGTGCAAATCATACACCACCCATAAGAGATATGAAAATCGTTTGTTAAAAGCTTTATAGCTTAACCTCTCACAAATGCAATGTAACAAACCGATTTTTAAAAGCACAAGTGTATTAGTTAAAAAAAAAAAAAAACAACTCAATAAAAATAATGCATCCCAAAACTAAAATGAGAACGAACATAAATAGATATAACATACATGCCAATATGCAAAATTATTTTGAGACAGTAACCCCAAAATATACAAAACTAGAAAATATATTGGGGTTATGAGACCTAACAGATCATCGATCATACTCTTCAGTATTCTTGACAGACACCTACGTAGAAATGCTGCTCCAAGAAAGATATCCCTCATGGTGACGCAAAAAATTGGAACATGGACCCACACTACGTGAAAAATAGCATTTTACAACGCTTTTTTTAAGCCTTTTACAGCGCTTTTAAGCGCTGTAAAAAGATACAACAACGCTCTTTAAAATAAAAAAGCGTTGTAAAATAGGTGGATATATTGCGCGCTTGTTAGACTCGTTTTACAATGCTTTTTTGAAAAGTGCTGTAAATCCTTTCTAAAAAAGCGCTGCTTGTTGTACTAGTTTTACAGTGCTTTTTCAAAAAAGCTCTGTAAATCCCTTATAAAAATGCGCTGCTTATTGTACTAGTTTTACAGTGCTTTTTCAAAAAAGTGTTGTAATAGGTGCATTCTTATTCTTGTTTTATTAAAAAGCGCTGTAAATGAAATTTTTAAAATAACGCTTGTTTGTATAAACTGATTTTTTATGGCATTTTTTTAAGAAAGCGCAATCTTTTAATTTTTTTTCCAAAATCATTTTCATCCAGCACATGATATTGACAGAATTACTATATTTTTCACTTAAACAGCAACAACAACAAACTTGTAACTTTACATATTGATACAATCAGTTCACAACAACATAACTATATAACTTTACAAATAGCACATGATATTGACACAATTACATATTTTTTACATTTACATATTCACAACAACACAAAACTATATAACTTTACATATTAACAACAGAACTATATAACTTTACATATTTTTTACATATTCACAACAATACTATTTTTTACAATTTCACAACCTTGCAGCATGCCAATTTCCCAACAAATTAAATAATTTTCAATTCGATCACATACTGACACCAGTGTTCCTTTATTTCAACTCTTTCAGAGTATGTTGGATTAGAATTGTCAAAGTACTGTGCGATATAAAATTTGAACATAAATAAGTTAGAATCAAATACATACATAGTTAATATATGAAAATCAAAATATAATGAAAATACCGTACCGTTTCTGTGATTATAGTTTGATTCATATCAACAATCTCCTTCATGAATCGCAATATATAGTACGTGCAGTCTATGTTGTTATTTTGACGAGGGCACTATAAAATAAAACATATAAGTCAATCAATATTTGTGCATTAATTGTAAATGAAATTTTAAAGGCAAATATTTCAATCCTTCATTGGAATCCATGTGATGTTATTTGACTTTTGCTTCGACACTGTAGCACCCCTTTGAGCTCGGAAAACTTGTAAAGCACTATTAAATAAATGTGATTATTATAGCATCAACAAACACATTATTTATATATATATGTAAGAAATAAATGAATATTACTTATGTGTCGAAGATAGTCTTTATATCCGAGTGATTGTTGTAATGACCGTGCAAACAGCATTGATTGCAAACAGCACCCAATGTGCCCTACAACAACAAAAACTTGGTTGGCAATTTTGTTTACGCAACTAATAAATTAAGTATCATAAATTAAAAAAGATACAAATAAAGAATATATAATTACCCTGAATTATATGACGCAAGGAACAACTTATCCTTCTCTTTATTTCCCAATAGAATATCTACAACATATTTCTTTACATTAACTAGATCGAGTTTAAACATTGAAAGCTTATGCGGAGACAAGAATGAAAATCTATCTTAGAATTTGCGCCTGCATACCAACTTCTCATACAAAAACCTTCAATGAAAATGTCAAATTAGATTAATTACCAATAAATTAAATTAATTACCAATAAATGCAATTAAAAGTAATTTTCATCTTAAATAAAGTATTTTACCTAATGTATATGCTGATGATAGTAGCACTCAGCTCCTTATGATTGAGAAGTTCGTATATGTGCTTTTTATCAAGTAATTCTTCATACTCATCTCTGAAAATAGCTTTCTCCATGCTTATGATACGTGAATCGTTGCTGTCCATATTCGTTTTTGCTTGTATGTCAAGACACGACCCAAATCGAGCAAGGCGAGGATGACTTATTTTAGGAGCAACTACTAATTTTCCCCGATCCAAATTTTGAATTTAGGCAGCTTTATTACCCTCCAGTTTTTGAAGTTTGCCAGCTTTATTACCCTCCAATTTTTGAAGTTTGCCAGCTTTATTACCCTCCAATTTTTGAAGTTTGCCAGCTTTATTTTTACCACGAACATCCGGCTGTGGTGCAGCTTTATTCTGGCAGGTTTGCTGTGTGGGTGGTTTTGATTGAATCTGAAAAAATGAGGTTAATCAGTTTGTTAGTTAATTGAATCTGAAAAAATGAGGTTAATTTGAAAAAATGTCAAACCTTTTTTGGTGACGTGACTGACTCGTTGAGGGGAATCTTCTTGTCATTCCCTTTAGAATTTGTATGAATCTAAAAAAATGTGAAATTAAAGTTAACAGCGGAAAAAATCAGCAATTAAATATAATCAATCATAATCATATATCGTGCAATTAAATATACATATCAATTAAATATACCTTATCAAGGCCAACAAGATTTTTGGGCCATGCCACGTAACTACCTATTGCTTCTCCCAAATACTTCATATCTCCATCGTTGTCCAGTATAGGCAACGGTTCATTTGGTTCAAAAGCAATCACGGGTGATACTTTGATATGGTCGGCAGGGATCGGAGTGGTGTGCAATACTTCTCTCAAGGTATTGTACAATGTTCCTTTTCCAACCTTGCGATGAGTAGGGGAGGATAAATGAAGCACGCAAGTAGAGACACCCTAAATCAATGGTTAATACATAAGTATGTGAAACAATTAGGTTGAATGAATTTTTATTTTATTAAGTAATTAATTACCTCCAGAAGACTTTTAAGACAAATGTTGCAACTAGCGTTTTCACTCTCCATTTGTATTTCACGTTGGAGCTCCGGAAGTTGCTTTTCTTTATTCGCCTTCACCAAGAATGCCACTTGCTCTGTTAGGATTTTGAGTTTCTCTAATACTTCCACATTAGATGGATTTGGGCGCTTTTCTTGTGAAAAACAGCTTTTTGGAGTTACACCAAATCCTTTACCCCTCACACGGCCATAATATTCAGGAACATTAAATACTTTACCGAGTATGTCCCTACAACTAACTTATTTGTTGTCCTCTTGATTTTCAGAACTTTGTTCTAGATTCTCCTAAAATACATGTAGGATTAAAAAGATAAGTTCAATATCGTTTTTAAAATACAATATTAAAAAATATTAAAGTGATAATATACTTACACAAACGTGTATCACTTTTTGAACATTTTCATTATCAACAATTCCATCTTTATTCACACGAGCCTCCTTCCACAAAATATGACGACCCAATGGTTGATCGGATTGGGTCTCTTGTAGCTATTCATTAAGACAACAACAAAAGCTATTCGTTAAGATCATAAACAAAATATTAGTTAGAAACTATAGTTTATAATGTACCACATTATATAAAAGTGATGTTTACTTACAAGTTTATGCTCTAATTGTGCATACCCCATACGAGATTTTTTGTATGGATGCATTGGATTTTTGGTCCTCTCGCGATTTTCCGTACTTATACTCTATATAAAAAAAATCACAATCGTGTAAAAATTTAAAATATGGTATGAATATGAATAATAAAACACAAATGCTAATAAATTAATCACTTACCACAAACGCAGATCGGCACGTTTAACTATAAATGCGCTCCATTCGTCATTTGATATATAGTGTTTATATATTTTTGGAGCTTCAACGTTCACATTTCCATCACGGTCTCTTAAGTAGTAGTTTGACAGATGAGATCTAAATCCTCGGTGTATTTTTCCGACAACTCTAAGCACGTAATTTTTTTTCCACCTCATTAACATCAAAAGCAAACTGCAAACCAAATAAAGATATAGTTTGAGTAAAGTATTTCAATGGAAAAAATTATACGTAACAAAAAAGTGGAGTAAAAAAGTTACTTGTATATCATTCCACAATATATCTTTTGTAACATTCAAAGCCTTATCTCTCCAATCGTCAATTGTAATTGGGATATTCTGACGAACAACAACACCAATATAACTTACCAACATGGAACTGTTGGGCTCAATTGGTTGGCCACTTTCATTCCATCCCACCTTATAAACTCATATAGTAAGTACATGCTTTCAAAAAAGATAAAAAATAAATAGCAAATAAAGTATAGTATACCTCAAATTTAATGCCATTGCTTCTTACTTTTATGACATTTTGCATAATGGTTGCCCCACGTTTAACTTCATTTTCATAAGACTTAGTGTTGACAACTTCCTCATTTTGACGATCTAAATCCTTGTTGGAATCCATTTATCTAAAACAAGTTCAACAAGCAGTTCAGTATAACTTCAACAAGTTCAACATGTAGTAGTCTAAGTACGTAGCAGTATAAGTTCAACATGCATTTTAGTGACAACAAAAATTAACAAATACAATACCTGAGTAGGGTTCGTAGGGTTACGACTTCGTTTAAGAAGGAACATCAAGAAGAGTGCGCAAAAATACGAATGGTTCGTAGTACAAGGTAGGGTTCCCAGAAATACGTAATGAGGGTGACGTATTTCAATGAGAAGAGTACGTAATGTTCGTAGGGATAGTAACTGTAACACCCCAAATTTTATAATAAACTATTTTAATAATGAAATATAATTTTAAATAATTAATTTGGTGTTAAAGTTATTTTAGAATACATGTGATAAATTTCGTGATTAGTTTGTGTTATACGGGTGCTTTAGATGATGTGTTACTATTATACATATTAGACTACATGAATAATCTAAATAACAAATATTATATTTTATATATTTTTCTAAATAGTATTTTAGTGTAATATTTTAAAGAATGAGATTTTAGAAATTTTTACGTGTATATACTTATTATACCAAATTAATGTAATATTTTTCTGTGCGTTTGACTGATATTAAGTATGCACGTAATGATATTTCAATTATCTATAACTATTTTCTATTTTTAGTTATTTATTTTATAAATAATTATCTTGGAATAGTAGTGATATATTGTGTTTGTTTTCCTTCATTTTTATATACTTGTTATGACATAGTGATTTTATATATATT
>JBBPBP010009778.1:33791601-33804573 GCA_037974735.1 Cicer chorassanicum | reverse complement strand
ATAAAATATGGGTTTTGAAATATTAATAATTTTGTGCTTATTTTCTTTATATGTGTGCTTGTCAAGTTGTGCCTATTTTATATATATTCCATTGATTTAGTGGCTTATATAAAATATTGATGTTATATTTTTTTATTGTCATTTTAACTATTCTCATAATATAATAATCTTTAAATTTGGTATTTTGAAAGATATTATTATTTTAGTGGCAAATAAATAAATTAAAATAAATATTTAATTAGTTGGACCTTGTGAAAAAATAAAATAAAATGGAGTTCAATGAGTTAGGTTAACAATAACTAATATGTTAAAAAATAAACTAAAATAAAGAAAATCAAATATACCCTAATATGAAAGCGCTACAGTAGAAAGATAGAAAAATTGAGAGAAAAAGCAGTGGCCATACTAAGAGAAAAGAAAAGAAATCGGTTCCGGCGATCGACAACTGTCAAGAAAAACTTCCTCCGTTTTCGTTCAAATTTCAGTATGTTATTTAATTTATTGAGTTAGTCAATTAAACACAATTTTCCAGATTTTTAACAACCCCAATATCTCTCTAAAATACCCGACTTCTCGATCCGTTTGTAGAATTCGTTATTTTGCACCGTTCTTCTTCACCGTAAGTCCGATTTGAGTGAAACCAACGCCAAAACGATCGTGTGAAAAGTGGCTATATTATCCACTTATTGATTTTCTGATTTATGGTAAGATTCCTTGACCGAATTTCGAAATTAATTTTAGAGTGTCTTCTCATAATTTATTTTTAACATTTACCCATAAATTATCGAGTTAGATCGATTGAAGGACAAAGAGTCGGAGAATAAAGGCTGTTTGTTCGTGGAATCGTATTCGTGTGTGAAAGTGTCGAAATAAGGTAATATATTGTGAGATGAACGGGAAAACCGCATTTCCCAACGATTCATCCGGGGCTTGCTATGTACGGCAGTAGCCCTTTGAGTGATAAATTAATTAATGTGCAAATATGGCAATTGTGAGATTAAAATGTGGAATAGAAACATTTATAAGGTGTTGATTGATTTAATTCCATTGAATGTGTGTTATTTGATATTATTGTGATATTTGATTTATTTTTGTTAAATGTGTGATAATTGATATTATTGTGATATTGGACGTCGAATGAATTTGGTGCATATGTTGGAATAGATGATAATAAAAGATGTGTGCATTGTGATAATTTTATGTGATGATGATGATGTATGAATAATAATTGTGATTTCATAAATTTGTGATGAGTTATAAAATGATGATGATATGTGATTTACAATAGTGATGTTATGAATTTGTGATGAAAATATTGAAGTAACCCCTGATGAAATAATTGTGATTCCAATTTGTGTTTGAGATGGTGGTCTTAATGGAGTATCATAGGCCAACGAGGGGAGAAAATAAATATTGAGAATTTGTGAAGTGGAGATTATTTTGTCATCATATAGGTAGGGCCTGACAAGCCTAGCGATTTCGGGGAAGTACAACTGAATTGAGCCTGATCGTGGCGGTCTACTGCTGAGCCTTAAGGCAAGATTGTTAGACCTTGGAGGTATTCGGGTGGGGAATTCCTAGGTGACTCGGAGGTAGCACTCCAAATGTCGGGAGCTACCATGCAACACACGTTTACCTCGACTGTCGCGTATATGTGTCTCGGGTTGAGTTGAGTGGATCTATGAGGATAGGGCCAATTTGAATTGTCCGTCCACCGAACTGGTGGCATAGTATCATGGCCTCCTAACCAAGTCCTTCAGAGTTAGAATGGTACCACATTGTGAAGTAGAGTCTAAGCTCATGCATATCATTGCATTTTTGTGTGATTGTTTGTTGTGATTAATATGTATTGTGTGCAATGATAATTTCGTATATGATTTGATGTTATTGTGAAATGTATTGATTTCTCTTGGTTTTGACTTTATAATGTTATGTTTTTCCTTGAAAAATATTTGTCTAATGATACGATTTATTTATAATTAATTGCGTGTTCTCCTTATTTATATTATACTATTAACATGATTTCAAAACTCACCTCCTTCGTTGTTTGTGTTGACTGGCTTGGCCCTGCGTTTGCGAAATCACATATGTTACAGATTAATGAATCTTGAAGTTCAAGTTGGGAGGAACCCCGCTCTGATAGGTGATACCGGGAATAAGGGTTGTAATTTGTATTTTACTTATTTAATTTGAAAAGACTTTTTGTATGAAAACCTTATAAGTACTAGTAAGTTTTTAGAATTAAATCAAGTAATTATACTTAAATCAAGCTCATTGAGATTGCACTGTTTTAATTGAGGAACAAAGTTGAATTGTTACATGTGTATTTAGATAAACATAATATCCTAAATTAGATATAAAAGTTTTTATTTTCTTGAGCAAATTTTCTTTATCCGCTGCGAGTGTTGTTCAAATGATTTAGTATAAGTTATTATAATTGTTATTTTGGGGTTTAAGGTGTCACAGTAACAAAGATGGAGATGGTTCACAATATGGTTCGTAGGGACAGTAGGGTTTGCAACGAGAAGGACAACGAAGAGGAGGAGGTTTCGTAATGCCAAATGCTCGTAGGGAAGTTTACGTAATGAAGAGGAAACTAAAGCGGTTTACTGTTATATATAAAAGCCTATTACAACAATTTTTTGAAAGAAACCTCCTTATTTGCGCTGTAAAAAACCTCCTTATTTTATTTTTTAAAAACCCATTACAGCGCTTTTTTAGAAGACTTTTAAAGCGCTTGTCCAAAAGCGCTGTAAGCGACATCCTTATTTTATTTTTTTAAAAGTCTTTTACAGCGCTTTTCCAAAAAGCGCTTTAAAAGACCTCTTTGTTTTATTATGTAACAAGCGCCATGTGACCCTTTTACAACGCTTATGTAACAAGCGCTTTAAAAGACCTCCTTATTTTATTTTATTAAAAGTCTTTTACACCGCTTGCCCAAAAAGCGCTTTAAAAGACTTATTTGTTTTATTATGTGCAAGTGCTAAGTGACCATTATACAGTGCTTATAGAACAAGCGCTTTAAAATACCTCCTTATATTTTTGTTATTAAAAGCCTTTTACAGCACTTGTCTAAAAAGCGTTTTAAAAGACCTCTTTGTTTTATTATGTGCAAGCGCTATGTGACCTCCTTATTTTTTTTAAAGGCTTTTTATAGCGATTATTGACAAAAGCGCTGTAAAATTACAAGTTTATGTTCAGTTCAGTTCAAGTTAAATATTTTAAATTACAATATAAGTTCAGTTTCTGTAAATTGCTAAATAATTAGTAAAATACCTATTTTTTTCGATTTTTTTTCTTCCAAATAATTAGTTAAATACCCACATATATATCAATGCTAAATTACATAATCAGCTCATATTGGGATGATCAGTTCAAGAATAATTCCCAGTACTCAAACAATGCTTTTTCAAGTTCAATATAAGCAGAAAATCAGTTCTGGCAGGTCAAACACTTAAATTACATGAACTTAGTATAAAACACTAACATCAAGTTAAATATAAGCAGAAAATAAGTATAAGTAGAAAATCAAATACAATTCAAGCTAAATACTAAAATGCTCAATTCTGGCAGATCAAACAATTAAATTACACGAACTCTGGGACACCCTAAACCCCAAAATAATATATAATAATTTATAATAGAATTTTTAACTTTAACTCGCAGCGGGTGAAGCAAATACATTTTCAAGGGAATAAAAACAATTATAGTTAATTTAAAATATCACGTTTCTCAACAATCAAAATAAACACTTTAAACTTTTTCCTCCTATAAAATAGTGCAATCTCCATTAAATTTGATTTAACTAGAATTTCTTAATTCAATTCCAAAAATTTACTAGTTATAAGGTTTGACACAAAAAGTTGTTTCTAGTTAAACAAATAAAAATACAACTTATGACTCTCTTTCCCGGTATCACCTATCAGAGCGGGGCTTCTCCCAAATTTGAACTTCAAGACTCATTAACCTGTAATAACTGCGATTTCGCAAACGCAGGGCCAAGCCAGTCAAACACAAACAACGAAGGAGGTGAGTTTTGAAATCATGTTGATAGTATAATACAAGTAAGAAGAACACGCAATTAATCATCAATAAATCGTATCATTACACAAACATTCTTCAAAGAAAAAATCACGTTATATAGTCAAAACTACTCAAGGAAAGTTAATACATTTCACTATAACATCAAATCATCGCAGAAATTAGTATTATTGCACACGACACATATTAATCACAACAAAACAATCACAAGAAAATGCAATGCTATGCATGAGCTTAGACTCTACTTCACAATGTGGTATCATTCTAACTCTGAAGTACTTGGTTAGGAGGCCATGATACTATGCCACCATTCTGGTGGACGGACAATTCAAATTGACCCTGGCCTCATAGATCCCCTCAACTCAACCCGAGACACATATACGCGACAGTCGAGGTAAACGTGTGTTGCATGGTAGCTCCCGACATTTGGAGTGCTACCTCCAAGTCACCTAGGAATTCCCCACCCGAATACCTCCAAGGTCTAACAATCTTGCCTTAAGGCTCAACAGTAGACCGCCACGATCAGGCTCAATTCAGTTGTACTTCCCCGAAATCGCTAGGCTTGTCAGGCCCTACCTATATGATGACAAAATAATCTCCACTTCACAAATTCTCAATATTTATTTTCTCCCCTCATTGGCCTATGATACTCCATTAAGACCGTCATCTCAAACACAAATTAGAATCACAATTATTTCATTAGAGGTTACTTCAATCTTTTCATCACCAATTCATAACATCACTATTATAAATCACACATTATCATCATTACATAACTCATCACAAATTTATAGCGTCACTATCATCAATCATATATCATCACACAAACTTATCACAATTTATAACATCACAATTATTAATCATACATCATCATCATCACATAAAATTATCACAATGCACACATCTTTTATTATCACATCACATAAACTCATCTAATCCAACATATGAACCAAATTCATTCGACATCCAATATCACAATAATATCAAATATCACACATTTAACAAAAATAAATCAAATATCACAATAATATCAAATAACACACATTCAACGAAATTAAATCAATCAACACCTTATAAATATTTCTATTCCATATTTTAGTCTCACAATTCCCATATTTGCACATTCATTAATTTATCACTCAAAGGGCTACTGCCGTACGTAGCAAGCCCCGGATGAATCGTTGGGAAATACGGTTTTCCCGTTCATCTCACAATATATTATACTCATGAATTTAAACGCTCTCTCACCCCTTACCTTATTTCGACGCTTTCACACATGAATACGATTCCAAGAGCAAACAACCTTTATTCTCCGATTCGTTGTCCTTCAATCGATCTAACTCGACAGTTTATGGGTAAACGTTAAAAAATAAATTATGAGAAGACACTCTAAAAACTAAATTTCGAAATTCGGTGAAGGAAACTTACCATAAATCATAAAATCAATCAGTGGATAATATAGCCACTTTTCACACGATCGTTTTGGCGTTGGTTTCACTCAAATCGGACTTACGGTGAAGAAAAACGGTGCAAAATAAGGAATTTCATAGACGGAGAAGTCGGATATTTTAGAGAGAAATTGGGATGGTTAAAAATCAGGGAAAGTGTGTTTAATTGACTAGCTAGATGAATGAAACAACATACTAAAATTTGGACGAAAACGGAGAAAGTTTTTTAAACAGTCGTGAGACACCGACATCGATTTCCTATTTAATTCTCACTATTCCCGTTGCTACAGCCGCTGCCATGCCTTCCATTCCTGTAGCTCTACAATTTGTTTTGTTAGGTTATTACTAACCTAACCTATTGAACCAATTTTATTTTTTTACCGTATTTTTTTTATTTTCACAAAGCCCAATTAATTACACACTTATTTTAATTTATTTATTTGTAATTAAAATAATATTTTTTTTAAATATCAAATTAAAATAATTATATTTTGAAAATAGTTAAAATGACAAAATAAATAAATATAACATCAATATTTTAAAAATAGATTAATTAAAGTAGTTAACTTTTTTTAAAATTACATATTACGAACAACAAAAACTCTAATATTCAAAATAATCAATATAATTATACTTATTTTACAAAATACTCATATTAAAATACTACCATCATTAGAGAATAGTCAAAATCACCAAAATAAATAAATATAACATTACTACTTTATATTAATTACTAAATCATAATAAATATATATAAAATCACAATGCCACAACAAGTATAAAAAAATAAAGGAAATCAAACACAATATTATTACTATCCCAAGATAATTGTTTATAAAATAAATAACTAAAATAGGAGATACTTAGAATTAATTAAAGTATAAATATGTGCACATTTAACATTAGTCAAACATACAAGGAAATATCACATTAATTACAAAAGTACATATACACGTAAAATCTTCAAAAATCTTTTTTTTTAAATATTACACTAAAATACTATTTAGAAAAATATATAAAGTATAATATTTGTTATTTAGATTACTCGTGTAGTCCAATATGTATAATAGTAGCACGTAATCTAAAGCACCCATATAACGAAAACGAATCACGAAATTTATCACATATATTCTAAAATAATTTTAACACCAAATTAATTATTTAAAATCATATTTCATTATTAAAATAGTTTGTTATAAAATTTGGGGTGTTACAATTATCCCCTCGTTAAAGAAATTTCGTCCTCGAAATTTGTGGTTAACGATACGCGAACGAATATCTAGCTAACTACCCTCATGATTCAAACTTAGTCTATAAGTATTTTTAAGGCATTCATTAGTCATTCAATTAAGCACAATATGTTAAAACCAATTAACTTAGCTTGATAGGCTAACATGACACTATAAATCAATTAAACACATATCACATTTTTCACTCAATAATGAAAGAAAATATCATAGAGTTACTCACTATAATTTACATATAACACATAACATATAGATTTAGTTAATAATAACTTAGTTCATTTAGTTGGTTTAAATGAAACACCTTCCAAGTATATTGTCAATCCCAACTATTTCTTTCAAACAAAATATTACAAATTTTACTCCTTAAAATAAAGTTTAGATCCTATCACCAAACATTCAACAATTTTAACTTAAGTCTGACACGGAGAGCAATTTTTAAAATATTAAACACATCTAACAACTTAACAACTTATTGACATTATAATAGATTTACAATCAATCACTTTATAAAACATACTTCATATATAATCAAGGAGAAAGAAAAAAAATCAATGATAGAGATACTATTTCACAATAACATAAATTTAATAATTAAATTCATTCAATTCACATAAGCGAGGAACATGTTTTTAAACTATTTAAAGAATAAAATTAAAAGGTACTTATAACAAAATAATGAGTTATTGTTGCCTCTTTTATCGACGATGAGTCATCGAGGTAGCTAGTCCCTCCTACTCATGTAGTCAACTACTTAAGATAACTATAACTACAGTCATTCAAATTCAAACATGGGTAATTAAAAGTATTTTTAACGTGGTTCAGGAGTGCGAAGGCGGCGCCACAACTCCTACTCCTTACTTCAGGTTAAAAACTTACTTAATTACACAATCACAATAATTTATTTGTAATTTACAACTAGTTACAACAACAAAAGAAATGAAACTTATATCAACATATAATCAATAATCCGATTGTAGAAATATAAAATTATTTCACTTTTAGATGCTCTCGACTACTCTAACGCTATACACTAATTCCCAACAACTAGAACACTTAAAACACAAACAATTTAATATTTACATAATCACATACACATTCACATAGTTAATCCAAAAATTAGCACCATCATTTTACGTTCATCTCATAACTCAAACGATGATTCAAATACATGGAACATACTTTCATAGAAGGCTAACCGCTCCAAATTGATCACGCTCGAATTTTCTTTTGAATTAATCATCACTTAAAAGTTACAACAAACTAAAACATAGATTTCCAAGTAGAAAATAAGATAAATAATTATATACTAGAAGACACAACACGCTGCCAAACCAAATTGAATCAAGTAGTACATAAACCATTTTAAAGGTTACACATTTAGCACAAAACAAATCATTGGGAATTCAAACCATTTCCTTAAATCATTTTTCAATAAATCACGTCTAAATAAAAACAATTAAAACAAATCATATTTCTAAATACAATTAAAAATAAAATAAATCACAGGTATTTTTAAAATCTATAAGATTTCTAAAATCACTCGTACTTTTATCGTCAAAAACACATTTCTAAATAATTAATCATTATAAAAATTATTATTTTCAATTTCATATTTTGAAAGAAGATTTAAATTATATATATAGATAGATAAAAAGTTTTCCAATAAATTAACACTTCCAAAATAGTTCTAATTTATTTTCTCAAAATTTACAAAAAAAAAAACAAAATTATATATTTATATACATTAAATTAGTGTACATGACACAATGCATAAGGCATACTTGGTTATGATAATGAATTACACTAATTGACAAATCTACAAAATAACAGTCTCCTCTCACACCAACTACTCAACATGTCTATAGATAGATCCTCAGTTTCAATCAAGGCACAAAATTGGTCTTAAGCATAACACACCATCAATTTTAAAGATTTTTGAAGGCATGTTCTAATCTTAAAAATTGGGTCCTAAAAAAAATTTGCAGTTTTATAGTTAAAAAAAAATTAGTGAAATAAATTGTAGTCTTTTGACACATAATCTACATGATACACTCTACACATACCAATCCACATGATACATACCATTTTGTTAGGTTAATTCATGTAACAAGAAAAGATGTACAAACAACATGTCACTTTCTCATATTAAACTCAATATACATTTCAACAATGATAACACAATAACTATAATTCTACAAAAAAAAAAAACATTCTACTCATAAAATACATCGATTATAGAATCTAAAATTTAGATAATTTTTCAAAAAGAGTTTGACTATTGAGATAATTCTTTTCAAAACTTTGTTTTTCTTCTCTTTCTCAATTAGTAGAAACTTTATCATTTGACCCCCTTTCTTTTTAGTTAGTACTATTATATATCACTAATGAGTTCTTAAAATCTAAAACTCTAACATCAAGTTAAACTCTAATTAGTTCATAATATCATAATCAATAAAACAATAATTTCAACCAAATATCCCAACACGCTCACATTTCAATATTCACACCATCCTCTAACCAACATAACAACAACTCTTTTTAATTTTCTTAAAAACAAGACATAATAAAACATGCTGTAAATTTTAAGCTATTTTAAACATTGAATAAAATCAGCAGTATAGAATTATTGTTATTTTATAAATCAACAAAAATTCAACTCAATATAATTTCTTTAAAATAATCAAGAGTAATTCAAATAAAAGTTATTTTCATCTTACAAAATAAGTAAATTTTAACTCCTTCAAAATGTCATTTAAAAAAATTCTAAGTTCTACCAACCTCTAATATTCAAGAATTACTATTGCTAATAATATGAATTTCATACTATTTAAAATCATGACGATCATTCTAAATTATTTTCAAAACCAATATCAAAACTCTACTCATATAGATACAACCATCAACACTATCAAGTGATTTAAAGTTAACATTCACAATTTAAAATCGATTCTTTTCTTCACGCAAGCCAACACAAAATCAAAATAAGAATTTTTTTTTCAAAATTAAAACGGTAAATATAAGAGACATAATTCCTATCTAACTCAAAGTTTAGAACGAAACATCATTTTTCTTCTCTAAATTGAGTTTTCAACAAAAATAGTAATAATTTGTACCTAGTAAAAGTCAATACTTGAAGTTTTAAACATATAGTTCATACGGATATCAATGGTTCAATCAATTAGTTATTAGATCAAGCACTTTAAACAGATTCATATCAGGATTAAATATTTTAAATTGTTTAAGGGTGAAAATGAAACTTTAAAACAACTAACAAGTGAGGTATGACATTTGATAACTGAGATTACATGAATGAGATTAATAACTTGAAACATCCAGGGGGTCAATTAAAATTATTATTTCCAACTATTCACATAAAACAAAAGTGCCAAAATCATAGTTCGATAGACAAGAAACAAGCAACAAGATCATTCAACAAGTAACCAACAAAATCTTGTCAACAATTAAAATTAACTCAAATCTTAACAAGTAATATCATGGTTTATTTACTCACTTAGGTAGGAACTTAGAATCCATAACACTCACGGTAAGCAAATAATAAACAGTTAATTAGTAATCTCAAAAATATGTATAATAATAGAAAAGCATATAACATTTAACACAATAATATAACGGGGAACCAAAAAAAAACATGTTAGTGAAAATAATTATTACTCAAGAAAAACACAAGCGGCACAACTAACAATTGACTAACACTAAACCGACACTTGACCCACTCGACCTGATTGGACAGATCTGCTCTGATACCACTCATGTGACACCCTAAACCCCAAAATAATATATAATAATTTATAATAGAATTTTTAACTTTAACTCGCAGCGGGTGAAGCAAATACGTTTTCAAGGGAATAAAAAAAATTATAGTTAATTTAAAATATCAAGTTTCTCAACAATCAAAATTAACACTTTAAACTTTTTCCTCCTATAAAATAGTGCAATCTCCATAAAATTTGATTTAACTAGAATTTCTTAATTCAATTCCAAAAATTTACTAGTTATAAGGTTTCATACAAAAAGTTGTTTCTAGTTAAACAAATAAAAACACAACTTATGACTCTCTTTCCAGGTATCACCTATCAGAGCGGGGCTTCTCCCAAATTTGAACTTCAAGACTCATTAACCTGTAATAACTGCGATTTCGCAAACGCAGGGCCAAGCCAGTCAAACACAAACAACGAAGGAGGTGAGTTTTGAAATCATGTTGATAGTATAATACAAGTAAGAAGAACACGCAATTAATCATCAATAAACCGTATCATTACACAAACATTCTTCAAAGAAAAACATCACGTTATATAGTCAAAACTACTCATGGAAAGTTAATAAATTTCACTATAACATCAAATCATCGCAGAAATTAGTATTATTGCACACGACACATATTAATCACAACAAAACAATCACAAGAAAATGCAATGCTATGCATGAGCTTAGACTCTACTTCACAATGTGGTACCATTCTAACTCTGAAGTACTTGGTTAGGAGGCCATGATACTATGCCACCATTCTGGTGGACGAACAATTCAAATTGGCTCTGTCCTCATAGATCCCCCCAACTCAACCCGAGACACATATACGCGACAGTCGAGGTAAACGTGTGTTGCATGGTAGCTCCCGACATTTGGAGTGCTACCTCCAAGTCACCTAGGAATTCCCCACCCGAATACCTCCAAGGTCTAACAATCTTGCCTTAAGGCTCAATAGTAGACCGCCACGATCAGGCTCAATTCAGTTGTACTTCCCCGAAATCGCTAGGCTTGTCAGGCCCTACCTATATGATGACAAAATAATCTCCACTTCACAAATTCTCAATATTTATTTTCTCCCCTCGTTGGCCTATGATACTCCATTAAGACCGTCATCTCAAACACAAATTAGAATCACAATTATTTCATTAGAGGTTACTTCAATCTTTTCATCACCAATTCATAACATCACTATTATAAATCACACATTATCATCATTACATAACTCATCACAAATTTATAGCGTCACTATCATCAATCATATATCATCACACAAACTTATCACAATTTATAACATCACAATTATTAATCATACATCATCATCATCACATAAAATTATCACAATGCACACATCTTTTATCATCACATCACATAAACTCATCTAATCCAACATATGAACCAAATTCATTCGACATCCAATATCACAATAATATCAAATATCACACATTTAACAAAAATAAATCAAATATCACAATAATATCAAATAACACACATTCAACAAAATTAAATCAATTAACACCTTATAAATATTTCTATTCCATATTTTAGTCTCACAATTCCCATATTTGCACATTCATTAATTTATCACTCAAAGGGCTACTGCCGTACGTAGCAAGCCCCAGATGAATCGTTGGGAAATACGGTTTTCCCGTTCATCTCACAATATATTATACTCATGAATTTAAATGCTCTCTCACCCCTTATCTTATTTCGACGCTTTCACACATGAAAACGATTCCAAGAGCAAACAACCTTTATTCTCCGATTCGTTGTCCTTCAATCGATCTAACTCGACAGTTTATGGGTAAACGTTAAAAAATAAATTATGAGAAGACACTCTAAAAACTAAATTTCGAAATTCGGTGAAGGAAACTTACCATAAATCATAAAATCAATCAGTGGATAATATAGCCACTTTTCACACGATCGTTTTGGCGTTGGTTTCACTCAAATCAGACTTACGGTGAAGAAAAACGGTGCAAAATAAGGAATTTCATAGACGGAGAAGTCGGATATTTTAGAGAGAAATTGGGATGGTTAAAAATCAGGGAAAGTGTGTTTAATTGACTAGCTAGATGAATGAAACAACATACTAAAATTTGGACGAAAACGGAGAAAGTTTTTTAAACAGTCGTGAGACACCGACATCGATTTCCTATTTAATTCTCACTATTCCCGTTGCTACAGCCGCTGCCATGCCTTCCATTCCTGTAGCTCTACAATTTGTTTTGTTAGGTTATTACTAACCTAACCTATTGAACCAATTTTATTTCTTTACCGTATTTTTTTTATTTTCACAAAGCCCAATTAATTACACACTTATTTTAATTTATTTATTTGTAATTAAAATAATATTTTTTTTAAATATCAAATTAAAATAATTATATTTTGAAAATAGTTAAAATGACAAAATAAATAAATATAACATCAATATTTTAAAAATAGATTAATTAAAGTAGTTAACTTTTTTT
>JBBPBP010009778.1:33767174-33791591 GCA_037974735.1 Cicer chorassanicum | reverse complement strand
AAAATAAATAAATATAACATTACTACTTTATATTAATTACTAAATCATAATAAATATATATAAAATCACAATGCCACAACAAGTATATAAAAATAAAGGAAATCAAACACAATATTATTACTATCCCAAGATAATTGTTTATAAAATAAATAACTAAAATAGGAGATACTTAGAATTAATTAAAATATAAATATGTGCACATTTAACATTAGTCAAACATACAAGGAAATATCACATTAATTACAAAAGTACATATACACGTAAAATCTTCAAAAAAAATTTTTTTTTTAAATATTACACTAAAATACTATTTAGAAAAATATATAAAGTATAATATTTGTTATTTAGATTACTCGTGTAGTCCAATATGTATAATAGTAGCACGTCATCTAAAGCACCCATATAACGAAAACGAATCACGAAATTTATCACATATATTCTAAAATAATTTTAACACCAAATTTATTATTTAAAATCATATTTCATTATTAAAATAGTTTATTATTAAATTTGGGGTGTTACAAACTCAATTCATATTACATGGCTTTTATAAAACAATTAAACACATTAAGATGCCCTTCTTCTTTTCTTGGTGGGATTCACACTTGTTTATCCATTAACGATACGAAATGATGGATTAATCCAAATTCCCTCATCATGATCATCTCTAAGATATAAACCATCATCAGTTGAATCAATTTCATGTGGTTGTGATGTTGCAAAGAAAAGATCATTCCAACATCTTCATCATTATTGTTATCATCACTTATTTTATTGGTCGATAGGACAACGGACCGTTTATCATCAGCAGGATCAGTGACATAAAACACTTGTTGAGCTTGCGACACTAAAATAAAAGGCTCATCTTTGTATCCCACCCTATTAAAATCGACAAGCAAGAACCCTAACTCATCAATCCGAACGCCACTATTATTATATATCGACCCACCTGCAACCAAATATGGGAACACGAAACATTGTGTAGTCTAACTCCCATATGCCCTCGATAACCCCAAAATATGATAGATTTGCATATATTGGGTTTTTGTCTTTTGCACTTGAGATATGCATTGCTTCAGCTACGAGAGTGACTCCGCTATTTTGTAGAGTGGTTTGATCATCTTGTTCTTTGGTATAAAATGTGTAGCCGTTAATTACATAACCGGTGTAAGAAAAGACATATAAACTCAGACCATTTGCTAGCCACCTCAATCTCTGTGAAATTGATCCGGGGTCTATATCAAACTTTGAGTTAATGTGATTTTTTAACTGTGTTACAAAACTTCGATTATGCTATCGTGTTATCCAATTTTGATTCCTATTCATGTTCAAACTCGATAACTGATCCATGTGTATTGTAACATACGGTTGAACCTCATCATCATCGTGCATAACATACAATTGTGCCTGCTCCCATTTTGTCCTTGATATAGTCATTACTCTCTTTCCAATTATCCATTCTCCTAATATTCTTCCTGAATGACGAGACATGGGAATCCCTATGGATTCAACATTGGACATATATTCAGTACAAAATTCAGCAGCTTCTTCGACAATGTACTGTTCAGCAATACAACCTTATGGTCGACTTCTACTTTTTACGTAGCCTTTTAATATTTTCATATATCGTTCTATCTGATACATCCATCTCATATAAGCTGCCCACAAAGTTGTGTCTCCTTAACAAGATGAACATTAAGGTGAACCATTATATTAAAAAACGAGGGTGGGAAATACATTTCAAGCTCACACAAAGTAACAACAATTTCTCTCTACAATGTCGATAATTTCAGAGGATCGATCACTTTACTACAAATTTCCCTGAAGAAGAAACATAATTTAGTTATGGCTCGTCGAACTTTTTCAGGTAAAATGGAACGTATACCTATTGGTAGCAAATGCTCCATTAGAATATGACAATCATGTGTCTTCAAACCTTTTAACTTAAGGTCTTTCATACAAACTAAATTTTTAATGCTTCAAGAGTATCCTTCTGGAACTTTAACTTCGTGTAGAAATTTACATAAAACAATTTTTTTCCTTTCTAGATAGAGTTTGAGCGGTTGGAGGTAGATATGTGCGATTTCCTTGCTTTACGGGACCCAATTCATTTCTTATTCCCATATCGACCAAGTCCAATCTTGCATTGATGCCATCCTTAGACTTTCCTGGAACATTGAGTAACGTACTAATAACACTATCAAATACATTTTTTTCAATATGCCTCACATCGAGGAAATGTCTTATATACAATGACATCCAATATGGCAATTCAAATAAAATTGACTTTTTCTTCCACCCAGTTTTGACCAGGTCTCCCGCAAAAGGTTTGCCAAATTTATTGGTCAAACCTTGTACTTTTTCAAGTATTTGATATCCAGTCGGTGCTAAAGGAGCTTTTTCAAGTATATGATGTCCAAGAAATACATTCTTCTTACAATGTTTCAATCGGACATGCACACTTACCTTTAATGCTATATCCTGATAAATTACCATATGCTAGAAAATCATTAATTGTGTCGAACAACATAGCCCTCAAGTTGAAACATTCTTTCTTATACCCTTCAAAAACTTCCACACCTGTCTCCCACATAATATTTAAATCTTCAATTAAAGGAGTCAAATATATATCAATATCATTCCCCGGTTGTTTGGGTCCAAAAATTAACAGAGACAACATCATAAACTTACGCTTCATACATAACCATGGAGGTAGGTTATAAATCAACAAAATCACAGGCAACGTGCTGTGTGAGATGCTTTGAAGACCATGTGGATTCATTCTATTATTAGAAAGTTCAAGTCGTAGATTTCTTGACTCTCTCCCGAATTCAGGATACTCGTGATCAATTTTTGCCCATTGTGGAGAATCTGCAGGGTGTCGAAACTTTTCGTCTCTGATTCTTCCATCTGCATGTTATGTCAAGTGTTTTTAATCTTCTTCACTGCGATACATGCGCCTAAATCATGGTATTATAGATTCTTTCTTCTTATATCGAGAGACATTGCATTTCGAACACGTGTTTAGTAATTCATATTCGTTTTGAAGTAAAATGCAATCTTTAGGACACACATGAATCCTTTCGTAACTCATGCCAATAGAGCACAAAATTCGTTTAGCCTCGTAGGTTCGACTGGAAAGTTCATTATCATCTAGCAACATATCTTTTAAGAGTGATAAAAATTCTTTGAAGCTTTTATCAAACCATTAATTACTCGCTTTTAAGTTGTACAACTTTAATATCACCGACAGTTTTGTCAATTTAGTACAACCATTATATAATGGTTTCTCTGCATCACTCAACAAACTCTCAAACATTTTAGGACAATTCCGAATATCTTCTTCAACTTCTTTTGCAATCTCCTCAACTCGGTCCCGCTCATATGTATCTGTGTCGAAATCAGTTGAAGCATATGTCGAACCATTCTCAAAATTAATGTTTCCTTTTTCTCTCACCATGTCTCACCATGCCATACTAAATGTCCTTCTAATTCATCTGCTCTAACGCGTTTTCCAAAACAACATTTTAAACAAGGACAAACGACTCTATTTGGATCTTTTGCAATCTTCACTGTAAACTCAACAAACTCCTTCACTCTATTTTCATACTCTTTTGAAAATCGATTGGCAGACATCCATTTCCGGTCCATTTTATATGACCTATATAAATGTAGTTACACAAATAATAAGCTACTAATAACATTATACCAATCTATAATTCACATATCTAATATTGGAAAATGGAAACCAAGGTCCAAGTTTGATTTCAAAACAGAACAGATCAACAAATTTCAAAAAAGAATAGATTTTATATGATTTATTATGTAACAATTTATCAATTTTAGTGACAACAACAAATTAATAAATACATTACACGAGACAACGAATCCAATTTTTTTTAAAGGAGGAGCAGTAGATGGGCGCACAGTAGAGGAGTGGAGGGTTCGCAGAGTAGAGGACGTGAGGGTTCGTAGGGTTAGGACAACATATTAAATTTTTTTTAAATTTGTTTTTATTTATTTAAAGTGAATGATTTTACAGGGCTTCTATAATAAACGCTCTAATTGGTCCTTTATTATGTGAAAGTGCAAGTCTTTTACAGCGCTTGTATAAAAAGCGCTCTAATAGGTCATTTAACTATGTGAAAGCGCATGTAATTTACAGCGCTTTAACAAAAAGCGCATTAAAAGCTATGTAACATAAGGTGGGAGCGCTATATTTTACAGCGCTTGTGTACAAAGCACTCCAAAAGCACTGTAAACATTATGTGAGAGTGTTTCAATTTACAACGCTTTTATCAAAAGTGTTGTAAAAGCGTTGTAAACATTATGTGCAAGTGCTATGTGACCCTATATGATCCTATAACAACGCTTTTGGCACAACGCTTGTCAAAAAAGCGCTGTTGTATCCTCCGTTATTTTTAAAATATTATACAACAACACTTGTATTTAATAAGCGCTATAAAAGGCGCGCTATAAAATGTCATTGTTGGCGTAGTGCCACCAACAAAAGTCAATTCTCAAAGTATGTCATAGATACAATCATCCCAAAATAAAATAAGTACAACCACCAAAAGAGAGGAACTATTGCCCTATACAAAATCTTAATCTAATCAAAAGACTAACAACTATAGTATTTTGGGTGACCTCCATATACAACACATGTACCATCTAACGCAATATCTATTTATGACATATTATCAACAATGGAATTCATAACATGTAGTAAACACATATTATCAATTATGAATACATAATGACATTAACCACATTTATCATAGATTAAAAAATCAATTAAAGAAATAGGTTTCTATATGCAAACTAAAAATTTGGAAGGAACTATTTACCTTGCAAACGTCTAGAAACATAAGGGTCAGCTCCTCTAAAATGCCAAACCTAAACGTAAGGAGTGTAACACCCCAAATTTTATGATAAATTATTTTATCCATGAAATAGGATTCCAAATAATTAATTTGGAGTTAAAACTATTTTAGAATATATGTGGATAAATCTTGTGACTTACTTTCGTTATATGGGTGTTTTCTATGATACACTAATTTTGTATATATTTGACTAAATAAGTTAGATAAATAACAAATATTATATTTTATTATTTTATAAATAAAAGTATTTTAGTGTAAATATTTTAAAAAATAAGATTTTAGGCGATTCTACATGTCTATGTGCGTTTATAGTTAATATGATATTTTCTTGTATGTTTGACTAATGTTAAGTTTGCACATAATTATATTTAATTATTTATATATATGTGTTATTTTAATTATTTATTTTACAAATAATATCTTGGTATATTAGTAATTTTAATATTTATTTTCTTTATTTTTATATAGTTGCTATGGTATGAGGATTTTATACATATTTATTTTGATTTAGTAAGTAATATAAATCGTTGATGTTATATTTATTTATTTTATCATTTGGACTATTCTATAAAGATGATGTATTTTTATGTGATTATTTTGAGAAATGTTATAGTAATAATTATAGTTAAGGATAAATAATATTATGTTAAAATGAGTATTTTGGAGAAAAAGTTTCTAGGAAAGTAAAATAAATTATTTATTTGTTAAGGGCTTTTAGAAGTACTAGAAAATGAATTTTGGACTAGACGAATGTTTACACCCCTATTTTCTACTTCTGCATATTAATTTGGGATATTGATGGTTGGACCTTTCTTTCCTACACTTACGAGTTGCTTATTACACCCCTAACAGTTTTACTCTTGTACCTGTACATCATCTATCTGCACCCTCCTGCAATTAAAAAAAAAATAAAAAACGAAAATCCGACTAATGGCAGCCAAATCGCAGCAAACCCTTTTTCTCTCAATTCACTTCCACCAATTCCTTGACCTTTTGAAACGATCTCAGCCTCTATCCCACACAAAATTGGCCATTGAATCCATTTTTGGCATCGATTTTATCGACCGTGGCTTCGTTTAATCAGCATCAGCTGCATTTCTTTCCTTGGGCGAGCTGTTTTTGCCTGACTCCGATCACCACGTTTGTCGTCTCAAAAAACTGACATCGTTTTTGGATTCCTCTCATCGAAATCTTCAAGGAACGCTCCGACGAGTCGGTGAGACATTTTCTGCAGTTTTCTTGTCGTCGTTTTGACTCTATTTTTGTTCCTAAATTTATTATTAATTATTTAACTTTTATTTTTATGCTCCGCATAATTTATCAGTCACGTGTCAACGATTTTGTGAAGTCGCCGTTTATTCGGATTCGCTCGTTGTACGTTGACGATATGCAGTCGCTATTGATATCTGTGTTTAAGAAAGCGTCTAAATAAGGTAAGCGGTGAGAGAGCGTTTGAATTCATGAGTATAATATATTGTGAGATGAACGGAAAAACCGTACTTCCCAACGATTCATCCAGGGCTCGCTACGTACGGAAATAGCCCTTTGATGGATAAATTAATTGATGTGCAAACATGGAAATTGTGAGATTAAAATATAGAATAGAAATATTTGCAAGGTGTTGGTTGATTTAATTTCTTTAAATGTGTGGTATTTGATGTTATTGTGATATTGAGTGTCGAATTAATTTTTTGTATATGTTTGATTTGATGAGTTTATGTGATCTGATAATAAAAGATGGATGTGTTGTGATAATTTTATGTGACGATGATGATGTATGAATAATAATTGTGATTTTATAAATTTGTGATAAGTTTATGTGATGAGGTACGATTGATGATAGTGATGCTTTAAATTTGTGATGAGTTATGAAATGATGATGATGTATGATTTATAATAGTGATGTTATAAAATTGTGATGAGAATATTGAAGTAACCCCATAGTTGATGAAATAATGATGATTCTAATTTATGTTTGACATGACGGTCTTAATGGAGTATCATAGGAAAACAAGGGGAGAAAATAAATATTGAGAATTTGTGAAGTGGAGATTATTTTGTCATCATATAGGTAGGGCCTGACAAGCCTAGTGATTCTGGGAAAGCACAACTGAATTGAGCCAGATCGTGGCAGTCTACTGTTGAGCCTTAAGGCAAGATTGTTAGACCTTGAAGGTATTCGGGTGGGGAATTCCTAGGAGACTTGGAGGTAGCACTCCAAATGTCGGGAGCTACGATGCAACACACGTTTACCTCGACTGTCGCGTATATGTTTCTCGGGTTGAGTTGAGGGGACTTATGAGGACATGGCCAATTTGAATTGTCCGTCCACTGGGATGGTGGCATAGTGTCAAGCCTCCTAACAAGTACTTCAGAGTTAGAATGGTACCACATTGTGAAGTAGAGTCTAAGCTCATACATAGCATTGCATTTTCTTGTGATTGTTTTTTTGTGATTAATATGTGTCGTGTGCAATAATAATTCTTCTTAGATGATTTGATGTTAAAGTGAAAGGTATTGATTTTCCTTGAGTTATTTTGACTTTTAATGTGATATTTTTGTTGAGTAATGTTTGTCTAATGATACGGTTCTATTATGGTTGTTTGTGTGTTCTTCTTACCTATATTATACTATTAACATGATTTCGAAACTCGCCTCCTTCGTTGTTTGTGTTTGATTGGCTTAGCCCTGCGTTTGCGAAATCGCAGTTATTATAGGTTAATGAGTCTTGAAGTTCAAGTTTGAGGGAAACCCCACTCTGATAAGTGATACCGGGAATGAGAGTCATAAGTTGTATTTTATTTACTTAATTAGAAACAACTTTTTGTATGAAAACCTTACTGTTTTATAAGAGTAAAAAGTTTAAAGTGTTCCTTTTGAATTTTGAGAAATGTAATATCTTAAATTTGTTATGAAGTTTTATTTCCATGAATAAGATTTTCTTTATCCATTGTGAATTAAAGTAGTGATTCTTGTATAAATTATTATATATTATTTTGGGGTTTAGGGTGTCACACCTTGTATCTCTCGATTTTACCTAATGACACTTTCTTAGTCTTAAATACCCATTTACAAACAATGGTCTTTGTCACATTAGGTAACTCAACAAGATCCCAAACACCGTGGTCTTTCATGGAATTCATCTAATCAATCATGACATAATACCACAAGTTTGACTCTTTGCAACTCATGGCTTGTGAAAAGGTTTTTAGAACATTCTCAACTCCAACATTATAGTCACATTCTTGTAGATACACAATGTAACTGTCAGGGATAGTTGACTTTCTTGGTCTAGTATATATTCTCAATGTTGGATTTATATCTTATTGTTGAGTATTTTGTTCAACTATCTGATCATCATTTTCAGACATTTGTTTACCAATTTGATCTACTATGTTATCAGCACTTTGTTAAATCACACTAATGGTTGATCGACATCCATTAGATCTTGAGGGATAAGTACCGCCTCATCTCACTCCCACTACCAATTGGGCTGCTAGTCTAAGCATTTCCTTTGGTTGTATCCTTTTGCAACCAATCTAGCTTTGAATCTGTCTATAGATCCATCTTGTTTTCTCTTAATCTTAAAAACCCATTTCCTTTATATTGGAGTTATGCCAAGAGGAAGCTTGACTAGGTCCCAAGTTTTGTTCCTTTGGAGAGCCTACAGTTCTTTTTTCATAGCTTTGTTCCAATTCTCATGTTTATAGACCTCCTCATAAGTTTTAGGATCAATTTCCATTGAAACTGACATGCTAAAACTTTTCGACATACGAGAAAAGTTAGAATAAGATAAATAATTTGAAATAGGATAAGGAGTAGTTATTTGTGCATCCTTATTTCTTTGTGCACTACAGACACACTCATTTAAAAGTATTAGTCTATGTGTAGGACAACCAAATCTTACAGGAATGGTATTATGACTATCAATAGGTTTAATGACTCTTGGATGTAAATCTTTTTGGGATGATTCTTGTTGGTGTGAGTCAGGCTTAACATCTTGATATATGGAAGATGTGACACCAAAATTTTCATCATCATAAATCGGTTCTCATAACCTTTGTTGACAATTTTGTCAACCACAATGTAATCCCAGTTATTGGAAAAAGGCTAGGAAGCAGCGATTCCTCAAAATGCATATCTTTGGACAAAAAGATTTCTTTGGTGTTCAGATCATATAATATAAATCCCTTTGTGCCTACTTTGTATCCAAGAAAACAATCTTTCTAAACCTCATGTCAAATTTTGCACGATGGGGTTTAATAGTGGCAACATAACAAAGACATCCAAAAATCTTAAGATTACTCAAATAAGCGAAGCATTTAATATTAAATGAAGTGGACTTTTCTCCACCGTTTCTTCAATGCTTTTTTGTTTTTAAAAGTTTGACCTTATATGGAAGTTGTCATGTGGTGTTTAGTCATATTCATTCTAGCAACCCTCTTTGTTTCCTCAAACTTCAACTATAATTAGGTTGACAACATTGTTTATTTTCAATTGTCGACATATTGTTGTGATAAAGTTATAGCATCCACCCGATTTTCTTATTGCATTACACTTCTCGTCTTATTATTTACCTATGCTATTTTGGATTAATGATCTTTTGTTCTGATTTGTCCTGTTTACTTCTGTCTACAGGTAGTTTCTTTGCTAGCGTACTTAATGTAAGTTACTATTTATCTTCTGATCATTGATGATCTTCTTATGTTTTGTTCTATTTATTTTAAGGTTCATGGAATTTATTTGATACATTAACCAAGACATACTATATAGTTATTACATTTTAATGCAATCATGTATGATTTTACTTTCATTTGATTTCCAATTATTTGATACATTTTACTTTATTGTGGAATGTCACGAACATTAATTTATTCCCCCCGATTCTGCTCCATTATATTTATATTTTGTTTGATACCATTAAAAGCAAAATAAAAATTGAAGAGATGTAACCCTTATAGTTAGTAGTATAATTCAGAGTAGAGAGAGAATGTTAATGTCTTGTGTTGTGTTGTTCCTATTGAGAAAACTAAGCTTATTCATTATTTCATTGATTGAATTTTGTTACATTCACAATGGGATTACAATCTATATATATACACACTACAATAAGATGTAGTTAGTTAAAGAAGTAACTGTTAGGATAACTAACTTGTGACTAAGTCAATAACTAAGATAACTGACATAGGGTTAGTATCCTCTAAGCTAACTAACTATGGTTTAGGCTTAGTATCCTTTACACCCCTTTGCAAACTCATGAGAGAATAATCATGAACTTTGAGTTTGAGTCGACACTAAGTGAAAATAGGAATTGAAGTTGGTTTAGTCATGATGTTAGTAGTTTGGTCAACAGAAGAGATGTGATGAACCACTAGTTCATTGCGTTGAATTTTCACATGAATAAAGGTAAAATCAAGCTCAAATTGCTTAGTTCTCGAATGAAGAATTGGGTTTGATGCAAGCATAACACTTAAGTTATTACAATTGACAGTTTGAGGAGCTTTATTCATAATATGTAATTCTTGAATAAGAGACTCTAGCCATAGGAGTAGGCATGGGATTGGCATTTGCCATAGGGATGGCAATGGGTAGGTACCATAATACCCGTCCCCATACCTGCAGTTTAAAAAAATACTCATACTCGTGCTCGTACCCTCTAGGGGAATCAACTTTAATACTCGTACCTCTACCCTTTGGGTACCTAAGTGCCAGTACCCATACCCATAAAAAAAGTTCATAGAAAGTTGCAAGTATAATTATAAAGTCGCGATTAATAAGACATGAATCTTAGTTATAAAGTCACAATTATTTGCCTATTCATAAAAATCAAATTCTTAAAAAGTTTACAAAGATTTATCTTTCAATTATAAATATTGTAGTGGTCCAATGAAATCAATAGATGTTAAATTATAAAAGAAAGCAATTAATTAGACTAAATACTAATATAATAAATAAATAAATACCCGTACCCGTATAATAAATTAATTAAACTAAATACTAATATAAATAAATACTAATATAATAAATAAATACCCGTACCTGCATCCATACCCGTTTAATTTTGCTGGTAATTACCCATCCCCGTGCTCATACCCATTATGCGAGTTTTTACCTTACACATTGTGGGTTTTTTATTTTTGCGGATACCCACAGGTTCTGGATCTATTTTTCACCCCTAATTTTCCATATTTGCTTTGAGTAAAAGTTCTTGAATGTATTTGGTTTGAGCTAAACTGATGCTGCCAAAGGGTTGATATTGAACTAGATGCCCATAAAATAGTTTAAATCTCCCAACTATTGGAGGGGAAAGTTGGAATTCAGAGAACTGAAGAGAGAGTTGATTGCAGATAAGGAGCTGCTAGTGATTATAATATCATCCACGTAAACTAGAATGAAAAGAGTATGTGCTTGTTGAGACAAAATCTCTCTGAAATGATTTTAATGATAACAAAATTACTTAAGAGATTATGATTGTGATTAATGACTAATCTGTGCTCTTGAGTGGAGTTATAGTAGAAAACAGGTTATTCATCATAAAGACTAAAAGGAAGAAAAAGTGATTCAGTACCACCATGTTTGAAAACTTGAGGATGGATTGAACCTATGAGAGGATGGCCTCGTAAAAGCATAATATACATCCAGCAAAGTAACCATGATTTTTAATCAGGTTAAGATGTCAAAACTGTAACCAAGAATGACCAAATAAAGCACATTATCTAAAGAGGTCAGAAAGCACATTTGGACTAGTACGAGGATAAACAGTACTAGGTAGAGGACGACCAGTACTAGGTAAAAAGTTGAACAATTTGTCACATCATTCTCCAAAAGTTGAATTCAACCTAGTATTACAACATTCAGACTGTTGTAGCTCACATAGTCAAAGAAATAGCCTTTTCATGTCTTGGAGAATGAAAAAGGCAAAAGGACTTCAAATGACCAAGTACTGAGGAGGTTTGAACCTCAAGGCTGAGGATGGACTGTAAGTGTTCAAGACAGTTGGATGACAGTTTTGTAATTTCAGCTCAAAGACCATTGGACTCTTTGATGAAACCTCCCAACGGTCATAAAGTTATGTAACACATGGAAGAGCTGTACAAGGACTTTATAAGGGCAGCAAACTCTTCATCATTAAACACACAACAATATTGCAGAAAAAGATCAAGAATCTTAAGTTTATCATAAGCAATATTCATCCTCTCTTTATACTTTCTACATTCATACACTAGATCTTTGAAATATCTTTTAGAAAGTATTTAAGTAAAGAGAAAGAAATCATACTCATATCACTATGTAATTTTCAAGTAAGTTGTACTTGAAAATATTTGAAACTTGTAAGGAACAAGGTTGTAAGCTTGGTGAAGCTTACGAATACACAAAGTGTAATCATCCTCTGCGAGAGGTTGATCTGATTGATCTTTAGTGAAATCTCACAAGAGTGTGAGGACTAGACGTAGCCATCTTTGGGTGAACCGGTACAAAAGTCGTGTGTCTCTCTCTCTTTATACTCTTCCTGCATTTATTCTGTTCTTAATTAAAAGCTTAAATTTCCGTCCTCAAGTTCTCATCCTCTTAGAGAGGACAATAATTCAAAAACTCTTTAAAACATTTTTAAACGCCAAAATCCCTATTCAACCCCCCTTCTAGAGATATTTAGCTCCATCAGTGTTGGTTTGACTTTAGTAAACAAAGAAGCATCACTCTTAGTTTATTGAAAACCCAATTTTGTAAGGAAAGAAGACAGTTTGTGAAACCAGGCTCGCGGAGCTTGTTTGAGGCCATAAAGAGCTTATTAAGCTAGAAAACTAGTGTGCCATTACCATGGTTGAGCCATATAGATAGACTTAGTGAGATCACCATTTAAAAATGCATTATTAACGTCTATTTGTTGGATGGGCCAATTTTGAGAGAGAGCAATAGTGAGGACTACGCAAATGGTTTTAGGCTTGATAACATGACTGAATGTCTCAGAAAAATCAAGGCCTTCTTGTTGATGAAAACCCGTTTACATCCTATGATGTTGCTGTGGGAACGCGGGGGAACAAGACTTCATGTGTTGTTGTCTATCAGGGTTGCATACTCTTGATCCATTATAGTTTTCCAATGAGTTGAAGTGAAAGTAGATTTAATGGATTTTAGCTCAATATGTTGATTGCCGGTTGATGAAGTGAGATAACACTTTGGTTTGAAGATGCCACATTTGCCTCTAGTTATGATATTATGATCATTGACACTGCGAGGTCTGGTTGGGGTAGTAGGCTCAAGAGTTGATTGAGATGTAACAGATGAAGTTGATGAAGGACTAGAAATAGAAGGGGAGCTATAAGCAGGTGAAGTTGTTTGAGGCAAAGCAGAAGACGATGAGGCAGCAAAATGAGCAGATTGGCTTGGAATCTCAGAGTAAACAGCAGTAGTGGCATCAATAGTAGAAGTATCATGAAAAATAGAAATGTCATCATGAGGTGTAACTAATGAAAATCTGTTTTAGCAAGGAACAAAAACTAAAGTAGGTACAAATTCAGAAGAGGAATCAACATAAACAACATGATTAGCCTTATGATTATGTAATTGAGGACCAACTTGAAAAGGAAACAAATGTTCATCAAAAGTGACATGTCTTGAAATATAAGTTCTACCATTTGGAGCTAAAATATATATAACCTTTATGAGAGGAGCTATAGCCCAAAAAGACACATTCTTGTGATGTAAATTGCAACTTATGTTTGTTATGCGGTCTTAAATAGGGATAGCAAGCACATCCAAAAACTTTAAAGGTATTGCAACCAGGCATTTGATTAAAAAGAACTTGTGAAGGAGATAAATTATTAAGAATTAGAGTTGGTAACATGTTAATGATGTGGACAACAGTTTTGAAACCTTCATCCCAATAGTGTAGAGGCATAGATGCATTTGCGAATAGTGTAAGGCCAACTTCAATGATATGACAATGCTTTCTTTGAACAGAACCATTTTGTTGATGTGTATAAGAACAACTTATTCGATGGATGATACCATGATTAGAAAGAAATTTGGAAAAGGCGACATACACTTTACCACCATCAGTTTGAAGAGACTTAATCTTAAGTCCAAGTTGATTTTCAACCATTGTTTTAACATGAACAAAGCATGTAAACGCTTGAGATTTAGCTTGTAATAAATAAATCCATGTAAATTTGGAATAAGCATCAATAAATTCTAAGTAATACTTGCTACCATTAGTGAACGTAATGGGTGCAGGACCCCAAATGTCAGAGTAAATAAGTTGAAGAGAAGTATCATACATAGTTAAGGAATCATAGAAAGGAAGTTTATGTGATTTGCCCAAGCAACATGCCTTACAAACAATGGACATTTTATTAATGGAGTGAGAAATATGACAATTATTCAATGCAGTAGATACAACTTTACTAGATGCATGACCAAGTTTGGCATGCCAAAACTGATTCTCAGACATAGTATTACAAGGCCTAGTATTACATAGTGTGTAGAATTGCAGGAAGTAGAAGTGATGTTTGAGCAGAAGGAAACATCGTGATTACAAGGATTTTGCAACTTAATGAAATCAAAAGCATATATATAAACGATTTCAAAGCTTGTCAGCAAGAAGAACTTCATTGTTGACCTATGATTTGACACAACAATAATCAGCATGAAACTCAAAATATACATTGTTATCATTAGCAAATTTTGAAACGCTTAGCAAATTTTTTAGAAATACTTGGCACATTAATAAATTATGAAGAAATAAAGATTGGTTTGAATTGGATGTAAAAATGGAAGAGTTACCAATATGTGTAATAGAAGTAGAGTTACCATTGGCCATTTTGATCCTTTGATCACCATTGTAAGCATTCTTGGTGATGAGATTTGAAGCATCAAGTGTGATGTGATTTGTGGATCCAGAATCTGGATACCATGCAGGGTCATAAACTGTTTCAGGAACAGCCATCAAGGCTTCCATGGATGAAGAGTCACCTAAAGCTCCTTCATTTTGTGTTGAAGACTTTGTGGGATTAGGATTTGAAGATTTTTGAAACTGCTCATCAAATATGTGCCTCTAATTAAGAGCTGTATGCCAAAACCACCTCCTCTTGTAAAGGGACAACCTCTACCTCTTGAACCTCTGAAATTTGATCTTCCTCTATGGTAACATGTGGATTCATCATAGTAGTGATCATAAGACAATCGACCTTACATGATAACAAAATAGAAATTGTGAGCGACAATGCCTATTTAAAAGGAAAAGCAGCAACTGGAGGGTGTGGGAGTATGGGGATGATTGTTCCCAGCCCTTTCATTCAAACCTACAAATGCATTCCCTAAAGGTGCTGTAGTGACTTTGCACAATTAATTTACATTACCTCATTTTCATTTAAGTCATTAACTAGTTCATATTAATACTAGGAGTAGTACGTTTCTGCCATGGGTTTCATACTCTTTAGGCATGAGTTTGGATTAGTTAAAACAGTGAATAAGTCATGAGTAAGCTTACTGAAGCAAATCATGAATTGCTTATATATTGGACCTCAAATTGTCTCTAATTCCATTAAACGCTACACATAGTGCAGTTTGGAATTCTTTATATGTGTTAGTTTGCCATTGGTTTGATTGGTTTACATTTGATTTATTATTTCATAAAGTAATCTAATATCTATTTTATTAAATTTAAGTTGTTATTAATGTTACACCATTGGCGAGCAGCATCGTCCAACAATGGTGAAATATGTCTTTATGAAATAGATTATATGTCTTTGTTAATGTTGTTGTAGTTAACAAAGACATGTTACTGCCCTTTTTTATGTTTTGATTAATATGTTTTCTTAATGATTTTGTCATTTATTTAGGTTTCAAAATTGAACTCATAATCAATGCATACTAGTATGATTTTCTGCAATTGTAGCATGTCCGGCTACAATTTCCATTTTTTAGTATGACTTTTTTATTTCTAGCTTTTCCATCTACCTTTATTTCTTACCACTTCTCTTTACTCATTCAACTTGTTGATGAAAAACGGCTTGGTTCCAATTGGCTTCTTTTCTTTAGGTTTGGGTACAAGATTCCCTACAAAATTTCTCTTGAATTGGTTTAATTCTTTCTGAGTGGCTACAATCCATCCATCATCTAGTAGAGCTTCATCTATTGTTACAAATTAAACATCAGATATAAGTCCAAACATTGACGTTTTTTTAAAAGTTGACCTGGTCTTCAGAGGGTCATTTATATGTCGCGTAATCAGAGAGTCTAGATGTGATGATTTGTACTTCGATCCAAGCTTAGATTCCTGATGACGTTGATTGGTAGTTGGTTCGTCATTACTTGTCCTTGTGTCATCGTGTTCATCTTCTCATTCTTCAGAGGGAGGATTTGCTTATTCCTCTGATCTTTCTAGTTCCTCTAATATTTGTAAAGCTGCATAATCTTCATCTAGCTTTGACTTTTTATGGTCAAGCTTTTTGTCATCGAACTTGCCATGGATTGATTTTTCAACAATAAGAGTTTCTTTATTGTATACTTTATAAGCTTTAAACCTTTCAGAGTATCCCAAAAAGATGCACTTTTGAGATCGTGAGTCAAACATGCAAATATTTTCTTTGGTATTCAAAATATAACAAATACAACCAAATATATGAAAATATAAAATGTTAGGTTTTATTTCTTTCCAAAGTTCATAAGGAGTCTTATTGAAAATATATCTTATATTTATTCTATGAATGTAACATGCAATGTTCACTGCTTTAGTCCAAAAGGGTTTGACAACATACGTTTCGTGAATCATGGTGAGTGCCATTTTCTGAAGAGATCTGTTTTTTCTTTTTACAACACCATTTTGTTGAGGTATTCTGGGGATCTAAAGTTATGTAAATACTATTCTCTTCACAAAAAATTTCAAAAAGTTTGTTTTCAAATTCACTACCATTATCACTACGAATTATTGTAATACATAAACCTTTACCCATGTCCATTTGGAATAGCCATCAACAATTTTAAGTGCATACTTTTTACCGCAAACAAAGGTAGTCCTTACGGGACCAAATAGACTTTTCTTCCATCATATGTCATGAACATCCACTATCTAGGTACCATGACTCATGTTTTATCTTTGTTGCTAAGGATATTTGCAAGATAGATTATTTTGTTTTTAGGTACCCACATTTGATTGGGTCCTTGTTTGTTAGTTATGAAAGATATGTCTTTCCATGTTTTCAACATATGACAAGTACTCTATTATGACATTTCTTAAGGAAATATTAGCATGTAGTTTCCAATATAATACATTTCGGAGTTTCCTCTAGTTTCTCAAAACCAATACCTCTTTTATTGTTTTTCTAACACCATAGACCGTATACGCTTGTGTACTTCTATTTATGTTGTTTGCAAGAAACTCTTGAAAGACAGTTTCATACTTAACAAAATTAAAAACATTTTCCTCTAAGGTCTTTGAAACATTATCCTTCAGAGTGTGATTTTTTCCTTTTTATATTTTTAAAATCTTATTCAAGGGAATTGTACTTTTTCTACTAAGATGATGAGCTTTTCTAAGATTTTTAGTTTGAAAGATAAGTTGTGATTTTTGTTGAGAAACTCATTTAACGTAACTATAAGTTCATTTCAAGCTAGATCACATAATACCACAATTTCCACATCAATAGATTCATTATCAGGGAAAGAGTTAGATTAAGAGCGAATGTTTGCCATCAGAGACATGTTTGCTTGCTTTTCGTCTTCGTTAGAAGATTCATCGGAGTATGTAGACATCATGCGCTAGGACACTCTGGTTTGAAATGACCTAGCTCTTTGCAATCATAGCAGATGATTTTCTTCTTTTCTGAATTTTCTTTTCTTTCTTTGTTATTTGTGGATCGTCTTAAATCTTTTTAAGGAAATAATTTCCTTTTGTCATTACACATGCGCTAGGTTTTCTTTGAGATGAAAGATAGTTCTTCATCATCTCAGTCTTTACTCTGATCATTTAATTCACTTTCCTATGAGTCCTCATTCGCTTGCATAGCCTTGGAACTTGCTTTTATTCCTTTGAATTTGAGAGCCAAAGACTTTGGCTTATTCTTTGGTTCATCTTCAATTAGTTCAATCTGATGGGATCTGATTGAACTCATTAGTTCTTCCAGATGAAGTTTGTTAAGGTCTTTAACCTCTTGAATAGGTGTAACTTTTGGTCTCCACATGCTAGGTAAACTTTTGAGGATCTTCTTCGCATGATCAACAATAGTGTAATTTTTTTTGAGAACTTTTAATACAAACACTATGGTTTGGAATCTAGAGAACACTTTTATTAATGTCTTCATCCTCTTCTATCAAAAAGAGTTCATACTTCTCGACAAGCAGATTTGTCTTAGCTTCGAGCACTTGTTTACTTCCTTTATAGTTAGGGACCAACATGTCGAAAATTCTTTTTGCTATTTCTTAATTACTGCACTTTTCGAACTCTTTTAACGTGATGGCGTTCATCATAAAGGTTATAGCTTTATAATGCATCTTAAATTGTTTCTTTTGATCAATGTTGAGTTATTTTCTGGATATTTCAACACCAACAACATTTTCTGCTTATTAGAATCCCTTCTAACAAATGATGATATGTGCCCACTATATTATCCTTTCAAAAACACAGATATTTATCCCAATAATAGACTTGCACTTGAAAACACTATTTTTGTATACTTTATAACATATATAAACTCTTTGAATTGAAGAACATTTATCTGAGTTATTTGTATCTTCATTTTATCCTTGTTAAGATTGCTCACTTGACTTTACAATTGATTCAAGATTAGACTCCAACAGTTTGTGAAAATAATCTTATAGTTATTTGAAAGTGTTATGGTGAAAAAGATTAACACTCACCATTTATAAAAGATAAAGGATGAAAATAAATTAAAAAATAAATAAAGAACCAAAATGAATATCGTAGGAATTGAATTTATATTTAAGTCGTTTTATTATTATGAATTTTTGAAATATTTTATTGGGAGTTATATATATGAATTTTGAAAATTCGTATTTTATTCACTTTGAACTGTTTTATATAATTATAAACTTTAATATATATATATATATATATATATATATATATATATATATATATATATATATATTACCAATTTTTCTTAATAATAAAGTGATAAAAATAGTTTAAAGTAGTAAAATGGTAAAGCAGTAAAATAGTAAAATGGTAATAAAGCGATAAAAATGATCAGGTTTCAAAAAAATGTGGAGTACGACATTCTTACAAAACATATTCTCTGTTTTATCATCAAAAGTAAAGGTGTGATACACAAACAAAAGACATGCCAAAAAGTGAAAGGTTAAATGAAAAAAAGTGCATAGTACATGAAATAGTGTAAAGAAAACAAAAATGATTTCAACTTTAATTAAAATTATCTAAAAAGTCACATAATTAATTATTATTACTTAACAATTTAAAAGTTTTCAAATTACATTGTATCAAAAGAAACTTACAATTGATGCTCTTTAAATGATCTTTAGAAGGGTGTTGGCAAATGGTCACTAACACCTATTGATAAGAGTTTCTTCATGTTTTTTATTTTCATCTATTGACGATAGAATCATGGAGTCTTTCTCTAGATATTCGTTTATTCACTTGTACACCCTATTTCAATCCTGATTCAGTTAAAAAAACTAATGTCCAATGTTGAGTTAGAATTCATGGTATTCGTCTTGAATATTAGAGACCACAAATTATTTTTATAATTGCAAGAGGTTTTGGTATCCCCTATGTAACATCCCATTTTTTCATAATTCCTGTGCAATCAAAATATATAATTACACATGTAAATTCAAACAAATAAACAAGCCATAATTTAAAGTATCTTTATCAGATAATTTAATACTCATATTGTAAGATTCAACAATGTCGCACCAAAATAATAAATGGTATAGACTAGAGTTCAACAGAAATAAATTTCGCTGAACACTACTACCCCTACAATTAAAAGAGATGCTCCATCTATTCTTCTGAAAACACCCCTGGATGTGCAAGTAAATTAGAAGTGTCATATGTCCAAAAGTAAGGGTCATCTCCAAAGTACTTATCAATAAATAAATAAAAATACAAATATAACAGTATAGTATCTACATAATTAATAACACTTATTTCACCCAAACGACAAGGAGGTACAATACATCAATTATCTTTATAAAGCACTAACCACACCTCAATCTATATGCCAATGTAATGATTCCGGAATATCGCCTCCCCGCAAGGGCTTCGTGGGTCCTTCCAAGCAACACCACTAACTCAAAATTCCCGCAAGGATCTGTGAGCTCCAACCAATTATGGACGCACCACACAACTATGAATGAATGCATGAATGTAAACACTTTTTTAATAAATCATTAATATAATGTGAGGTTAACTTATTAACGACAACATATTTGCACCTTCAGAATTAACAGCAACATGTTAAGTACAACCATTGTAACAACGTATCATATAATGTTCATTGCCCACCATTTGAACGTGTCAAGCACAACTATTATAACAACATATCATATAACATTTATTTTCCACACTTTGAACATGTTCAACACAACCACTATAACAACATATCACACAACATTTATTTTCCACAATTTGATGAAAATTATTTCAGCATAATATATATTTAATCTCACACATTCCAAGATAAACACAACCATACATAGATATAATTAGAGTGATGCCCTCTCCGATATAAGTGTCGTTATTAAAATACTCATGCAGCGATATTTGCTCTAAATGTGCTACACCTTCACAAATTAATTTACTTCTTACTTAGTGCCAAAACCTTTTAGTTTTATTTTTTATAGATTGACGTACAAAAATCTATTACTAGCTAGTGTGACTGTTATTACAATAAAAATGAGATAATAGACTTCATAATAATCTATTTCCAACGATATTAAGAACTTTTCATTCCTTTCATTTCCTGTGTAACAATGCATCAGTGACTATCTTAATTTATTTATTTTTCTAAGGCCATAAGAGTATTTTTTTGTTATTTTGTGCTAACAATTGATCCTATAGTCTGACCCATTCACTACATTATCTAAACATCATAACACATATATAACACCTATATTCTTGATAGTTGATTAAGATACAAAAATCAATAAATGAAATGTTGTTATCTACCAACAATAAAGATACAATTAGAGAGACATATTCTTCGATCAATTTTATTCTATTTTTCCAGAATATCAATAAGGGGTTTTGTTCTTCTACCAAAAAAATGGTTATATACAGTTAACATGGTCATAGTTCAAGGATTCTTACTTGAGGGGCTCTACTCCTGAAATATAAAAATAAAATAAAATGCTTGGATGTTACACCCTTGCCTTTGATGGAGTAACTAGTAATAAGAAATTTGGATATTATGCACACACACAAAAAATGGTGGACCTTCCTTCTTCTTAAAAAAGATTGCTATATTTTTAATGTGGATGTTGAGTTTGAAAAACTCCTACTTGGATGCTCATCTTGTCATGTTATTGGTTATTTATAAGATAACAGTCATATAGAATATGATGAAAATGGAATCCTCATAGGAAAGAAAAGATATATAAGATGAGCTTCACGTGAAAGATCCAATTTTGTAAAATGACCTTTTTGTGGTAGATGATGTGGCTACTAGATGTGATGAAAGACATGACAAGGAACATACAACAAGATCAAGAATTTGGCTATTCAAAAATCATTTTTGAGACACTTTAGGAAAATGAGGTCTATGTTACTCGTAATGCAAATGTTTTTCACAATCTTAAACTTGTTATTTTGTAAGATAGATTTTGTACTAATACAGGGAATGGTCACGTTGAAGAGTCTTCACCATCTCTTGTAGAACATGCAAGCATAAATCATTCCCCGCGAGCTCTAAAAATATAATTCTCAAGGTCTTTAGATCCACCTCATCTCATTCAGATAACATAGAACAACAAAGAAAAGATAATCAATATAGAGATATGTGTATCATGAGTTCTTACATTGATAAAGTGTCAGAGGAGAACATGAGGCATCCAAAAGTTATTGTCGTTGTAGATAATTTAAATCTTAGGCTTTGCTAATGACATGGAGGTATTGCAACATCTTTTAAAAGATAAAGATGATGGAGAAATGATATACTTGTAGAGTTGTTCTATACTATCAATGAAGAACCTTTAAAAGCTTTTTTTTTTTTTTTCGTTTTACTTAATAATAACTTTTAGCTTAAAAAAACACTAAGAATAGTTTTTGATAAAATTTTTAAGTAATTTTTTTTATTATATAAATATATTTAATTTATGATAAGTTGTTATATATTTATAAATTAACCTGTGCAACACACATGTATCACCTCTTTTTTTTGTAATGAAATGGTATATAAAATATAATTTATAGTGTTTTATGTAATATTAATAATATAAATAGATATAAATTTTTTTCCCATAATCTAACAATATATTAAAATAAAAAAATAACAAAATTATCCCAATACAGATAAATTATTACATATGAGTTATGAACCTCATAAATATCCATTGTGGTATTCTATATTACTTATTTAAATGTTTAGTATTAAAAAGTATTTTAAAATAATTTTTTCATATTGGTAGTTAATATTCACAATATATAATAAATAATGTATTCAAATTTAATTTAATTTTATAAATAGTATTAGTCTATGAGATGTTGTACATTTATGATTTACGTCATTCGAAGAGGGTTTTGAAATTCTAGAATCATGTGCACTAACATACAAGCATTGCATAAGGGTGCTTTGTAACACAAGTCATGTTTGTTATATGATGATATATCAATATGCATGCTTGTTTATCACTTAATACCATGTCATGTTATGCTTTTGTGCTTTGTATTTTCATATATATGTTGTTTTTAGGTTGTGATCATTTACTATTATTGTGGGCTGAGCTTAAGCCCCAAGTTCTTAGAACTTTGGATTGTGTGGGAATTACAACAACGTCGAAGATTTGGATTGGCAATTGGAAGCCATGAGGTTTAATTAATGCCCCTCGTGGATCCTCAGTACCAAGTGATCCTCACTTAGAGCTCAAGATCAGCTTAGTGTTTTATTTAAGGGTTTTATTTATTTTCCCTTCCTTATTGCAATGATGTTGTTGCAATGGAAATTATATATTTGAAACAGTTGTGACTTTTTTGTTGAAATAATTTTATATAATGCAACAATGATTCTAATCGTCATTTTTGGAAAAGAATTTTACAATAAAATATTTTACTCTTATTTAAATTAAAAGACGATTATGAATATTTTTTTATGCAGAAGTGTATAGTAGTTTTAGTATTTTAAAAAAAATTACACTCTCGTTGTTAATAATTATAGTGTTACAATCATTATTCTCATTTAACACCGTATCACTCCAAAGACTTATAATACACATATCTAAATAATGATCTTCACTTGCTATTTTAGTTTCATCAGAATAAGAAGATCTAAATCCAAATACCTCTCTTATTGCATTTTTAAGTTTGTTTCTATTGACACATTCACAAGGGTTCAATTTAATTTTATAAAGTGTATTAAATATATTTAATAATGCTTATTTTACTCAAATTTTATAATGCTTAAAATCTTAGACAAAAGACAAGATATTATATTTTATAAGTATCAATTAAATACTCGCAATATATATAGAGTAGCTTAAATCAATTAAGAATGAAAAATTATTTTCGTTGGGTTCTATTTCAATTTGATTATTATTGGTACTCAGCTTAATAGACTTTTTTGTTTCTAATTTTCTATGGTGTTTTTTTGTGATTGAGAGCGAACAATTGGGCGAGGCGGGGAATAATTAATGGTTGTTTGATATGTGAGAAATTATATATAAACTAGATGCTAACCCGCACCTTGTGCGGGTAATATGTAATTAATTATTATGTGTGTAAATAAGTTAACATAGAATTATAGAATTAATATTTGTTTAATTAAAGAAAAATGTACATTATTATTTATGCAAAAGAATAAAAATTTGTTTTTGAAATATAAAAATTGTGTTTTTTGTAGTACATAACAAATAAAATATAAAGGTTTCTTGATCGATATTTAGTGATGAAACTGACACAAACTGAATACAGAAAAAGTGAAATATTGCAAATTCGTTCTACCTTTTACGTAGAAGCATGTTTCAGCGAGCTTTAATTAATTAATTCGGATATTAATTAATTAATTTCATAAGATTTATGAGTAATATTTTATGTATTATAAATATAGCTATCTTATAATATTACTCTATTAATTTGTAATAATTGAGTATGATTAGGAAGATTAAAATGAGGAAAAATCATGCTTATCACAATCATCTAATTTAATTTTTTAAACTTTTTGTAAAATTCGCATAATAACTTATAATATTTGATAATTGTTTTCCTCCTTGTACTTTGATTGTCAATTTGTTTTTCAACATATAATGGTACTTACATTTATTTGATGAAATAAAATGTAAAATACAAACCCAAAAATAAGATGTAAAAAGTTAAAAATATGATTGAATATTTAATATTTTTTAT
>JBBPBP010009778.1:33727179-33766901 GCA_037974735.1 Cicer chorassanicum | reverse complement strand
GTTTGAAATTTATTTTATTAAATATTTACATATACTTTAAATATAATTTTAGGTATTTAAAAGTTTTAACTAATTGTTTGTGCAATTGAATTGTAGTTATGTTGATATGTATCAAAAATAAATTCTATTGAAAACTAATTTATGTAATACTTAATTTTCATTTATTAACATTCAAATTTTCAATATAATTAGGAAATTTAAAATCAAAAATAGCATTCAATTACAAATAAATAATTTAATTGATGAAAGTTGAGTGTTAACATATTTTTTCAGAATACATGTATATTAAACTGTTATTCATTATCTTTTTTAACATATATATATATATATATATATATATATTAATTTTAACTAAATTCGTGTATTTTAATAATTGGAAGTAACTTTTTTTTAATAATTTTTAATAAATTCATATAGTTCGAAGAGTTACCGCGGAGGGACGTTGCCACTTTCTTTGCAGAGAGTAATCTGAATTTATACCGATTTACCGTTGAGATAATACAAAAATTAGATAAAGAGCATTTATGACAATATTTATGAGTGATTAGGTGGTTTTTTTCTATTGAATTTATTAAGTAATTGAATTTTATGTAATCATTACTGACCCCTGGAATAATTGTGCATGATAGTGTAATATATTACTCCGGAGGGACGTTGCCACTTTCTTTGGAGAGAGTAATCTGAATTTATACCGATTTACCGTTACCATATTGAGATAATATGAAGAATTAGATAAAGAGCATTTATGACAATATTTATGAATGATTAGGTGGTTTTTTTCTATTGAATTTAATGAGTAATTGAATTTTCAATGTATGAAATCATTACTGACCCCTGGAATAATTGTGCATGAAAGCAAGATTTATACTCATAAGTATGAAAGCAAGATTTATACTCATAAGTGTAATTGATAGTGTAATATATTACTCATAATAAAAAAATGCATTATAAAAATATTGTAGAAAAATGTAATGAGTAATTGAATAGAATTTTCGAGTAATTGAATTGAATTTTCAACGCATGAAATCATTGAATAATTGTGTATGAACGTGAAAGGAGAATTGATAACGTAAAATATTACTTATAATTGATTGACATAAATTGAAAGTAATGAAAAATGTCTAATAATATTATAAAATAATTTATAAAAAAATGCATGATAAGATAACAACAAAATAGATTTGGGGGTTTGTGTTTATAATTGATTGACATAAATTGAAAGTAATGAAAAATGCCTAATAATATTATAAAATAATTTATAAAAAAAATGCATAATAAGATAACAACAAAATAGATTTGGGGGTTTGTGTTATGTATACAATTTGATAATAATCTAGGTAACATTTCACGATTTCAAAAAGTTATCGCGGAGGGACGTAATTGTGTATGAAGGTGAAAAGAGGATTGATAACGTAAAATATTACTCATATAATATAATTGATTGACATAATAAGATGACAACAAAATAGATTTGGAGGTTGTATACAATTTGATAATAATCTAGGTAATATTTCAGGATTTCGAAGGGTTACCGCGGAGAGACGTCGAAGCAGAAGCCGACCGCGGAGGGACGTTACACTTTTTTGGACCGCAGAGGGACGAAGATGTTCTTAGCTTGTTGGAGGATATTAAGATGAAGGAGAAATTGTCCGGAGAGAGGGGAAAGGTAGAAAGTGAACAGGGAACTCTCCAGGAAGATGTAAATTGTTTAAAAAAATTAGGGATTAGAAGGATTAAAAGAGGGGTCCGGAAAGAGGGGAAAGGTAGAAAGTGAATAGGGAACTCTATAGGAAGATTTCCACATCAGCTTTGCAGCTGAGGTGGCAAATGTGCGCATACGTGGGCGAAATATGATGAGGTGGCAGCGGGGCTCTTTTAATTATATATAATAGATTAGTTAAATGATATTTTGATTAAGTCATAACTGATTAAAAATTATGTGAAAGTTACGTTTGTGTATAGATTATAGTTTGCAAATGGCCTACTTTCAACCATGACTTTGTATACCATATAAAACATTTAATTTTGCACTTGTCTGTAAATGATTAAAAAAAAAAAACTCATTAGTGGAATTTTACCTTTTTAAGTGAGTTTTGTGTCCGAGTTAACAGCAAACGATTTAATAAACATGTTTCTTGAGTTGTTTAATGAACTGACTTTACAGAGTTTCGTCGTGTTAAGTTGATTCAGCTTAACCGACTTAAACATCATAAATTCAGTTCAACAAATAATCTTTTTAAGTCGGTTCTTTTGATCAACTGACTTAATAGATAGAGTTAAAATAATTATTTTTTAAATAAGTTTTTTATTTTGTTTTAATGCTCCTGCTCCATACATATATATAATATTTCGTATTAAATTTCAAATCAAAATTTTGTACTTCCAAACATAATTTTATATAATATCTAATAATCAAATTATACAATATTAGAAGTTCATACAAAATATAGAGTACAAAGAATATGTCTCCCATTTCTGGCTACTCACAAGACGAACAATGATTTAGATGGCCATTAACAAAATTTCAAAATCACATTATAGTCATATTCAATAGACATATATTCAATGTTATTTTCTTCAATTAATTCCAAAATAAAATTCACACAGCGTTCTTGAATTTCTTTAATTTGATCTAGATGAAATGATTTCGAGTCATCAAATATCTGAACATCGTAATTGTAGGAGGAAAATGGTATTGGGTGCAATTTTAGGAGTCATACATACCTATCGTAATCGCAGTCAGCATTTTTGAAATTTCAATTCCTTTAGCCTTACGGCTTTTGGATTGTTGATAGGAAGCTACCTACCACCCTTGAAGTGAAAATTTTAGTTGCAGAGTAGAATTAATTATCATATCCAAATGCAAAAATAAACAAAGGATGAAAGATCCATGGGTATTAAAAGTGACCTCATTGTTATGGCATGCTAGAGAGAGGATGCTCTAATTTATATAGTAGAGGAGTGAAGTTGACAGAACTATGGGTTGTTTAATTTATAAGAAAATTACTTTGTTACTTAATATTTAGTACTAATAGGTATTGTCACCCTATATATGTATCCACAACAGAACTATATTTCTTCATCTTCTTTACTTCAAAAATCTCATTGAACTTCTTATTTTTGGATCTTTCTTTTACCTCTTCACTTGAGATTCTCTTCCCCTTCTCCCTCCTCCTCTTAACATTCTTTGTTGAGTTTCCTGGATGTGACCAAGTTGGCTGGGACAGGCTCCCATGTTGTACGCCTCCATCTCGTTATACAAAGTCCTAATACTTTGACTTTCTTTTATTACTTTAAAATCAATCATTTTATATTTAAGAAAAGTCCATCTAATATGTAATAATTTGGATTAATAAGATTGGTTAAAAAATTATATTTTCTTATTATTTATTGTTGTTTGCCTTTAATTTTATTAGATTTTTTGTGTCTAAATATGTGCATGTGTAGATCAAGTTTTTTTTAAGTAACTTTTGTTAGTGTTACTTATTAATAACTCATTGAAGATGTCAAATTTAACTCTTGAATATTTGTATATTATGCATGGATTATTATATATAATTTATATAAAATTAATATTTAAAACATTCAAAGATTATGTGAGATATGTAATCAAAACGTTGAGAAATTATGCAAGTAGCTATTGCTACCGGTTATTAAGAATATAGGAATGTGAGAATAATATGCTATTTGAATCTAACACATGTAGTTGTACATGTCATGTAGGCAAACATGATATCTTGATAAAATGACGTACAAACACTTAGTGGTTACTATAATCCATAAACCTAGCAATGGGAGAATTCAACAACGCGATAACTTATTTGAAAAATATTTCAATAATTAAAATAAATAGTTACTTTTCAAAAAATAATGAAATAATAATTTTTGAAATAGTAAATTATTACAATAATTCCCACATATTTAATTTTTTTTAAAAGATTAAAATTGAAAAACTTTCATTGATTATACCATTTAAGAATTCAAAAAACTTTATAATCTTTACGAATTCAAAAAACTTTATATGTTATAGGTCTGCGAATCACATTACATCCCCACAATTCTTGCTATTACACCATTTTGCACAAAAAAGGGCGTGCGCGCGCTCGATATTCATGAGTGCTCTAGAGATTTGCCATGATCTCATGCAAGTGGCGACACTTGACACCCATATAAGAGATTTCCTCAAATGTATGCTGCAACTCATACGCCACCCATAAGAGATATGAAAATTGTTCGTTAAATGCTTCATAGCTTAACCTCTCATAAATACAATGTAACACACCGATTCTTAAAAGCACGAGTGTATTATTTTAAATAAAAAATCAACTCAATAAAAATAATGAATCCCAAAACTAAAATGAGAAGGAACATAAATAGATATAACATACATACCAGTAGGCAAAATTATTTTGAGACAGTAACCCGAAAATATACAAAACCAGAAAATACACCGAGACCATGGCACCTAAAAGATCATCGATCATACTCTTTGGTATTCTCGGCAAACACCTACGTAGAAATGTTTCTCCAAGAAAGATATCCCCCATGGTGACGTCAAAAAATTGGAACATGGATCCACCAACAAAAGTTAGTTGTCAAAGTATGTCATAGATACAGCCATCCTAGAATAAAATAAGTACAACCACCAAAAGAGGAACTACGACCCTATACAAAATCTTAATCTAATCAAAAGACTAACAACTATAGTATTTTGGGTGACCTCTATATGCAACACATGTCCCATCTAACGCGATATCCCTCCTCAAAGTAACCTCCCACGAGATATGTGGCTTTAGTGGAGCTAGGATTTCAAGACAACTCTCCACCTTCGAGATAGACGGTAAAGGATCGTAGACCGGGACATGGAGCTCTAACGCAGCCCGGGGTGACACCAACCAAAGTATCAATGGTCCGTCAACAAAACCCTAGTCCCCGACCAACCTATATGGTCCTATTATGTCTTCAACCTCCAACATCGGCCCTTTGCCCTTCTTTGCAGCTCTAAGTCCGAACAAAGCGCTCCTCACTCTGTAGGTGGGAGTCACTACTCCTATTATGGCCTTCATCTCACTCAAGCTATATCATCCCCTACATCCAACCTTGCACCACCATCCTCAATTACCAAACATGAAGGTACGAGGTAGTCTATCCTCAGAAGGGTAAAGTGGACCACCCAATCATGTGATACCACCTTGTGGCCCATCACAGTCACCACTAACTATCAAATGCATAATCATACTCTAACTCTTTCACAACAATTATTATGTCAATGCAGCTATTAAAAGACTCTACTTTTAATACTCATCATACACTAATAATTTTCAGCACTTTTTCACATAGGATACTCTTGACATATTATCATAAATGAAATTCATAACATATAGTAAACATATATAATCAGTTATGAATACATAATAACATTACCAAAATTTATCACAAAGTCAATCATCTGTCACAAAATAGGTTCCTATATGCAAACTAAAAATTTGGAATGAGCCATTTAAATTGCAAACATCTAAAAACACAAGTGTGAATTCCTCTAAAATGCATGACACTTTAAATCAAGAATAGTTTTAAGTTAAACCAACACTCAAAACTATAATATATAATCCTTATCCAACTATTGCCGTCAAATATATTATGTGGTTTTTGCCCACTGTATTCACTACAAGATTTTTTCTAAAATTCATTCAAGGCTTTAATCTTTACACAAAGTCTCTCAAATCCTTTTTATTTTTTATAAAGAAACACACTTTTCATAATTATTAGTTTTTCAAACTTATTCCACATAACCTCAAAAGTCTTCAACTTTAACTAACAACACCATCACTTGTAAAAATCTCCAAAGTTCCAACTTCAATATTTTTGTCGCTTTACAAAAACTCTAAAATGTTAAACAATAAAATCTTGATCGAAACAATGTGCCCCTTACTCCTGCGGTAGGAGTCGCCACTCCTATTGTGGCCTCTGCCTCACCTCTAGCTATAGCATCCCCTGCATCCAACCATGGACCACCAATCCCAAGTACCAAACCTTAAGGTCCTGGGTAGTCTATCATCTCGTGTGTGAGACTCACTTGAAAAACAGCATTGGCCCTGCTACTAGTCGTCACCGCTTCCCTGTATAAGTAGCCCTGCTTGAGATCGAGTGGTATGCCCAAGAAGTAGACAAATATCGATTAGGCAAGTCATGCAATGTTTGCAACGTCAGAGTAATCGTTGGTAGAAGGTAATCCGACATCGTTTGAGGGCATAGCCCAATTTCCACAGTAATTGTAAAGGATCACCAACCAAAAATAACACATATCATTTAACAAGTATAACATGGTATCAAATGATGAAGCATAACATGTATGCACATATATGATTATAACAAATATGACTCGCATTACAAAGCATTCTAACTTGATGACTATATGTTAGTGCACATGATTTTGGAATTTCAAACTCTCCTCGAGGGGCGTAAATCATAAATGTACAACCTCTCCCTGAGAAGTACTATTTACCAAGGTGTAGTCGCTCACAGACTAGCATGATTTACTATAGTGCAGTCTCTCACAAAGTAGCACGACTCAATAATCCTTATAAGGATAAGGTTGACCATCTAATCACGTCATACTACCACGAGGCCCATCACAGTTACCCCCTAACTATAAAATACATGAGCATACTCTTACTCTTCCACAACAATTATTATGTAAATGCGACAATTAAAATACTCTACTTTTAATACTCATCATACACTAATAATTATCAACACTTTTTCACATAGCATACTTATGACATATTATCATCAATGAAATTCATTACATATAGTAAACACATATCAATTATGAATACATAATGACATTAACGACATTTATCATAGATTAAAACATCAGTTAAAGAAATAGGTTCCTATATGGAAACTAAAAATTTGGAAGGACCTATTTACCTTGCAAACATCTAGAAACATAAGCGTCGATTCCTCTAAAATGTTTCGTACAATAAATCAATAATTGTTTTAAGTTAAACAAACACTCAAAACATTAAAATATAAGCGTCATCCAACTATTACCCTCAAATATATTCTAGCTTTTTTCCCACTTTTTTCACTAAAATGTTTATTACTAAATTTCATTTAAGGCTTTAATCTTCACAAAAAGTCTCTTAACTCCTTTTTATTTTTGATAAATCAAACACACTTGTTTTCCTAAAAATCCACTTGTCATAATTGTTTTTTTCAAATTTATTCTTTTCTTAAAACTTTTTGCATATAACCTCAAAAGTCCTCAACTTTTACTTACAATACCTACACTAGTTAAAATTTCCAAAGTTCCAACTTCAATATTTTTGTCACATTACCAAAACCCTAAAATTTTCAAAACACCATCTTGGTCCAAACAAAGTGCCCCCTACTTCTACGGTTAGAGTCGACACTCTTACGACGGCTTCCATGTCACCTCCAGCTGCAGCATCCAAAAAATCTAACCATGCATCACCATCCCCACGTGCCAAACCTAAACGAACGGGGTAGTCTATCATCTCGTGTATGAGACCTACGTTAAATACTACATCGGCCCTGCCACTTGTCAACATGATAACTCGTCATGATATGCATATTTTTCATTGTTGGTAGTCTTATTTATCTTTAATCATTAGTTAATTTAAGGAGTTATGTGATATATTTTGTTGATTTTAGTTATTGGATTTAATAAAATAGTTATGTTCTTATTTCCTTGATTAAGTAGAGATTTTTTGTAGTTTTGCGTTGTTTCTTTGTTTTAATGCAGTGATGAATTTGGGTGAGAAATCAACATCACCTATGTAGAGTATTTCAGCCACATATGGAGTTATAGATATCCAATTGGAGTCAAACAAAGTGCAAAAGAAAGCTAACATCCCTAACTACAACTTTCATTAAGACACCGGAACCAAATTCGAACTCAAAAGAGAAGACAAATGCAGTAAATGTCAGACAACAGATGATGTGCGCCTAAAATGCAAATTCTCGCGTCTGGGGCGCATTTCTACATGTTTAATTCTGTCCAGACGTGCCTAGAGAAAAAATGATACGCCTAGGGCGTGTGACGTGCTGCATAGTGCATAAAAATGCATTTTTCTAACTTTCTAGTTATCTTTTTGGCTATTGGGAAGTTTGAAGACTTGTGCCCTAGTAGAGAAACTCAAAGACGGCTGAATCTAACACCATTGAAGGAGTTTTATCAAGAATCATTCATAAATCTTGCTTTTAATTCTTCTTTAATCTCAATCTTTGGTATTTCTATTATGAGTAACTGAACACTATTTGTTAAGGATGAGTGAAACAAGATGAAACCATTATTTGTCTAATTTGACTTTTAGTTATACGAATGAGTTTATTGCATTATTTTTGTCATCTCTATGCTTAATTCCTTTTATTGCTAGATCAACTTTAAACTATTTTTCGATTCGTATTTTGAAACGACAATGGACTTTACAAATGCTTGAGATGAGAAATTCATGATATTGTAGTCTATGGATAGATGTAGGTCATGAAACCAATTGAATTATTTGCAGAGGCAATAGTTTAATAAGAGAATTCTTGTAAAGTAAAGCTTAATTTAATCTTAAATCCACTAAGGAATTAGGGGCTACTTTGGAATTAAAGGTTCTGTCACTAAGACATTAGGGCAAGAATAATAAAGAGAATTCGATAATAGTTCAATAAAGGAATTTAGTAACTAGGATCAAATTAGATATCTAGGTTGGATTCGAAGTGAAACTCATTCGTGACATCTTTCTTTTATAAAAGTTAAATTTTATTACTCTTGTTAGTTTCAAATATTATTTCAATCAATTCAGAAACTTTTTTTTTTCAATTTTAGTAATTAAACACAATTCAATAGTAAAACGCAATCCTTTAGTTCGACACTCGGTACTACTGTTTTAATTATTACTTGCAACGATTCAGTGCACTTGCTGAAACGGGTCGTATGCCCTACTTAAGAACGGGTCGTATGGCCAAGAAGTTGACAAATATTGATCATGGAAGTCATGCAACGTTAGAGTAATCCTTGATAGAAGGTAAATCCGACATTGTCTAAGGGCATAGCCCAATTTCCACAATAATTGTAAATGATCACCAACCAAAAATAACATATATCATTTAACAAGTATAGCATGGTATAACATGATGAAGTAGAACATGTATACATATATATTATTATAACAAACATGACTCGCTTGATAAAGCACTCTAATGCAATGACTTTATGTACCGACTCTCCTAGAACAAACTATTTACCGATGTGCAGTCTCTCATAAACTAGCACGATTTACTATGGTGCAGTTTCTCACATAGTAACATGACTCAATAATCTTCATAATGATACGGTGGACCATCCAATCACGTGATACCACCTCGTGGCCCATCATGGTCACCACTAACTACAAAATGCATAAACATACTCTGACTATTTCCTAATAATTATTATGTAAATGCAACTATGAAAAGACACTATTTTAATACCTGTTATACACTAGTAATTTTCAACACTTTTTCACAAAGCATACTCATGACATATTATCATCAATGAAATTCATAACGTACAGGAAACACATATTATCAGTTATGAATACATAATAAAATTAACATCATTTATCACATATTTAAACAATAGTCACACAAATTTTTTCCTATATGCAAAACTAAAAATTTGGAAGGAGTCTTTACCTTGCAAATGTCCAAAAACTCAAGCGTTAGTTCCTCTAAAACGCCTCGTACCTTAAATCAAGAATTGTTTTAAGATAATCAAACACTTAACACTTTAAGATACAAGCCTAATCCAACTATTACCTTTAAAAACCATGTGTCATATATTTTTTTTCAAACTTTTTCTTTTCTTACAATGTTTTCCACATAACCTCAAAAGTCCTCATTTTTTACTTACAACACCAACACTTTCTTAAAATTTCCAAAGTTCCAATTTCAATCATTTTGTCATATTAAAAAAACCCTAAAATTTTCAATCACACTTTGAGTAAATTTTATTAGGTTTTCAACAATATTTAAAACCAAAATCCACAACCTTTTTGTACACAACAAAAAATTCGAAATCCCAAACCCTAACACTTAATTTTTGGTTGGGCCAACACTAGATAGGGAGGGGAAGAATTTCTCTTCAAAAATTATATTTTCAACGATTAATAATACAAAAACTTAAAGATCAAAATTACCAAAATAAATTCATTCTTTTATAGAAATTCAAATTTTTTTTTAGATCAACTATCACAATTCAAGTTCCGTTCTAGTTAAAAACTAAATTTTTTGCAAACTCAGTATTCTAAACAAAATTTTCTTTTAGATCATTTCCTACGGTAAGTAGATCTACAAAATTAACAAAAGAAAGTAACATCTTAACATGGTTCATTTATGTGAAATCACATAAAAATGTTCAAAATCAAAACTTTCTTTTAGATCCAATTCTAAAACCAATGGATCTAAAACATTAACAAAGAAGTAATAACTTTCAAACATATTTCTTTTTTGTAAAAAAAAAAACAAAAATGCTGAAAATTAAATTTTTCTTTGAGATTTTTTGTCATAAGGTAAGGATCTACAACATTTGTGAATGGAAACATTTAACTACTCAACTTCACAAAAGATAAGAAGAAGAGATTTTTTTGTTGTTGTTTATTTACCAAAGTTTTCAAAAACTCCAAGTTTGTAATACCACTTTACTTCAAAGATCCAAGATCAAACTCTTTCCTATCTAAGTAGAAGATATGGTTGTTCTTGTCACACTTAAGTAAAATTTGGTGTTTTGAGAGAGTGTGTGAGTGTCCAAGGAGAGGAAGAAATGAGGGGTGCATTGAGAATAAGTTTTTCAGAATCAGTTATACTTCAACAAATGTAATAGAGAATTGTTGTAAGCGTTTTTTTTTAAATTGTCTCTTCATTAGAGGATGCAACATAAAATGTTTAATCCACGTGACAGGAGTCTGTACACTTAAATAAATTATTAGCACAATATATCGTTCCCACAAAATAATTTATGTCATCGTTAAAACAATTAAGGGTCATTATTCTTCAAACTAATTTTGTTCAAACAGTCTTTCATCTAAAAACTCTCTACAATCTAATTGATATATGTTTCCTATGATAAACCTAACATAATTTGAGGTCTATCTCTATGAATCTTAATGGCAATGACATAAGATGTTTCCCTCGTATCATTTATATCTATGTTTTTAGAGAGAAATTTGTTCACCTCATGCAACAAACCTTTATCATTTGCTGCAAGCAAAATATCATCCACATATAGAGCTAGAAAACTAATGTTACTCCCATGAACCTTCTACTATATGCATTGATCCATGGGATTTTTGTAAGACCCTTAGTTTTAAATTCTAAATTATGCAAATTTAGTATATTTTGTGATGAATTGTTGTGGCATTTAACTCAATTATATTTTATTTTGGGAATTAAGTTCCAAAAGCTTATTTCTTTAGAGTTTGTAATATGTTTAATATATGTATATATTTATATATATATATATATATATATATATATATATTTTGAGATCCGATTAAAATTATTTGTCGAAGAATAATTTATTCATGTTGCGAAGAATTTAATACCGAGCAGTTTTGTTAAAAATATCACTGGTTGCTGAAAATTTTATCTGTCAATTGAGTTGCGACGAGAGTAGATATTTTTATCAAAATAGTTTGAGATGTGAGTGAAATGATGTCTGTAAGAATATTTATATATTTGTTGGTTTGGTTTAATTATAATACATACATATATATATATATATATATATATATATGAGAGGAAGGCAAGGAATCAGATAACTAAAACATTTTCCCTCCCTGCCTCGCGTTTTTCTTTCTTCCTCTATTTTAAGAAACCAGTATTGGTGGTTTTCTAAACCACACAAACACAAACCACCACTTCTTGTCTAGATTTAAGCTTCCATTCGAGAAGTGTCAGGAGGGAAAGTTACACCTCTCCACATTACGGTGCTTGTGAGCTAGCTTTTGAGGTGACGACACGAGTGAGAGTTTTCACCGTATTTGACTTCAGTAGCGGAAACAGTTGTAAAAGCGATAACTAAGGTAAAGGCTCCTTTCAAATTTCTAGTTTGCATATAGTGACTCTATATGTGTGATTGATATATGTTTAAGGTGTGATTGCGTGAAAAATCATTTTCGATGAGAATATATGTATTTTGAGTGAAAATACGGTTTGTTAAGTGTTATGAATTTATGAGTAAATATGATGTCATTAATGTATGAATTTATGATTAAATATTCGTAACTGTTAATATGTGCGTTATGAATTTTATAGAGGAAAAAAATGTTTTGAGTATGCTCTGTGATAACTTTGAAAAGTTGTTAGTGTTAAATGAGTATTAAAAATGGGGAATCTTTTAATAGCTGCTTTTACTTGATGATTGTGGTGAAAAGAGTCAGAGTGTGCTCATGCATTTCATAGCTTGTGGTGACCGTGATGGGCTACAATGTTAGTGGTGACCGCGATGGGCCACGGTGTTAAGTGGTGACTGTGATGGGCCACGGGATGGTTGCATGTGATTAGTTGGTCCATTTTATCCTTACGATGATTTAACTGATGTGTAAGGCCTGTGATAGGCTACACTCTAGTAAGTTTTGCTAGTCTGTGAGCAACTACACCTCGCTAATTAGTACTAAGGCCTGTGATAGGCGGTATAATTCTGATTTACACCCCTCGATGAGGGTTTTGTTTTGGGAATTCCATAATCATGTGCATTGGCATATACGCATTGCATTAGGGTGCTTGGCACGCGAGACATGTTTGTTATACAATGATGATTGTATATACATACTCGGTTGTTGTTCGTTATTGTGCCATAATTGCTTTGAGGTGTGAATTTGTGTTGATAAATTTCGATATAATTATGTGTTCATAATTGATGTTATGAATGTTTAATGTGTGATTGAGGTGTGAATTTGTGGAGATTAATTTGGTGTGATTTATATGTTCATAATTGATATTATGAATGTTTGAAGTGTTATTGATGGACTTTGTATCGTAAGTGTTAAATGATTTCGAACCATTTTCAAAACTGTAACATTTTTCGCAATTGTATTCAGCTACGACTAGGTTGTATTCGAATACGAAAATTGCATTTTTGCTACTGACTTGTCCTGTCTCGTATTCGGCTAAATCTTGTCTCGTATCCGAATACACGTATTCGACTACATCTTGTCTCGTATTCGAATACAGATGTGTAGTTTTAGCTATCGACTTAGCACTCGTATTCAGCTACGACGATACTGTATTCGAATACGACAGTGTAGTTTTGTTAAAAACTTCATTTTTCAACATTGTTAATGCATTTTTCACATATGAAAACCCTTTCAATTAATCTATTAAGATGAAAGGTTCTCTTGAGCATTTGAAATTTAAAATTTTCTCTTAATGCTATTTGTTAATTTCAGTTGGTGACCTTTTACAATTATTTTGGAAATCGGGTTTTGCCTTAAGATGATACCCAAGTTCATTCCACCGACTGTTACCTTGACAACGGAAACGTTGTTAGACTTCCCTAATTGAGACTCGCCGAGTGCTTGGGTATATGACCCCATCTCAAGCAGGGCTTCTTAAACGGGAGGGTAGTGAGGACTAGTAGGAAAGCTATGGCAGTATTTCTTGTGGAACTCACTCACAAGATGATTGATTATCCGGTACCTTCTAGATTGACGCTTGGGATGAATGGAGCTTGGGAAGTGCGAAGGATTCGGTAGTTAGAGTTGACGCAGAGGCCACTGTGGGAGCTGAGGATACAGTGGTTGGACCAGGGACTGGCGGAAAGGATAAGGCGCCGATGCCAGTGAAGATAATATTCCAAACACTCACGCTGTTAAAAATCAGAGTGTTACAATTTTCATCAAATCCAAATGAAGATAATATTCCATAGAATTTAAGATGCCTTTGACATGGGGTTTGTTTTGAACCATATATGAATTTCTTAAGTTTGCAAACCAAATGCTCACCGTCACTAGAAGACAACCCTTCGGGTTTGTTTCATATAAACCTCTTCCTCCAAATCACCATTAAGAAAAATTGTTTTCACATTCATGGGAAACTAATGCCAGGATAACACATAAATAATCTTTCTTAGATATAGGAGAGAAGGTTTTATGTAATCGATTCCTTCTTTTTAAGTAAATCCCTTAGTATTTATTATGGCCTTGTATCTCTCGATTTTACCTAATGACATTTTCTTAGTCTTAAATACCCATTTACAAACAATGGTCTTTGTCACATTAGGTAACTCAACAAGATCCCAAACACCATGGTTTTTCATGGAATTCATCTAATCAATCATGACATAGTACCACAAGTTTGACTCTTTGCAACTCATGGCTTGTGAAAAGGTTTTTAGAACATTCTCAACTCCAACATTAAAGTCAGATTCTTGTTGATACACAATGTAATTGTTAGGGATAGCTGACTTTTTTGGTCTAGTATATCTTCTCAATGTTGGATTTATATCTTATTGTGGATCATTTTGTTTAACTAATTGATCATCATTTTCATACATTTGTTTACCAATTTGATCTACTAAGTTATCGACGGTTTGTGATATCACAATGATGGTTGATCAACATCCATTAGATCTTGAGTGATGTTATGAATGACATCCAATATATCACCCGAAGTTGAAGCTTGAAACTCACTTTCATAATGCATAGAAAATAAGTTCCCAATTTGATCGCTGCCACTAATCAATTTATTTTCACGAACTTTGCATTTCTTGATTCCACCATCCTAGTTGTGTGAGATGGACAATAAAATATATAACATTGAGACCTTTCGTCATAACCAACAAAATGCTCACTAATGGTCATCGGGTCCATTATAAATCCCCACCTCACACAAACATCCCTAAACGTCCATATGTCACAAACTCACTTTTCATCCTTTAAATCATTCAAAAGGTGTCTTTTGGACACCATTCTTGGAACATGGTCGAAAATATACATAGTTGTTTTTAGTACTTCATTCCATAAGGATTTTCGAAAATTAGAGTTGCTAAGCATACTCTGTACCATTTCTATTCATGTTCGGTTTCTTCTTTCTGCAACACCATTTTGGTTCGCAGAACAAGGCATGGTGTGTTGGGCAGCAATCCCATGTTCTTGAAGAAACTTAGCAAATGGACCAGGTGCTTGTCCACTCTCAATGCATCTACCATTGTATTCACCACCACCATTCGATCTCACTAATTTTATTTGTTTTTCACACTGGTTTTCAACTTCAGCCTTAGACTATGTTTGGATATTTAAAAATGAGCAAAATGGAGAGGATCAGAACTTAGTGGAATTAAGTGGAGTGGAGCGAAGTGGAATAAACCATCCATTGTGAGAACAATATTGGTTTCAAGTACAAAAGATCCTACTTGTTTTGATGTTAGCAAAATCAGTTTGTGGGGACAATTTTAGGCACTAATGTTTTATTTAAGAATGCAATTTCAAGTCCACAAACAACATAGTAGGATATTATGAAATATCCTTTGATAAATTGGTCACAAAGTCATGAAAATTCCGTATTAAAAACAGATGAAAAAGTGCCTCTAAAACACTGCCTCTGATGATACAAAGCATTAGATTGTCTTTGCCTCTAATGGTATAAGTAGGTTTGTCGTGATTGCATTTTATTCTAATTCAATTCTCTTCTCAATGCATCTGTTGAAGACTGCCTCTAGTTATTGCTTCTGGTCTAATAATTCTGCTTCTAGTTACCCCTTACCTTTGGTCAATTAATATTGCTTCTAGTAATTGCTTCTGGTCAAGAAATCATGCCTCAGGTGTTCCTGCATATGGTCAAGAAATCATGCCTCTTATTGCCTTTGCCTCTGGTGTTCCTGTCTTTGATCCAATAATCGTGCCTCTAATTGCTCTTGCCTCTGGTCCAGTCATCGTGTCTCTGGTGTTCATGCCTCTAATCCAATAATTATGTATTTAGTTGCTCTAATCTCTGGTCAAGAAAACATGATTCATGTGTTCCTACCTCTGGTGTTCATAATTCTGGGTCCAGTACATTTTATTTCATCTAAAACTGAATTCCAAAAACAATTAGAAAAATTCTAAGTTTCAGTTTTATGCTCAACGGCTAGAATTTAACTCAATGAATATATTTTTGAAGACAACAAAGCACCATGCTGAAGGACAAACATATCATACGATGAAAGACACAAGGCCATTTCTTGAAGGACATTCAACCATACTTTAAAGGACAAACGCAACGTGACAAAGGCTTTTATAAATAGAACCTGATTTTGAATTCAAATAACACAACCGATTCTAAATTCAAATAACACAACCAATCACTACAACTTACAACAATCTTTCAAAGTGAAACAATATCAAATCACCAAGCAAAAACACTGAGTTAGAAAATTTTCAAATTTATCTAAGTGTTTGAGTAAGAAAAATCTAAGAGCTTATTATATAAACATCCTTTAGTTAGAAAGAAAATTTTAAAACCCACAAACACTCATTTTTTGTAACCATGCCCAATAGTGGTTGATTATGTTCCTTAACGAATTGACGGCACTAGGTAGAAAGTTGAGAAGACTTGTTAGAACTTGTAAACTCAGTCCGGTAATGGTTGTCCTTTCCTCAACAACTTGATGGTACAAAGTTGGCGGTGAAAAGGTTGAACACAATCATTGTAACTAACTAAGTATTCGAGTGTAAGTTCTAAATATAGTAGATTAAATCCTTCAAAAAAAGGGACTGGATGTAGCTACTAAGTAAGTAGTGAGCCAAGATAAAATTGTTGAGTCATTTGTTTATCATTTTAGTTTTATTACTTAAGTTTTTTTTAAGCCAATAAATCTTTTCAAAAACTATAAACACAATTCAACTCTCCCTCCCCTTCTTGTGTTTCTTAACCATCATCTGCTCCATTGTTTGGATATTTAATGATGCAACGGAACATAAAAGAGGTTTTCTTCTCATTCATCCCAAATTAGAGGGGAAAAAAAGTGAGTTTAAGTGATAGAATAGGATGCAATGCATTCCATTGTATTACACTTTATTCCATTCTCTTTTTGACAATCCAAACATTGGAAAATTAATTTATTCCATTTCATTCCATCTCATACCACCAATCCAAACATAGCCTTAAAGAATTTTAAGGCATCCAATGATTCATTTTTATTATGAAGCAAATAAACATCCATATATCATGAGTAACTATCTATAAAGGTGATAAAATATTTCTGGCCATGCGCATCCGTATCAAGACAACATATTTCATTATGAATTGTCTATAATATATTTGAATTCCTAATGGAACCTTTCTTAGACATGTTGGTCTACTTTCCCTAAATGCAAAATGCAATCAACACATGTTTCAAAGTCAGCAAAATCAAGAGTATTGAGTACTCCAACTTTCACTAAATTTGAAATTCTCTCTATGGAGATATTTCCTAATCTCTAATTCTATACATAGAGGAATTCTTGAAAACATTACACCGCTTAGTTCCAGTTTAAACATGCATAGAACTATGAACGACGTTGTTTTCTAAATTAATACAATAAAGACCATCATCCGATATACCATTCCCATCAAAGGTCTTTTCTAATTTTAAAACAAAACCATTATTCAAAATTAAACTGCAAGTTCCAATAGCCTTCACATGTCAGCCCATCCTGCTGTTTGATAGGATATTTTGCTCATTTCCCACTATTTTCCTTAGGTTTTGCCTACCATACAAGGAAATAGTTATATGGATTGTTGATCCATAATGAATCCACTAGGTGTTTATGTTAACATCAGCAATATTAGATTGATAGCAGACAAATGAAAATAAATTACCATTCTTCTCAAGCAATTCAAGGCGCAAACACGAGAAGGATGTTGAATTGTGTTTGAAAAATTTGATAACTCTTTGCTAATTTGATGAAGGCTGGTTGATTTTTATGAATTACTTAAATAAGAAGCAATTGGGTTTAGAGGCAGCAAACATTGAAAGCATAAATAATCAGACACATAGATTTATCCTGGTTCACCACTAACATGGGTACATCCAGTCCCCTCATTTAGAAGGCTTTAATCCACTAGTTCAAATACCTTGATTACAAAACACTTGACCCTCCGAGCCAGTCTTCCCAAACAGCCTGACAACCCAAACTTTAGAGGAACACAAACACATTAACTTTACCAGCTAAGTCTTCTCCACACAACCTAACAACCACAGACTTTTAAAGAACACAAACACCTTGACTCTACCAGCCAAGTCTTCTCCACACAACTTAACAACCCAAGATTGTTGAAGGCACACTAACACCACTATCAGGTTTGATTACAAAGGTTTGGACTTTGAGTAGTTGCTTCTATCAATGCTGATAATAATAATAACTTCCACACTCTAAGAAAAAATACTTAGAAAACATTTCTTACTTGAACAAGTGTTTCTCTCTTTGAACTCTAAGATGAATTTGAAATTTTGAGCTTATGAGTTTTTCTACTCTTTTCTGATTTTCGATGATCTTCTTCTTCAATCATGAGTATCTATTTATAGATAAAATTAGAGCTTCAATTTAGTCCTTGTTTACCTCTGAATTGTATCTTCATTCCTAGCTTGATCAACAATGATCTTATTCAAAAATAGTTCTGAACAAGATGCTTTTTGATAATATGTTCTTTAGCCAATTCTTTATTTATGAATCTAATCTGAACAGTTATTCTAGATTGATTATGTTCATATTTGGTTCAAATTGAGTTTGTAAATTCTTTAGATTGATTATGTTCATATTTTGTTCATATTGATTTTGTAAATTCTTGATATTGATTATATTTGTATTTTGCTCGGATTGATTTTGTAAATTCTTCAGATTGATTCTGTTTGTATTTTGTTCAAATTGAGTTTGTAAATTCTTCATATTGATACTGTTCATATTTGTTGTAGAAAAATGTTGATCAAATCTTCTTGTAAATAATTCATATCTTCATATGATAAATCTTGATCAAATCTTCTTTACATCTTGACCAACTCTTTTTTTCAACTTGGTCAAATATTTTCTTCAATCATAAATTAGAGTCAAATCTTATTTTAGATTTTCTTCAAAAACATTAGACCATATCTTCTTTTCGACTAGGTCAAAGATTTTCTTCAATCATAAATCTGAATCAAATCTTATTTTAGATTTTCTTCAAAAACATGAATCTTTCTTCATACTCTGTAAAGTCAAATATATTGTTCTCATAAAATAATTTTGTTAACATCAAAACTCTAAGTATAAAATCAATTTGGTTCCAACAACCATTCTTGGAACTTGGGACATTACTTGTGTATGTGTGCTCCCCTTTTATAGAAAAAAATATTTTGCCTCCTTCTTAATATCACCATAAGGTGGCGTTTTGCACTTATTATATCACCATATGTTTGCTCCCCTTTTATAAAAAAATCTGAATCAAATCTTATTTTAGATTAGCTTGACAGTTATCAGTATTTAAAGTTTTGTTCTTCCCACGATTGGTTTTCAGTAATTAATTCTCACTTTTTTTTATCACAAGTCTTTATTCTTCCTCAACACACATGGTCATTAGTTCATTGGTTTACCATTTGTCCTTATGTGTGTTGTAGAAAATCATGAAAGGCCTTTAATCAGGTGAAAGGGAGTTCAGAATAGGATACTTGTTAAACTTTAAGAATAATTTTAAACTTTAAAAATAAATTTAATTAGTTAAGGGTGTTGTGGTTAATCCAAAACTAATCAAAATTATAAAATTACTAGACAAAAACTAAATCATATGAGAATAAAATAAAATGATGCATACAAATTCTATTATTAAAATATAATAATATGCAACTGATTTAATTTTAACAAGGAATAAAAATACTTTAAGAAGAAAACAACTAGAAAATCATAAAAATATAAATACTTAATAAGATAAACAAAATAGACAAAGCGCTGGTTTCTCAGTTGTACGTAACAGTCCTATTGCAAATAATCCCATTAATTTGGGTTAACAATCAAATATTCTAGTCAAAGAGATTTTTTTAGATGTGTTGTGTATGTTACAATAGCTCCAATATTACAAACTAAGATGGATCATAAAAGAATATGGGAAATAAATAATAGATATGAAATTTTCATTTATAATAGAGTATATCGTATCAAAAAATTAGAGATTGTTGAGAGATATGATAGAGTATATTGAGTTTGTTAATTATCATTTGATGAATTAGTATTTCCAATATTAGTAGTAGATAATAAGAAACTGAAAACGATTATTGAAATATATTATTATGTCATCTTGATCATCTTACAAACTATTGTGAACTAGAAGTTCAAAAGAGAACTTATTTGCAAAGTGTAGAAAACCAATCATCAGCTGAAACTGCTCAAATCATTATTAAAGTTTCTGTTGGGCAATGTATCATTACAAATTAGTTTTATTCATGCATAAAGCATGACATATTTTCGGTTCTAGATAAAAATTATTGAACAAGGAATGAAGTTAATAAGCAAGATGACTCAAGTAAGGACGTGAATATTCCAAAAGAATAAATTTACATAATTGAGTTTTAGTTCTAGAAGAACTTATCAGGTACATTAAATTTGCGAAAAAAAAAAGAGATCTCAACCAATTATGTCATTAATTTAATATGATGAAACTGAAATGAAGTTAACGTTAACAATATTTTTGTATATAATATAACGATGTGATAATCACAACGAGGATCGGAAACTAAAGTCTATTAAAGATTATATACAAAGAAATATTTTGAAAACAAAAAGAAGCAAATGTTAATGTATCTTACTAATTATTAATTTTTTGAGAAATATCATTTGTTGTTAATTTATTAGACATGTGTACTTCTTTGAAATGGGGTCAAATATATATTTTGCTATCTTAGAGTGTATTTAGATGGGGTAATTGGAAATTATAGGGAAATTCAAATTTCAAACAATTCAAATGCTTCAATTGAATTCCTTTCATTTTCTAAATTTCATTGTTTGGATAAAAAAATTGTTCTTTAAAAATTTGACTATTTTTTTAAATTTCAAAAGTTTTGAGGCAAAATGAAAATTAATTTGGGTAAAAATTGTGGGACTAATTTGCAATTTTTGAGGACCAATTTGTAAAATTTGAAAATTTTAAGGGACCAATTTGTCGGGAAAGAAAGGGACTAATATTAAATTTTTGAAACATATAGGATCAAAATTGTAAACATGCAAAAATTATAGGAACGATTTCATGATTTATATATTATAAACTATAGAGGGAATTTAACATTCTTAAATTTTTTGTGGTATTTGAAATTCTATAAATTTAGCTTTGACAAAATAACTCATGAAACCCCTTCATTTTGAAAATCCTTCAAACTTATTATCTAAACAAGGTAATTTGTTTGAAGGATTTGAATTCTCCTAAATAATTACATTCCCCAAAAAAATTCTCTCTTCCGAACACACTCTTAGAGATACACGTTATTTGTTTGATTATTTATAATGATAAAGATCACAAACAAATTATTTATTTACACGAGAAAGTACAACTATTTCATGAAGATCTATGAAAAAACCACAACGTCAATAAATCATGAGAAAATTCTATAATGTGTTTTGGTTGAAGCATGCGATTCATCAAATAGAAGACATTTGTGGCATTTCTTTTATAATAGATTATGGCAACGGTTCTACTAAAAAGTATCGCATGCATTTCAATTTTGAAGAAGATTAAAATAAAGGAGAAAAAAAACTTTTTATAAAGTCATTGTCAATCAAAGTTTTTAAGCAAAAAGTTGATTTTCATCATATCAAAGAATATTGTCTACATGGCGAAGAGAAATAAATTTATGTTGCACTCTTTTTTCTTTCACCAAAATTTTGTCCCATTGAACTTTCCTTATAAGATTTTTAACGAGATAATTGCCTCTCGAAGAATGTTGTTCTCTTTTTCTTTTACTATAGTATTTTATCCACTGGATTTTTTAGTAAGATTTTCATAAGACATATCATTAATGGACATCCAAAGAAGAGTGTTATGAATATTTTGTGGTTGTCCATATTCTTAAGTTTTTCTCCTTCACATAAGTTTTATAACTCTCATAAGTAAAACGTCTTATTTATTGATATTATTGAAATGTTAATTGCACATTATGTAAGACCTTCATATACTAATAGGTTATTGAATTTGTGTCTTATAAATAAGACTCTTGTAACATTATTTAGTTGATGTGAATAATGCAATACTCTTTTAGTCTCGCTTCTCATTTTCTCTTCTCTCTCCTCTCAATTGCTCTATAAATTGTTATAATTATGATTAATTTCATAATAATATGTATTTTGTCGTGACTAATAATGTTTAGACTACAAATCTAGATTAACAAGGTTACAACATAATTTGATCAAACTACTCTTATTTTTTTGGGGTTTGAAAAAAATATTACACAACTAAGACGTATGGGTATATGTTGAAAATTTGTTTAATAAAACATGCTAATTATTTTCTTAATTTTTTTTTTGTATTTTCAAACAAATTTGTGCTGAATTTAGAAATTAATTAATGTTTTTTAAAGATTTTTTTATTATCACTAGACCAATGAAATATTTAGTATATAATTTTCATAATTCAATATTAAGAAATTTTTTATCAAAAAATATTAAAGAACATCAAATACTTTATTAGTTATGTTAAAATTATACGATATTTTGTGATTTATTGATTTATTTAGTTGAGATGAAGATAACAGGTAGAGTATATGTACTTATATATCCACATAGTAAGAGTATAAGTTTTAAAATTATTATCCACGCGAGTACAAGTTTTTGCATCTGTTATCTATGCCAACTCAGAGTATCAAATCTTTCTTAGTATAGGTAATTGTTGGATAGCGAGTATGAGTATAACTTTACATGATCAATTATATAAATCAATGCAAGTATCAAATTGACTTCTTATCTTTCTTTGTAAGGTATTTGTGCATGTTAATATGAGAGTCATATTTGTAAGAAAATTTTACTAACATCTCTTTATTTTTTGAAAATAAAACAAAAATGTTAGTACTTAATGCAGAATAAATTTGGCCCTTAAAATGATGACCTTTAGCCATTTTTACAAAGAGAAAAAAACTTTAAATTTATTTGATATTGGTTCTTTCAAGCTTTCACTCTTTCACTATAGATGGTGTATAAAAAGATTGAGTGAGAAGCTTAAGGACCAACAACTTATTTATAGGCATTCTACCTTCAAGAATGCATTTGATATCCATTCACTATCATAATGTACATGAAAACTAAGATTTTTCATATGCATAACTCATGAACCACTGCCATTAAGATATGATCTTTCATATGCATAATTTATCACTTAATACAATTTTATGGTAAATTATTACATTCTCCCAATTGATCTAAACAATCAACTCATTAACCAAAAAAGTCAATTATAAAATTTCCTTAAGAAATAAACATATGAATCATAGTATAGCTTCTCTTATCGAGTATTATCATTCATGTCTCATTTTAATTTTGCATGATCCTTGAATTTTTTTGGTGGCATGTCCTTAGTTAAAAATCATCAAATCGGTGTTAGTATGCTCAAGAACCACTTTTGTTTTTTATCTTTAACTCTTTCTCTAATGACTAAGTACTTAATGTCAATATATTTGCTTCGACTTTCATTTTTATTGTTCTTAGCCATAAAGTAATAAAATATAAAAGTAGAATTAGTCAACTTTATGAGAGAGTGGATGAGTTTTGTAAAGATTTTTGTAAGTCAAAGTGTTTTCTAAACCAACACATACATGATTCTAAAACTCACAATTTTCTAAAGATGACATATTAGTATAATTATAAGCTTAGAATATATGTATTATATTATGAGTTTTATTTTTTAGTTTTTTAAGTCAAAAAAATATTCTAAGGATGAAATATAAGTAATTTTAAAATTTAATATTTGTTGTTCAAAATATATTATTGTAAAACATTTTTAAGTTTTTTGCTTCGCCAACCAAATATAGAGACATATATATAAAGGCGAAATAGAAACTTATAGTTGTAACTATAACCCGTCAATTTCACATATCCACTAATCATTGGCCTTAGTCTACAAGTTGTAGGCTTCAAAATATTTCATAACTAAAAAGGTCCAAGAAAAAAGTCTCCAAAATTAAAAAGTTCCTAAAATTTTGAAGGGCTTATGGGACTACTTTTTAAATTTTTTTTCAAATTTCAACAAATTTTTTTTTTCGACAAATGAATTTTTTGATTTTTTCTTAAACTTTTCCAATAAAAAGGTTTCGATTTTTTCTGATAAAACATTATTTAAAATTTTTATTTCTCAAAATTTTTTTATTCGATAAAAAAATTTAATTTTTTCAAGAAAAATAAGTTTTTGAATTTTCTCAATTTTTCGAGAAAAGAATGTTTTATATTTTTTTGAGAAATTTTTTCATTAAATATATATTTTATTTATTTTAGAAGAACTGATAAAGTCGACCATAATTATCCACAAACTGTGAGATCCCATATTCGAACCCTAATCGACGTTCAACCTAATTTTATTGGTATTTGTTTATTAGGAATTAATTCACAATAGTCAGTCATTCTACTTTAAGGAATTAATTGTAAAAGAAAAAAGAAAATGTTGTACGTAAACATAAACTTAAAATGACTTTTATTTGTGTATATTGGTATGTCATAAATTAATATTAAAAGATAAAGGTTTAGTTATAGTTTTAGTCTCCCTATTTTAAAATATGACAGTTTTGATTTCTTATTATGATTTTTAAGTAAAAAATAGTGATGTGACATGTCTTAAATAAGATAGAATTTGATACCATAATATAGAATGATTAACACCAATGAAATTACATTAAAACTCTCTAAAAAAAGCTTACCTTTTAACTTCAGAAATTTTACATATTTGAATTTTAATTAATAACATATGTATAATTAATGCATCTATATCATATGCAACGTCATTTAAAAGATATTAAATCGTCATTTCTTAGTTCAAAAATTCTAAGGAGAGGTCAAAATTGTGAACTTTTAAAATAGAAGACTAATTCCATAAATATGTAAAAATAGAGAATAAACTAAAATTTAACCAAAGATTATAAATTTTTTATTTTACTCAATATAGTCTACAAACTTAACAACAGTTTAAAAATAACCGAAATATGAATGCAAGGAGAATTCTTCACAATCAAAAAAATTCACATCAAATACATATTTCAATCGGCAAAAAACTAATAACTATGCATACAAAATTAATAGTGGTTCTCTTGAATTTTCTTGATTACATCATTTAAACAACAATCTTAATAAATCTAGGTGTTGTAAAATACTTATTTTTCTTATAAAGACAAAGACCAAGGAACATGATCAAGTTGCAAGCTCAAAAAAAGTCAAACAATCAAAGTCAACTATGGTTAAATATGTTAGAAGTCTTATATTGTAAAGGTACATGATGCAATCTAATAATCTTATATTTCAAATGCACATGAGAACCTTTCATTTTAGCATATGCATCAAAAGAATTTTCAAAGTGTCAAAATGCACGAACAATGTTTGAAAATCAAATTTTTGACAAAAATCAATGTTGTATTCGAATACAACATGTTGTAGCCAAATACAGATTCAAGTCAGTAACTAAAACTGAACATCTGCATTCGACTACGAGACAGTGTATTAGAATACAAGTGCTAAGTTAGTAGCTAAAATTGAACATCTGTATTCGACTACGAGATGGTGTAGCCGAATACAAGTACTAAGCTAGTAGCTAAGACTAAACATTTGTATTTCAACTACAACATGGTGTAGCCGAATGCAAAATCAAGTCAGTGGCAAAAATCACTCAGTTGTATTCGACTACGAGGTTTCGTATTCGAATATGAAGTTAAAATTTTTAATAAAAACTGAACGTTACAGAGGTGTATTCGACTACACACAAGCTGTAGTAGAATACAACTGCGAAACAATGCAATTTTTCAGTTCAAATTCAACCTAGACCATTGCATATGTTCATCAAACCTCTAGGAACGATGGCTACTGATCTGAAGTGATGTATGTGGAGTATAAATACCCCATAGCTTTAGTTTAAACATAATCAATCGCACTACCAAACTTTGAACAACTTTGAACAACTTTGAACAATTTTGAAATATTCTCAAAGTTATTTTTCATATTTCAAGTACTTGCAATACATTGTCATATCATTGAGAAAGGTTCTCTTGTATACTTGAAATAATATTGGATTGATATCATTGTACAATTATTATATTCTTATTCTTAAGTCAAGAACATTTTGCTGGAAAATCATTGAAGTGATTATATTGTATGTAAAGAAAGTAGTGTATTTTCTTCAAGTGGTCTAATCTAAGATAGTGGTTTGCTATTTTAGGAAGTGTGTTAGAAGTTTGTAGCATAGATCCTAGGGTGGGATTTGTACATATTCTAACAATAGTAGAAAAATCTCCTGTAGTGTGCAAGAGGGCTGGATGTACCCTTGGTTATAAGGGGAACCAGGATAATATAGTTGTGTTCATTATTTTTTTTGACAATTACTTATTTCCATGCACTATCCTAATCAGAAAAATCGATCACTAAATCTATGAAAACAAGAAAATTTCTAAACACCTAATTCACCCATCTCCCCCTCTTAGGTGCACCTCTATTCAAACAATTGGTATCAGAGCAGGTTCTTGTAATTTGCTCCTCGATCCTTATTCATGGCTTCCGCACAACCAGTTTGTAGAGATGGCGGTAGTAGCAATAAACCACCTTGATTTGTTGGAAAACACTATGACTTTTGCAAGATACGCATGCAAGCATATCTTGAGGCACAATGAGATGATATTTGGGATGCAGTAGAAAATGGTCCCTATGTTCCAAAACAGTCATCGACATTAAATAAGAAACAAAGATAAAAGTCTCATGGACAAACGATGACAAAAGGAAAGTGTAGTTTGATAAGAAAGCCAAAAACATGTTACAATCAGCACTTGGAATGGATGAATTCTTTTGTGTGTCTCATTGCAAAACGGTGAAAGAAATTGGAGATACTCTTGAAGTAACTCATGAAGGAACTATTGAGGTAAAACGTTCTAAACTCAATACATTATCTCAAGAATATGAAGTATTTCGAATGCAGCCCGAAGAATCTATTCTAGACATACAAAAAAGATTTTCTCATCTAACCAACCACTTGTCGACACATGGGAAAATCTTCACTAACGATGAATTGTACCTCAAAGTGTTAAGATCATTAACAGGGGCTTGGCAACCAAAAGTGACGGCAATTTCTGAAAAGAAAAGAGAAGAGAAGAATGAAAGTCAGGAAAAGAAGACAAAGAACATTGCCATGAAATTATAGTCAAAAGAGCAAACCAATGATGAGAATTCAGATGGAGATGAAAACTTCTCCTTCCTCATAAAGAAGTTTGGTAAGTTCCTTAAAAACGACAAAACTATTAAAAAGAAAAATTTCAGGAAGAAAGATGTTTTCACTTCAAGCCAAAACTTCACTTGCTTTGAGTGTGGTAAGCAAGGACACATAAAGGCAGAGTGTCCAAATATTATCAAGAAAAATGCTCTCAAAAGGAAAGAATTCAAGAAGGCCTATATAGCAAGGGAGGACAATGAAGTCAATTCATCTTCGGAATCAAAAAGTTATGAATGTGCAAATGTTGCATTAATGGCATCAGACCAATCCGACAAAGAAGAAGAAGTTAGTAACAAAGACTCTTCTCATAATAATGACACTAATAGTGAATTAATTATTGAGTATAATAATGCTCAAAATGCAGTTAAAAATTTACTTATCGAATGTAAAAATCTGTTCAAAATAATGTCAACTCAAAAGAAACAAATTTCATCTCTTAAAGAAAGAAATTGACACTATGGAAAAAGATTCTGAAAAATTTAAACAGAATTTTACATGCAATAAGTATGATTCTCTTTCTTTCAAAATTGTCTAATTAAATAGAGTAATTGAAAGATACGAAAAGGGACAAGTTGAATTGGAAAATGTTTTAAATATGCAAAGATATTCAAATGACAAGAGTGATCTTGGTTACTCAAAATTTGATAAACCAAGTATAAATAAAACCATCTTTGTTAAAGCAAGTGAGCAATCCAACAAAGAGAAATTTATAATTATGCAAAGAGATCATCATTATACGGAGAAAATTATTCAAAATAAATCTCATATACATACATATAGAAGTAAATCTACTCCTACATGCTTTTATTGTGGTCTAAATGGCCACACACTTAATGCTTGTCATTTTAGAAACTTTGGTGTTCCAAATGGGCATTATGTGTGGGTCAAGAAAGGCACTAATCCTTAAGGACACAAAGCACTTTGAGTACCTAACAAAACATGATCTTATTTTGTAGGAATGCACGCAAAGTACCTCTAATATGTGGTACTTGGATATTGGATGTTCTAAACACATGACCGGTGATGTAACAGCACGATTTTTTTTTTTATTAAAAAAAATCAAATTCAAATTCATAATAAAGAGAGAAATACCTTTGGATAAAATATTTAAGTCGTATCACAACGACAAAAGTCAACAATAATTACAAACAGCGGAAACGGTTTTGAAATATAAATCCAAAATATTTAAAATAGAAAAATACACCGGGGTTATGAGACCTATCCAACATAGCTCATACACGTGGGGTATTCTTTGCATACACCTGTACAAAAGCACTGCCCCAAGAATTTTAACTTCCCCAACGTCACATCAAAAAGTGGTACAAGGACCCATCTAAATAAAAGTCAAGCTGACAATATATGGTATAGGTACAGTCTTCCAGAATGAAATAAATACAACCACAACAAATAGACATCTAGCCCCTGTACAGTCATCTAATCTGATCATGCTACAAAAAAAACTATAACCCAAGTGATCTCCACACGCCCCGCAGAAATCCTTCTGACACAACAGTGGTCAGGTAAGTCTAACTCTGTTCCCATCACCAGAGTACTAACTAGTAGGACGATCCTGATTCTCATCTGAGGGCAAAGCCCAGGTTTCCACAATAATTGTAAAGGTCACCAATCAAAATTAACAAATATCACATAACATTTAAATTTTAAATGCACAAAATAACCTTTCAACTTAGCATACATCTAGAAAGGGTTTTCATATGCCACACATGCATAATTAAAGTTGAAAAATGAAGTTTTTAACAAACTGCACTGTCGTATTCGAATACAGCATCCTTGTATTCGAATACAGTGTTATTTCACAAGTCAGTAGTAAAATTGAATATCTGTATTCGACTACACACTGCTTGTAACTGAATACAACTGCTAAATTTTGCAAATTTCGATTTAGAAAACGTTTCGCAATCATTCAACACTTACCACACAAAACCAATCAATCACACTCATCAATTACGGCACAATTACAAACAACAACCGAGTATGTATATACAACCATCACAGTATATCAAACATGACTCGCACATCTCAACTTCCACAATATCACCGTATACCAAACTTGAATCACCACAACACACATCTCAAACACATTAAATTCAACTTCCACAATATCACCCATAAACATATTAAATTCATTTTCCTCCAATCTACACATAAAATACATCTCAAAATTCATAATATTAATTACGAACACATCAACCACAACATCATTAATATATCAGAGTTCTCCCCACCGTTAACTCGGTGCCAACAGTCTCGATTCCTTTACGAGACTCAAGGAGCTAACTACATAAAAATAAATATTTATAATAATTTGTTCACAACTAAAATTTATCCAACCACAACAAAATTCCCAAAATTATATCTTTTTCAAACACCAAAACTTTACAACCAAATAATGAACATTAATTCAATCTCAGCAAATCGCACACAATTCACATCAAACTACACCTCAACCGCGTCAATTTTAAATTCCACTAATTCACGCATAAACGAATTAAATTCATTTTCACCATTTTACACATCAAATACACCAAATTTCTTTTCCATAAAATCACATATAATGTCCTAAATGCAAACTAAAAGTTTGGAAGGAGCCCTTACCTCAACGGTAGCTCTACCAACCGATTACGGCACCGCGATTAATTCCAGTGAAATATTTTGTTCGCACGTCACTTCGAAAACTAGCTCACTAGCACCGCAACGTGGAGGTGAGCAACTTTCCCTTCTGTCACTTCTCGAATGGAAACTTAGATCTAGAAGAAAATAGAGGTTTTGTGTTTTTGTTTTTTTTTCAAACCCACACCAGTTTTGAAATGGCAAGAAGGAAGAAAGAAAACGACGCGAGGCTGAAAGCTGACGGGAATGGATGTTTTTTTTCCTTCCTGGAGGCTTCTCTCACATATAAATATGTTTACTAATTTAATAATATATATATATATATATATATATATATATATAATAATTAAACCAAATTAATAAATATCTAAATATTCTTACACACACTTCAACTATTTTGATAAAAATATCTATTCTCATTGCAACTCAATTGATAAGTAAAATTTTTAGCAATTAGATATATTTTTAACAAAATAGTCCGGTAATAAATTTTCCGCAATGTAATTAAATTATTTATCCCCAAATAATTCTAAACGGGTCTCATAAAATATCATTGGCATTTAACATTCGAAATACCAATAAAATTGGCTAAAAATCCTCAAAATTCAACATAAAAACACATCAAAAACAAAAAGTACAAATTAAAACTGCGGGGTCTTACATTCTACCCCCTAAAATTAGTTTCGTCCTCAAAACTACGTGTCGTTAAACAACTCTAGGTGTTGTTCCCTCATCCTACTCTCGAATTCCCAAGTCGCATCTCCGGTAGTTGGGTTCCAAATCACTTTGACTAACGAAACATCCATGTTCCTTAATCGCTTAATCTTCCTGTCATCAATTCTCACAGGTAGTACTTCGAATGACAAATTCTCCTTTAGTTGTATTGTGTCCGGTTCAATCACATGCGACGGATCTACAAGGTATTTCCTTAATTGCGACACATGAATTACGTCGTGAATATTGGACAGTATCGGAGGCAAAGCAATCCGATAAGCTACCGGTCCAATTCGTGCAGAAATCTGATATGGCCCAATAAACTTAGGAGTCAATTTCTTCGATTTAATGGCTCTACCTATTCCAGTCGTAGGCGTGACTCTAAAAAACACATGGTCACCCTGCTCGAATTCTAGAAGTATGCGACGCTTGTCCGCATAACTCTTTTGGCGATCTTGTGAAATCTTCATTTTCTCCTTTATCTTCTTTACCTTATTTGTAGTCTGTTGCACCATCTCAAGTCCTACAATCATACTCTCACCGTCTTTATACCAACACAAAGGCGTTTGACACTTGCGCCCATATAAAGCCTCATATGGTGCCATTCCAATACTTGCGTGAAAACTATTGTTGTAGGTAAACTCAACAAACGATAGTACATCATCCCAACTTCCTCTATCATCTAGTACACAAGCTCTCAAAAGATCTTCCAAGGACTGATTTGTTCTCTCAGTCTGTTCGTCAGTTTGTGGATGGTAAGCTGAACTCAACCTTAGTTTCGTTCCCAACGCATCATGCAATGCTCCCCAAAAGTGTGACGTGAATTTCGGATCACGATATGATACTATACTCGACAGTACTCCATGTAATCTCACAATCTCAGCAATGTAGATCTCAGTTACCTTATCTACCTTATATGTGGTCTTCACTGGTAAAAAGTGTGCGGATTTAGTCAATCGATCCACTATCACCCATTTAGAATCATTTTGCCTCCTACTTCTTGGCAATCCAGTTATAAATTCCATGGAAATGATGTCCCACTTCCACTCAGGTATATCTAAAGGTTGCAACATTCCAGCAAGTCGCTGATGTTCCACTTTCGCTTTCTAGCAAGTTAGACAAGTTGACACATACTCCGCTACATGCCTCTTCATTCCTGGCCACCAATAATTCTGCCTAAAATCATGATAAATCTTTGTTGCTCCAAGATGAATACTCAATTTACTCTTATGAGCCTCATCTAAAAATGTTTTCCCCAAATTTGCAACTTCTGGTATGCAAATTCTTCCAGTTATCTCAAAATTTTATCAGGCCCTATTTTGAACTCAGTCGTTTTCCCTTGCACTATTAGGTTCCTCTTCTCTTGAATTAAAGTGTCATTTTGAAAATTCACAATGTCTTCAAGTAGTCCACTCGAAATCTTAATCATTCCGAATTTCAAAATTCCCAGTGCAAACTCTACGTTCAAGTGTAAGTCTCTGAAGACACTGATACACTTCTTCTACTCAACGCATCTGCCACTACATTGGCCTTCCCAAGGTGGTACTGCAATGCAAAATCAAAATCCTTGAGAGTCTCCATCCATCTCCTCCGACGCATGTTCAATTCCTTCTGATCAAACAAATATTTCAAACTTTTATGATAACTGAACACTGTGAACGTGCATCCATATAAATAGTGCCTCCAGATCTTCAATGCAAAAAACTACAGCAGCAAGCTCTAATTCATGAGTAGGATAGTTCCTTTCATGAATCTTCAATTGCCTTGAGGCGTAAGCTACAACTTTCTTGTGTTGCATCAGAACACAACCCAAGCCTTGGTGAGATGCATCACAATAAACTTCATACGGTTCTTCTGGTTGCGGTAAGATCAAAACTGGTGAGGTTGTCAACTTCTTCTTTAGTAACTCAAAATTCTCCTCACTCTACTCCGTTCATGCAAACGGTTGATCTTTTCTAGTAAGTTGCGTCAACGGAGCTACAATCTTCGCGAAACCTTCAATAAACCTCCTGTAGTAACCTGCTAGCCCTACAAAACTTCGTATGTCAGTGACAGTCTGAGGCTGTTTCCAAGCAAGAATTGACACAATCTTTGCTGGATCCACGGCGATTCCTTCCTTAGTTATCACATGACCTAAGAAATTCACTTTTTCCAGCCAAAACTCACACTTCGACAAATTGGCATACAATTTCTTCTCGCGTAAGATCTCAAGAACTTGGCGCAAATGCTCTTCATGTTCTTCATCAGTCCTTGAATAAATTAAAATATCATCAATGAACACCACAACAAATTTATCCAGAAATGGACTAAAGATTATGTTCATGTAATCCATAAAAATTGCTGGTGCATTGGTAACTCCAAATGGCATCACAAGATATTCATAATGTCCATAACGAGTTCTGAAGGCAGTTTTCTGAATATCTCCTTCTCTTACTCGGATATGATGGTAACCCGACTTCAAGTCAATCTTTGAAAACACCGCGACTCCTTTCAACTGATCCATCAAATCATCAATACGCGGCAAAGGATAACGATTCTTAATAGTCCCCTTATTAAGTTGCCGATAATTCACACATAAGCGTGAGGTTCCATCCTTCTTCTTAACTAGCAATACCGGAGCTCCCCATGGTGATACACTTGGTCTAATAAATTTCTTCTCCAACAAATCATCAATTTGGCCTTTGAGCTCATTTAATTCCAATGGCGACATTCGATACGGTGCAATCGAAATTGGTCTGGTTCCTAGTTGCAAATCAATGAAAAACTCCACTTCTCTTACCGGTGGTAATCCTGGAATTTCTGTTGGAAATACATCCGAGTACTCCAGGACAAGCACCACGTCTTCTATTTTCACATTTATCTTTGCCCCCACGTCAACCAAAGACAAAAACTCATGAGTTCCTTCTCTTAGTGACACTTCGAGTTTGTTAGCAGCTAGATACTTAACAACTTCTAGTTCGGGAAAAATAACCAGTTTGCGAGCACAATTCAAGATCACATAATGATACGACATCCAATCTATACCGAGAATGACCTCGAGTGATTGTAGAGGCTTGGAAACGATGACACATGAATGGTTCATCAACCTCTTCACGGAAAAACCTAAAATGCCTTGATAACGATTCAAACTTAGCGGCATATTCTCCCACGGTCATATTACCCTGATGAAGTTTTAGAAAATCATCACCCAGCTTAGTCCTGGTACTCATCGGGAAGTGTTTGTCTAAAAACTTCCTTTTAAACGACTCCCAGTTCACCTCCTCATGAGCTGGTCCCATTAACAACCTTGTACTCCTCCACCAATACTCAACATCCCCTAGCAGCAGATAAGTGGCATAGTTGACCTTCACTCCCACCTAACAATTAATCATCTCAAAGATCTTTTCCACTTCTTAGATCAACTAATCTGCTTTCTCTGAATTCTCATCACCCCTAAACTTGGGAGGATTGTAACGACGAAAGTCCTCTAATCCCCTTGACTCAGCAGCACGGATCTCTCTTTCCCTATTCTCTAGATCCTGCAGAGTCTTTGCAGCTGTCTGTGCAGCAACAGAAACAGCCATGTTATTCATTGCTTCAGCCATTTGATCATCCCTATTGACATTGTCTCTTGCAGCGTCATTCCTTCTTGGAGGCATTGTTTCCTATAAAACCAACATCAATAAGAAATTTTAACACCCTTTAGAAGAATTCCAAGAGACATCTTTCGACTTCAACAACTCAACACTACACCGAACCCGACACTCGGACAAATCACCCCGACGCATGATCAGATGACAACCCCCAACCTATAGGTTAACCTACAATCTATAACCAAAGCTCTGATACCACAATTGTAACATCAATCGCACATTCACCACACATCCACATCTCAAACACAACAAATTCAATCAATTCAAATTCCCAAAATTTCACACCAAATTTAATCATGAATCACTCGTATTCACAACTCCACATTTTCAAACATAAACCACCAAATTTAATCTCCAAAATTTTCAACCATAAATCACCAAATTTAATCTCCAAAATTTTCAACCATAAATTACCAAATTCAAAACTCCACATTTTCAAACATAAACCACCAAATTTAATCTCCAAAATTTTCAACCATAAATCACCAAATTCAAAACTCCACATTCAAACATAAACCACCAAATTAATCCCCAAAATTTTCAACCATAATCCACACATAAATCACATCTCAAAAATTCATAATATTAATTATGAACACATAAACCACACCAAACTTGAATTACCACAACCCACATCTCAAACACATTAAATTCAACTTCCACAATTTCACCCATAAACACATTAAATTCATTTTCCATCAATCTACACATAAAATACATATCAAAATCCATAATATTAATTGCGAACACATCAACCACAACAACATTAATATAACATATACTAGCTTGGTAACATATATATATATTATAATAAAACCAAATCAATAAATATCTAAATATTCTTACACACACTTCAACTATTTTGATAAAAATATCTATTCTCATTGCAATTCAATTGACAAGTAAATTTTTTAGCAATTAGATATATTTTTAACAAAATAGTCCGTTAATAAATTTTCCGCAATGCAATTAAATTATTTATACCCAAATAATTTTAAACGGGTCTCATAAAATATCATTGGCATTTAACATTCGAAATACCAATAAAATTGGCTAAAAAGCCTCAAAATTCAACATAAAAACACATCAAAAATAAAAAAGTACAAATTAAAACTACGGGTATTACAGGTGATAAAACAAAAATTTCAGCTCTAACTCTTGAATCAAAAGACTATGTGATCTATGGAGATAACAACAAAGGAAACATTTTGGGAATTGGAAATGTTGGTGCAGCCCCATCTCCTTCAATTGAAGATGTTCTACTTGTTGAAGTTTTAAAGCACAGTCTTATTAGCATTAGTTAGTTTTGCGACAAGGACTACAAAATAGCCTTCAACAAGATTTGCACATATTCATATAGATCATTTAAACAAGTTAGTCAAGTATGACCTTGTTGTAGGCTTACCGAAGATGAAATTTATTAAGGACAAATTATGTGATGCTTGTCAAAAAGGTAAGCAAACTAAGGTTTCCTTCAAACCCAAAAATATTATATCAACCTCAAGACCACTTCAATTAATATATATGGACTTGTTTGGTCCATCAAGAACTAAAAGTCTTGGTGGAAATTCATATGGACTAGTAATTGTTGATGATTACTCAAGGTTCACTTGGAATTTATTTTTGGCAAATAAAAATGAAGCTTTTAAAGCATTTAAAAATTATGCCAAACTAGTCCAAAATGAACAAGCAACCAAAATTGTATTAATAAGAAGTGATCATGGAGGAGAATTTCAAAATGCCTCTTTTGTAGAATTTTGTGAAGAAAATGGAATCTTCCATAACTTTTCTGCACCAAGAACATCTCAACAAAATGGAGTTGTTGAGAGAAAGAATAGATCATTGGTACAACTTGCAAGGACCATGATAAGCGACTCAAGTTTACCAAAATATTTTTGGGCAGATGTTGTAAGTACAACTTGTTATGTATCCAACCGAGTTATAATTCGACCAATATTAAAGAAGACTCCATATGAACTCTACAAAGGTAGAAAACTCAATATCTCTCACTTTCACATATTTGGATGTAAGTGTTTTGTGCTAAACAATGGTAAGAATAACCTTGGAAAATTCGATGAGAAAGCCGATGAAGGTATCTTTATTGGTTACTCATTATCTAGTAAAGCTTTTAGAATTTCTAATAAAAAAACTTTTTTAGTTGAAGAATCTATGCATGTATCATTTGATGAATCTAACCCCTTAAAGAGGACAAAATTGTCTCTTATGATGATGATGATTTTATAAGTGATGATATAAGCAAAGACAATCAAGATGATCAACCAACTCAACAGAATGAAGTCAGCATTAAGCAGCAAGCTCAAAATGATAATCCTTCTAAGGAATGGAGAACCCAGAGAGATCACCCCATTGACAACATTATAGGTGATATCAACAAAGATGCTTGCTTGAATATGGCATTTTTTTCTCAACTAGAACCCTCCAAGATTGGTGAAGCACTTAAAGATGATCAATGGATACTTGTCATGCAAGAAGAACTAAACCAATTTGAAAGAAGCAAAGTGTGGGAACTTGTCCCTAATCCTGGAAATAAACACATCATTGGTACCAAATGGGTGTTTAAAAATAAACTAGATGAAAATGGTATAGTTGTTCGAAACAAGGCAAGGTTGGTTGCTCAAGGATACAATTAAGAAAAAGGGATTGACTTTGTAGAATAAACTATGAATTCCAACTACTATACCAACATACATTGCATCTAAGATCACTCTTAACTCACAACTATCATTTGAAAATCAAATTTCTCAAACCCAAAAACCCCATTTTTCCCCAAATCCGAAAACCTTCACTATCATCATGGATGCTCGCAAAAGAGGATCAAGAATCAAGCATGATTCAGTGGGTCCTTCCAAAAGGAGGGCTATAACTGATAATGTGGCAGATTTATCTCGCTTGCTTACTCACTGGAAGAAATCGACCAGTTCCGCACATACTACTTCAACAAAAGGATCATCATTCCTAAGTATGGTACTCTTGATTCATTTTCCGCTTTTAAGTTTCCTAAGTTACTTAAGGCCCAACATTTAGAAGAGTTCATTGGTTATAACGGCCCCATCTATCCTGATTTAGTTAGGGTATTTTACTGTAATCTCAAGAATGAAGGGTTTCAGTTAGTATCTCGGGTAAAAGGCAAATACATTGAGTTAGAAACTCAAACTATTGGAAAAATATTGCAGCTTCCTTTTGAGGGTCAGAAATTTAGGCCCGAAAATTTATGTGAATGGGTAAATATCAACAAATATGATGTTTATGTTTCATTGTGTCGATTTGACAAAGACACCATGGAACGAAAAAGGACACAAGCTGGTTCAGAATTTGCTAGGCAACGGTATGGAGTCGGAAATCTAATTGTTGACTACAGGCTCTTGCATTACTTTCTGAGTTACATTTCTGTTCGTAAGGCTGCAAATTACTCTCAGATATCTAAATTTGAGCTTCAGATTATGTTTTCCATGTTCGAAGGTTGTCCACTCAACTGGTCTTACTTTGTACGCTCTGTCGTCTTTGCTTCCAAAGATGCTATTGGTTTACCTTACGCAAAGGAAGTCACTAGAATCCTGGATCACTTTAAAGTAGATTTTTCCGGGGAAGTAATGTATAAACCATCCAATGACAATCAGCTCGATTTGAGTGTGCTTCCAAGTGTGAAGATCATGTGGAATGAACCGCTTCAGGCCTATGTCCATAAAGGTGATCTTGGCCAACCTTCTACTGCTGCCCAAGAGGAAGACGACACAGAGGAAACAACATATGATGATGATCATGTTTCAAACCGAATGGTCATGGACAAACTACACTCTTTATAGACATTCATCACTACTGAAAATGTTTTTGATGTAGTTTGTTTGTCTTTCAATTGCTTTCAAATGTTTTGGTTGTATCTCTTTGACTATGGTTTTACATTGTGATGTAATATTTGAACATGGTTCCATTTTACTTATGTGATGTTTTTGTTTACCTTGTGTGATGTTTTATTCCCTATATATACTTGGTATTTTGTTGGTTGTTTTTTCCTTCTTTTTTGATCAGGTCAAAAGGGGGAGAAAATTGGTATGTTGTTGTTGTTGTTAAAAACTTTTGTAGGTCTTCAAAATGTTTAAAAACATGATGACATGAACTCAAGCTCTACGGAGGAGTAAACATGTATAACGGGGGAGAAAAAAATTCTAACATTCAAACACATTGAAGTCTGACCAACAACAACGTTTTGTCATAATAAAAAAGAGGGAGAATGTAAAATACTTATGCTTTTTTATGAAGACAAAGACCAAGGAACATGATCAAGTTGCAAGCTCAACAAGAAGTCAAACTATCAAAGTCAACTATGGTTAAATATGCTAGAAGTCTTATATTGTAAAGGTACATGATGCAATCTAATAATCTTATATTTCAAAAGGACTTTCAAAGTGTCAAAATAATATTGTTGTGTTCATTATTTTTTTGCCATTTACTTATTGCCATACACTATCCTAATCAGAAAAATCGATCACTAAATATCTGAAAACAAAAAAATTTCTAAACACCTAATTCACTCCATCCCTCTTAGACGCACCTCTGTTCTTACAAGTGTTGGTCTCCTTCAATATCTATAGACTGTTGATCTCCATCAATTTTCGTCATCATTGTTATGAAAGAGTGTTGCAATTGCAAATATCTAAAAAAAAATTCAACAATATTATTAGTTTGAATGAAGATAAGATCTAAAAAACATATAAATAGACTATAGATTTAAGTTTGTAGAATAAATTATGAATTCCAACTTTTAAGAATTTGAAGATAGGTCAATCCACATACATATAATTTATCCAAACCTAGCTTAAATACATCATTTTTAGTGCTAAACATAAAATAATATATATTTTATCATGATATAATGTTGTATTTCCAAAGCATATATAAGAAATCCAAAGTCTGAATATTACAAAAACTTACATATCAACTTATCTGTTGCTTTATAAACACTTAGTCTTGGTTGTACCTCTATTACAACCTTCTTTTACTTTATGGCCTCCTCTATAAGAGAAAACTTATATAGATTTTTTATTGTGTTTAGGCAATTGAAATGTTGTAACTAATCAGTAATTAATGGAATTAAATTAGACAACAAAAGTTTTGAGAGAATAATTTAAATAAATAGATAAATGAAGCATAATAATCGATTCTTTTTTACTCATTAGTAATTTAATTAACGGGTCTGTCTGAATCCAATGTTTGATGAACCAACATGAAATGATAAGTTAACTCAGAATTCTATTATATCATATCTCTCTAGTTGAAATTTTTATCCTATAGGATAGGATAAGCACAATA
>JBBPBP010009778.1:33701920-33712761 GCA_037974735.1 Cicer chorassanicum | reverse complement strand
ATATATATAAATTTATATCTTTGATACCAAGATATTTATATATATATATATATATATATATATATATATATATTACTTAATTTTATAATATGTAAAATATAAAAATTGTGCATTTTTTAAATCTTTTTTGTAGAGGGAAAAACAGTTTTTGTAAAATGTAAGAACTAAAATTGAATTAAATTTTTATGTGACAAAAGTTGAATGATAATAATTTTACATAGACTCCTTACATATATTTTCCCTTTAATGTTTGTTCATAATGTCAAAGGTTTACATCATTTGTTAACTTCAATAATATCACAGCTATTTACCTAGATTGCCGTCTCTTGAAGCCTGCTTCCTTATTTGGGACATCACCACCATAGACAATAAGATACATTTTTCCCAAAAGGTCGAGTCTCTTGGAGACAATACCAAGTCAGTATCGTTCAAGGCTTCATCAATCATATAATACCTTGCTCCAATTAATTTACTACAACAACATATATCATAGTATAATTGTACTCTCTTTCTCTTAGTAAATTATATATTTTAACATGAGTTAAAGTATAACATATTACTTGTTGCACTTGAAATTAAAAGTTGGGTAATATCCTTTCCATTTGCTTGGTGGTGGACTAAATCCTTTATCGTCGAAACTAGGAGATTCTGGCCAAATTTCAAAATCAATCACTCCAATGATGATATCAGATTTAGAGGGTTCTGTCTCTGCATGTTGAGGGAAGCCTATAAAATCCCAAGATTTTGTGGTAAGGATTTTATGCTTTTCCTCGGGAAAGACAGACACCACCCCATCAAGTCCTACATTACCAATTTTTAGAGTCAGTGAATATACAATTATACATGTATAAAGAATAGATAATTTTTCAATAGAAAAAAACTATTGTCTACATATACCGACCATTCTATCGGCTTCTCTATCTGTTAGCTTTGCAACAAAGCCGTTGAAGCTGCGTTTGTAATGATGAAGTACATACTTTGTTGTTGAATTGCTGAATATTTGAATAGTTTACCATTACTTTTCAGTTTCTTTATACAAAAAGTACTAAAAAAAAAAGTATTTGATGAAAAATATAACCTCTCTGCAACTTCTTGTAGCATCTTTTGATAAATGAATAGCGAAGAAGTTTCATCATTCATATTATGGCCGGTGTAGACAATGTAAGTCTACATTAGAATAGAACATATTTGTGATAAACAAGAAAAATGTACTTATTCTAGCCAAAGTAATTAAGCCACTAAACACATGAACCAATATAATTTAATAAAAAGAATATAAGTGTATTTGCCTTCAGGTTATTTGGAGAAGTTGAGTAACATTTCAGCACAAGTGAAGTCAAAGTAAGGAGGAGAAGCAAAACACCAGCAGACGCCATTTTCAAACTAGTAATTAATGACACAACAGCAAGTTAGTTAATATTGTGTGTTATTAACATACATATTAATTACCATATATACAATTAAAATGTTAGTAATGTATGTCTGCATATTCCTTTGCATAAATTTGTATATTAAATTATATGTGATTTGTTCGAATAAACCATTAATCAAGGAAGAAAGCAAAAGAGTTTTCATGAAAAGGCACACAGTATTAGCCAAATTGTGTATTATTTGAAAGTTAGCAACTGCTTCCAACAATTATAAATCGCCTACACTCCACGGTAAAACATATTATGAGGATGGTTTCATTTAGATTTAGAAAATTAATGTGTCTAGAGACATTTTTTCATAAGTAATTTAGATTACCATTCAAATATAAATTATTCCTCAAAACTCAATTTTAAAATATCATTATTAATTTTTTACCTCTTTTTTATTAATTGCCTATTTTTTTGCAAAATTATTTTTATCAAATCTAAAACAAACATATGATAATGAATGTATGAGAGACGAGAGACAGAGTGAGAGAAGAAAAAGAACAAGAAAAATAATAGAGATATAGAAAATAGAAAATAAAACGGGTACATTGGAAACATATAAGTGAAAAATAAAAGTAAAATTTTATAAGTAAATATAATATTATAATTAAAATTATGATTAGATAAAATAGAGATTTACCATCATTTGATATGTGAAACTATGCATATCCAAGCGAATGAATCAAAATTAACAAATGAAAATAAACCTATTTTATATATCTCAAGATCAAGATTCACTCAATATTAGCTCAATAGTAACATGTGATATTGATAGTTAGATTAGTACCATAACAATGCAGAACAAATTATTGATGACGACCAGACTAATTAAAAAGTGTAATTTCGTTACAAGTTATTGGAAGCTAAATTAGAGTCATATAGCATAGAAATTATTGGAAGCTAAATTAAGTGGAAAAAACTAAGCAAAGTTAATATTAAAAGCTAATTGAAATAAATAACTAGTAATTTTTAATTAATGAATAGTAACAAACAAAAAAGATAAGAAAATATCAAGTATAGCATAGAAATAATTTTTGAATTAAAAATAATATCTCACATAGAGAGAGCAAGAAAACAAGAAGTATATAGAGAGAGAGATTATGGGTGAGTGAGGGGTGAAGAAAAATGTTAGACTAACACAAGTATTTATAGAGGAAGAAGAGTGGGTGAAAGCATGACTGAGTGAGTGTGTTTGTTTAGTAACAACACATACTCTGTTTCTTTTTCTTTCCAAAGACACAATGCTAAGATTATCTTCTCTCAATGTTTAGCTACTTTAGTCATTTCTGATCTTAATTTGTTTGCTTTGAAAGAGAATTATTGAGTTTTGCAGACTTGCATTCATGTAATCACTACAACATTTTTGTCCTACTGGAACGCATGAAAACCGTTGCTTAACGTAAAAAAACCGTTGCCGTAATCTACAAGAACGGTTTTCTGTCCGTGGGGAACCGAGGCGTTGCCTTTGCCTTACGCAACGGTTTTTTTAGAAACAACAACGCTTTTAAAAAACCGTACTAGTAGATACCTCTAAGAGAACGGTTTTTCAAATTGAAAACAACAACGGTTTTATGATGTTGCCAAATTAAAACCGTTCTTGTAGGTTCCTTTTTTCAATTAAGTTACGGCCACACTTTAAAACCGTTGCAAAAGCTTTTTTTTAAAAATAAATTATTTTTCTAAAATACAATAATTTAAGATATTTAGTAAAATATTATTATTGTAATACCATAATAAATTTAAAAATATAATAATTGCGATAATACAAAATTATTGTAATATACTATAATAAATTTAAAATATAACAATTGCAATAATATAAAATTTTGTAATACTATATATATATATATATAGTTAATGTTCATTGTCATATTTATGATACGTCTATGTTAACAATGTGTGAAGCAAACAAACAAAATATCATTCATACGATATATATTCGCAGTGATTCAATTTCTCTAATTTAAATTCTAGAGATAAGGAGACAATCAAAATAACAAAAAAAAAATCCTTATCTATAAAAAAAAATACACAAAAAACTTAAGTATCAACATCTATCTCTTCATCTTGTGCTTCGAAATGTTGAAATTCTTCATTTGTATCACCATCATTCATCTACAAAATAAAAATAATATATTCAGTAAGTAAAATCATGAGTAAATGATAAAATGTTAAAGTCTATAAATGTGATTATAAAGTCAAACCAAGACACATGTATGTGAGAGCAATACATGTAGCAATTTATAAAAGTAATATAGTTCTAACAGTACCTATTTCTAACAGTAAATAAAGTTAAATGTATAATATCATTATAGTTCTAACAGTACAATTTCTAATAGTAATATAGTTCTAACAACACTATAAATATAATTCTAACAATAATGTTTCTAACCGTAATATAGTTCAGTCTTACTTCATTATTATTAGGAGCATGTGTTGATGTAGAAGAACGTAGAGTACTATTAGCATCAGCTGGAGTTGATAAAAAAGCTGCTAAAGCCTCTATATTCAATCCTGCAGTGTTTGGGTTCAACATTGTCTTAAGAATAAGCTGAAATTTTCCTTCCATTGCTTCCAAAATGTAATTAAAGGAATCAGAATGCTGGAAAGTAAAGATATTAGAATGCTGCCATGTGCCTATTACTGTTGCGAAGGAAATTAGAATGTAATTAATTTCAGAATAAATGTCATGCCTATTACTACTGCCTAACTTAATCTACAGTATAAGAGCTGGTTTTGCCGAATTTTAAAAAAGTGGTTTAATCCAGTTCCAAAAACAGGAAAAGAAAAAAAAAGAGTTGTGTGTAAATTACTAATGCTTCAAAATAGTGCAAAAACCAGAATAACTTGGATAAGATGAACAAATTTCAAAGATTAAAACCAACAAACAGTTCGAACTCAATGGTTACAAAGATTTCAAAGGTACACTACATAATCATTAATCATATTTATTTACTTCTCATAATTAATCACTTGCATGAGCTTAATTTAGTTCTTCTATAATTTAGTTCTATTGAATCTGTTGCATTACATAAGCTAACATACGTGATGATTGCTTGGCGGTGCTTGTGAAATTGCAGTCTAGGGATTATTCTAACCGTAACTTGCTGGCAGTTCCAGTTGGTATTAAACAAAAGCATAATGTCGATGTCATGGTGCAAAAGGTACTTTCTTGTTATGACTGTTAGGTTATAAAGTTACTTGTATCATCAGCATTGTTTATCTAATTTCGTTTATTTCAGTTTCTTCGAGAAAATTTTACAATTATTTTTTTCCATTATGATGGGAATGTGGATGGATGGTTGAGTCTTGACTGGAGTAGCAAGGCTATACACATTGTTGCTCAGAATCAGACAAAGTGGTAAGTATTAGACTGATCACTGATGTCTAGTTTTATTTCTAATTATATGTATGTGTATACATACGAACTTATATATGTATTAGATGGTTTATTTTCTAAGCTTAGATATTGATTTCAATATTTCTTGGTTTTTCGTCAGGTGGTTTGCCAAAAGATTTTTGCATCCGGATATAGTTTCTATTTATGATTATATATTTCTCTGGGATGAGGATTTAGGTGTGGAGCATTTTTCCCCGTCAAGGTATGAATAATGCTTTTGTTTCTCTGCCTCTGCTGGTGTATTTTTTTTAATATTATTTGTATAAGAAAGAATCAATATAACCTCGTGCTTTTGCAGATACGTTAAAATTGTGAAGGAAGAAGGTTTGGAGATATCGCAACCAGCTCTTGACCCAAATTCAACAGAGATACATCATAGAATTACAATTAGGGCTAGAAACAAGCAAGTTCACAGGTGATATATCATCAGAGACTATACGTATGCACTTAGACACAAGAAATTAGTAGATGGTATTTCTTCAGCCATAAACACAAGAAATATCCAACAGGAACAAGAACAAACAGAGCAACTACAGCAGGGTTTTGGAAAGCAACAGGAAGAGACAAAGCAATATAATCAACCATATGAGAACAACAAATGCTATATGCCATAATAATATTTTAGAACCAAAACAACATCATCATCACATGCAACAACAACAACAAGGATTACTATATGCTCGATTTTAACTAAAATCAATTAAACAAGATCAATTCATTCGATTGAGAGTTAAAATAAACATATCCTAAAACAGAACATTGAACAAAACATATCCTAAAACATTGAGTCAATTCATTCAGCGATTGCGGAACCAAACATATCCTAAAACATAGAGGAAAATTTAATTGTAGATGGAGAGTTGAACGTTGAACATACAGTGAGTGAAAGAGAAGGGTCAATAGAAGAACCACCAGGAACTGTAAGTGGAATGCTCAAATCAAAATCTTTCTGATCAACTACAGATGCAAACTCAACTAGATTCAAGGAACCTGTTCCAACCACAGGAATCTTTGTCTTTGGCTTGTGATTCAAACCCTGAAAAAAAGAACCAATTCAAATAAAATTCAGAAAATAAAATAAATAAATAGATTAGAAGAATCTAGAAAGGGATTGAGAGGTGTCGTTACGGCGTTACGGCGAGAGGAAGAAGTTGCGAAAGGGGGCTGGGTTTCGCGAGAGGTGTCGTGAGAGGGGGCTATTTCGCGAGAGGGGCTTTTTCGCAAGATGGGGAAGAAGGATGGGTTTCACGAGAGGGTCTGTTTCGCGCGATGGGGTTTCACGAGAGGGGCTGTTTCGCGATGGGGAAGAAGCTGGATGGGTTTCACGATAGGGAGGGAAGAGTGAAAATGGTTTCTTGAAAAATAGGTTCAGTGAGAGGGAAAATGAAATATTTGGGAATTTTAGAGAACAGTTTTTTATTTCAACTAAGAGAACTGTTACTAAATGTTGCGTAAAAGTATTAATAAACAACGAGAACGGTTTTTATGTGTTGTCATAGAAATAATAAAATTTAATATTTTACTGCAACGAAATATAAAAACCGTTGTCTATTTAACTTTACGAGAACGGTTTTTTTTCCATAGAAAATTAGGCGTTCCCGTTGCACCAAAATGTTGTAGTGAATGCAAAAGGTTAAGTATCATGCATATTCCTAATGCATTTTTAGAATAGTGAGTTTTAGTGTGGTCCATTTTCTTTATCATGAATGTGTAAGTCAAGTATCATGAATGTCTCTCAATGGTAAGATTCTCTCAATTGTCACCATGCTAAGGCATTTCTTTAATTAGCAGCTATGATGTGTGAATCACATGTGAAGTTCATTAATTCAAGTTTTTCTTTTATCTTTATCTGCATTACTTCTTTTTCTTTCTAACCACAAAATCTTGATGCATAGTTATAAATGCTAAGAAAAAGAGAAGGGTGTAAGAGATAAATGTGCATAAATTGCTTATAATGTCTTCCAATGGTAAAAATTATCTCCATTGTTAACATGTGAAGGCATTTCTCTAATTAGTGTGAAGTGTGAATATTTAGCTTTAGTTGTTTTTTACTGTATCCATTTTACTCTAGCTACTACTTCTTTTTCTTTTTAATAAGGAGAAATTGATTTATATTTTATTTGATCAAAGAATGTGTTTTGCAAGACTTGCACTATAATATTGCAATAAAGCTTTTGAAGTGTATCTATCATACATGCATATTCAACTTGCATTTTTAACAAGATGAGTAGGAAAATATGAACTTGGTGGTCCACTATGTGCAAAGTGAAACTAATTAACAGGTGACTTCGTTAATTCATGCTTTTGTTTTTTCTTTATCAACTTTTACATCTTTTTGTCGGCTTTAAAATATTACCACTAATTTTTTGTTTACTATTTAGTGACATTTTCTATAATTATGTAATATATTATGTTTATTTTTTCCTCTTGCTATCACTAATGTACACACAGCTACAAAAAGTATTATAATTATGGTATATATCTATTATGTTTATTTTTTCCTCTTTGTTATTCATTAATACACACTCAGCTAAAAAAAGTATCACGTAAGTAACTTTCATTCTTAGTTTACATGTTTAGCATTTGAAGGTGTTACATTATTATTAAATATTATTGGTGATCACTCTCATTTGAAGGTTTTATTACATTATTTATATTTAATTAATTTTAAGATAATTTAAAGTTTAAGTTGATTTTAATTTCAAGGTAGTTGTAAGTACCCAATCAAACTCAATGATAGCTGAGAATTTATTATTATTAGTATTATTATTTATCAAAATATTGTTAAATTTTTTTTCGTAGTTAGTATTTGGACCTCCTCTATATAATTTTTTTTTATAGAACTTATGTATATATAATTGTTAAAGTGTGATATACATGAAGCTTACTAGGCATGAAAATGTGGACTTGATAAATTGAACCATAAGTGTAAATAGTAAGTGTAAATTTAATGGACCACAAAATTTCTTTGTTAGCTTCAATGTAGACACCATTACATTTTTCAATGTTATAAATCAATTTAACTCATTTTTTTCTTAGACTATTAAGTAGTGGTTCACCAAACCAATAACTAAGGGAAAAGTAAAGAGAAGAGATAGAAAAGAGAATGTTAGAATAGGAATAGGAATCTCTAATACTATAATCTATTTGCGCGGAGCATCAGTTGATGTTTTTTTTCATATTTCCATACTTTCTTCCAATAATTTAAGTCATTGTGAGAATCTTTTTTATATTTAAAGATAAGATTCTAAAATATTTATTACATTAGTATTTCTCTATAAAATTAAAGAGATGAAACAAAGACAAAAATCAGAAATTCTAGTAAATAAACAACTTAACTCAGCAAATTAAAAATGTGTGTTTGCTTAGTGTCTATACCTATGAAGCACAAACCGAGACATATATCGTACATGACATTGACATTAATATATCAATTTTAATAGTACCGAGACACTCCTTCGACCAAAAATGTCGAGCGTAGAAATCTATGATTTGTTTTGTTCTTTTTAATAACAATATCAATATATATATATATATATATATAACCATTCAAAAGATATATAATGCTATGATATTCGTAATGGTTAGCAAGCTAGTAATTAGTGTCAATTGCATGCAAAGTTCATTAATTGAAGCTAGGTTGCTTTAGAACTCCAATTTGATTTTTCTAAGGAGAAAATCGTAATATTTTATTTTATGAATTTATTTTGCAAACTTGTGTTGTAGTGTACATAGATATATCATGCATGCGAATTAAAGTACGTAGCATTTCTAGTATTATGAGCTGGAAAAAAGTGAGCAATTATTGTGGACACTATACAACTATTTGAGATTTGTTACTTTGTGTTCACCTTTCTTACTTTCTTCATATTTTGAGTATAATGGTGTTTTTGACCGGAAAGGAGCATGCAAAGTATTATGCTTTATAAACTTTGTGTTTGTTAGTTATGCTTGATTATATTGATAACTAAGATAAAGAACATATTGATACTCTTAAAAATTCATATTAAAAATATATATTGAATTTATTAAAAAAATATATATATAATGAATACATTATGCTCTGTTTTTAGTCTAATTAAGTTCCACATTTATTGCAACATATTTTGGTTTTATAAAAATCATTAGTATATATGTTCAAATTAATTTTTTTATTCTACAATAAATAGACTCAATATTGAGTAAGTTATTCATAACCTCACTACTATACTTTTTTTATACTAGACCTTGATACTAATTTAGTTTTTAAAATTTGCGGTAAGCAATTTTGTAATCTATTACTAATAGTATTTTCATCTATTTTATATAATAATGTTCCTTTATTTCTCTAAAATAGGTATGTGTCAATATTAAGAGAGAAAAACAGGGGTCTGCCCTGCTGGGTTTTGTAATAATATTATACTAGTAGTATGTAAACATCAATTAACTTTGTCAATAAAGGAACTTTGTGAATGTGAGTATGTTTTTGGTAGTACTATCTTAACTTTGTCAAAGTGGACTGATCTACTTTTTTTTATATCGCATGTATATTATTTTCTGGTAACAAAAAATACACATTATACATTAATTTATTGGATCTTATTAATTTCCCAAATTCTAAGTATGGATAGTAAATTATCCATAATTAATTCAATTATATATTTAACTCATAGTTACCACATACTAGTTTATTTTATATTTGTATTTGTTAAGCAAGTTCAACAACTTCATTGAATCTAGATGTGTCCAAAAAATATATTTCAAAACATATGAGTCTTTTTCGTTTTTTATTTCAACACACATATTATATATCTTCAATTTATTTGGATAAATCTTGCCGTTTTGTCCTAGGACCTCTCACATGCAGTCGAATCATATTTCTCTGCTTATATATTTGTGAGATATGAGTAACATTGTTCTTGTCTCAGTTTTGCAATGAGAGTAATATGTGTTTCGGAGCAACATTATATTTTGCTAAGTCACGAACATGTTTATTTTCTTCTCCATCTAAACGTCCAACAAATGCATGTCCCTCCACAAATTATTTTATGCTTGGAAGGATAACCACACTTTTTTGTTGAACTTCAAGTTGAACTATATATCGACACCTTTGTATTTTCCTTCTTTGTCACAACCTAATATTAATTTATCTCTCTTTCCTCTCTCTTCCGTCTTTTTATTTTATCTAATGATGATAATAGTTTTGTTTTTAATATCAATTTTCCTAGTCCAAGTCACAACAGCTTCCCTAGTATCAAATATCTGAAATAAATTATAAAACTAATCACAATAATAGTTTTTAACAATATTAATGTTAATTATAATTATTCATACATGATCAATGTTGAAAATATTGGTAGTATCGACACAAGTTTTATCACATAATAGTAGCGAATTATGTATATATGTTAAAATGATATAAACAAATTCAATAATTTAAAAATAAATTTTTTTCAAAAAAATATAGTGTGTATCGGAAAGCTTTTTCACAAGTTTCCCAATATATAAGAGTTTACCGACAAACTTGTGAAATATTTTCCAGTATTTGCGTGTTCAAGATTCTGTATCGGAAAACTTAAAAAAAGTCTCGTAGTTTTCGAAAAACGTTTTATAAGTTTTTCAATACGTTTCAGTACCGAGTAGCACAAATTAAGTTTTCTGAAATTTTTTTAAATACTTCTGCACATTGAAAAATTTGAATTGATTGTCACGAAAATATTTAAATGGTGAAATAAAAAGGAAATTTGAGTTTGTAAAATAGTTAAAATTTTCAAGAGTAATTAAAGTTGAAAACAGTAGTTGTATAGGGTAAAATTTTCATTTAAATCTAATATAATTTATATTAATTTTAATGTTAAAAATATTTTAGTTATGTTTTAAAATATATATATTTCCAAGTTATTAATTATTTATTATTTTGACATTCATTCAATATAAACTAATCAGAATAAATAATTTGTTTTATAATTTTTATAGTAAATTTAACCTATTTTCATCTTCTTATATATATGTTCATTTTATATTTTAAAATGTTTAAAATCTTG
>JBBPBP010009778.1:33652919-33688782 GCA_037974735.1 Cicer chorassanicum | reverse complement strand
AGAATATGGCCGGGAAATTTAAAAATAATTTAATTTATTGATTTTGTCTGTAGAGTATTTTTTTTTAAATGAATAATTATTATATTTGTGTTTATAAACACACATTTGAGAATATATAGAATGTTTTAGATAATGTAATTGAAATTAATTCATATATTAAATTTTATCTATTGAAATATGATGTTAAAATTTTAGTTATATTTTAATGAATGAATAAAATTTAAAACTATTAAAAAAATATTTAAAGGTTTGATGAACCGTTTTATAATTTAATGTTTTATATCACATTTCACTCATTAAATATTATGAGAAATTAAAATAGAAAAAACAAAGTATTATGTAAAAAATATCTACGTAATAAAATATAGTAATAAGTATAAAGTTAATAGTATATCGTTTAATTATACGCATTTAAATATATATAAATTGTTAAAAATTCATCTCTCTCAACTATTTAGTCAAAAAATAAACCACTCTCTCAAATGTTTGGTTAGGATGCATAAAACGAAAAATTATAATTTTGTCAAATAAATCCATAATACAGATCATCCTGCAAACAAAACCCATAAATTATATTTAATATTAAAAATCTTTAAAATATTTTAATATATATATATATAAATAATTATCTACCGTAAAATTAGATTAGTCATGCTCTTTTATTATTCGTAGTTCTAAATCTCCCGAAGACACAATAATAACACTACTATGAAGCTGAATATTGACAATCTTTTTTGTCTTTTGGGGAGTCATTATACTTTTATGTTAGATGAGATCAACTATACCTGTAAAATTTATTGGCTAACTTATTATTTTCACTTTTTCCTTTCGATGGAAAACTTAAGTTTGGAAGTACCACTCTTGCATGAATTTGGATTTGGTGTGGCCACTGACTACACGCATTCACGTAGTCAATGACTCCATGACCGTCTGATCTTGATTAGACGGTCTTGATCTCAAATAGTTTTTGAATTTTTTTAAAAAGAAAAATTACCGAATTGGATATCTAAAAAATGCAATCTCGATCAGACAATTATGCAATCAGTGACTATGTGAGCGCGTGCAGTCAATGGCTGTAGGGAACCTAGGTCCCTTTTGCACATTGTTTTTGGCAATTTTTTTAATTTGATTTGCTTTTAAAAACAATTTCAAGGCAACTGATATTTGCGTCTTATGTTGAAATTTAATGTTGGAGTATCAATAATGTTAATATTGATATGAATTATGACCTCTTACCTCTAATTAAGCTGATATCTCGGGGACTCTTTTGTTATTTCACTCGCAATGATTATTAGTAAAAGTCAATGACATTCTTTAAAACATGTAGAAGTTTATTTTTTATAATTTGTGTTTTTGCATGGAGAATTATATATTGTCATTTCAAGAGTTACATTAAAAAAGAGTTTCAAAATCTTGATAGTTGTAATTAAGGCTAACAAACAAACACCACTTTAAATGGAGTTAACCAAAAAGTATTTAAAAACAAAAAATATGTAATCTTATGACATCGATGTTAATCTTATAAGTTATTTTGTTTTTTTAATTATGTTATAAACAATGTTTTAAAATTAAACTTTTGTGCTTAATTATAAATTTTTACAACATTCATTTCAATATATTTTAATAATTCAACAATGTTTTAAATTTTTACAAACATTCATGTTAGGCTAAATTTGACTATTCGACCTACGAACTTTAATTGATCACATGTAGAGCCCAACTCAAGTCTCAAATTGACTTCTACTCTGTCCTGATAATCTATTAATAAATCTGAGTCATATTGAGACTCGTTTTAATGTATTCTAATCTTTCTAATCTAATTTTATTAGTTATATCCGAGTCAATTTGATTCTCATTTTTGATTTGACTTAACGAGATATTTAATTAAATTTTAGTTTATAAGTGGCACTATTTATTTAAGTGCCTCTAATTCAATTAAGAAAACTAAGTATACTAACTAGAATATACATTTATATCTGCTTTGCTAAAACTTAAATTATTTTACAGATGAGGAAAGCAATGTGAAGATCAAAGAATAGTATGATGAAGACATATATATTTCATAATATTTTTCAATTTTTTTGACAAAAATATACAATTTATTTAAAAATAATATAAAATAGTAAATTAAATATTACAATATATATGTAATTTATACAGTATATTTTGGCACCCGTGCCTTTTTCTGCTCGTTCATCAAATATAATAATGGGGCTCCTCACTTGATGTGTACCATCATCCCAAATCAAAGAACCTGATCCAATAGATTCCTTCATTGCTCCATCTAAAGTGAGAACATAAGTTTGCTTTTCTCCCAATGAAGTGAATGACAAAACATCAGGTTCCACATAAATGTTAACTCCTTTAGGGGCTGTTACAATTGCTTTGTATGTAGACATCGGTAATCCAACATTTGTAACAGTCCTATAGAAGCTCCCACTTAGATAATGTTTGGGGCGTGGGGCTTTGTAAGCAAATGAAGGATAATTCAAACCCCCTACTGTAGTTGTCTCATAGCAGTTGGTCTCGTACCCTATTATACGTCGTAAAATTGTTGCGTTGAAGCCTTGTCCACATAAAAATCTGATGTAATCAATTTCGCTGACATCGTATATTAAACCAGGATTGACAGCCTTAATAGGGTCAATTTGACCTGCTCCATAAGCGAATTCAGCATCAGGATTATTTATGGGACTCATTGGTTTAGCTGCAACACATGAATCAAACAATATTTATATTAGATCAGAACATACTAAGTAAACTATACTCATATCAAATTAAATAAATCTTAATTACAACTTCCCTATTGTGATAAGTAAATATGCAATGCACACCTATTTTAACATATAAATAACTTTTGACAGTAGTAGGTAACTTTGAACAATCATTCAAAAATCTTCTTTATTAACATCTATCAATAATATATATCACTTGTAAGTAGTTTAGAATTCTTTCTATTTATATGTCATATGTAAATTTACATTACCAGGTTATTCCTCTGAGCTCAATTTTAAAATATCGTCACTAATTTTTAACTTTTGTTTTTATATTGCCTATTCTTTATTCAAAATTATTTATATCAAATCTAAAGCAAACAAATGATGAAGTGTGAAAGATGAGAAAGAGAGTTAAAGAAGAAAAGAAAAATTAAGCAAAAATAAAGAGATAGAAAATAGGAAATATAACATGTAAATTGGAAAAATAAATGAGAGAATTATGTAAGAGATAATGTGAAAAATAAAATAAAAATTTAAGAGTAAATAATTTTATAACTAAAATTGTGATCAGATAAATTCAAGAACATCACTGACATGTTAAGCTATGCATATATCCAATCCAATGGTTCAAAATTAACAAATGAAAATAAACTTATTTGATATATCTCTCAAGATCACTTGTTAGAAAATATATATCTCAAGAACAAATGAAAATAAATAAAAATTAGTAAAAGTATGCTACTCTTATTCATTGACAATTATTAGTTTAGGGAGTATGATTGTGTTTGTATATTTTGTTTTGATTTGTTTGTACAAGTTCTCTGAACTTGGAACTGTATTATTATAATTTTTGTCCTCTGGACATCCTGTGCTGTTGAACTACATAATTAATAAAAAGGTTTATTTTACCTCTTCAAAAAAAAATTACCATGAACAAGATTTACTAAATATTAGCTCAAATAGTTTAATAATAACTTGTGATATTTAGAAAACATAACAATAACAGACCAAAAGTGTACCATAACAATAACAGACAAAAAGTGAACCAATTAATTCAAGACAAAAATGCTTTTTTATTTCAACATTATAACAAAGTTAAAAAATAACTAGTGATTTTTAATTAATGAATAATTTAGTTAAAAGACAAACAACTTTAAAAAACATAATTTCTTTTAAATATTAATTAATAAAACTAAACATGTGCTAAGTTTAGTTTTCTTTATAAATGGATATATATTGATTCTGGTGCAATATTATAAAGTTTTTACCGGTGGTCATTAGAGCTGAACGAATAGCAGCAGGTGACCATGTAGGATGATATGACTTGATATACCCTGCTGCACCAGATACATGTGGACATGCCATTGATGTTCCGGACAAAATATTAAACTCTAATTTTCTATTATCACCGTCAACTTCAGAAGCAGGAGAATTTGGAGACCAACTGGCTATAATTTCTACCCCAGGAGCTATTAAATCAGGCTACAAAATTAACACAACAAAAAGGTTAACAATTTTTATTTTAATATGAGAAATATGTGTTTAATTTATTCATTCATAGAAAAGAAACCTTGAGGATATTAAAAGTAACATTGTTTGGACCCCTTGATGAAAAAGAGGCAACCATGGGTGCCAAAGTATCTTCTAACTCTTCAGTCTTAAATATAGTTGCGGTTGGAGTACTGCAAATTGATTAATAAAATAAACTTTAGATAAATGTGGGTTTCTAAATTATTATCATGTATATGAAATTTTCACTTGATACCTTGAAGAGTGAATGTATTTATGTATTCTGGCGGCATCCTTGGATAGAAGGTAACATGCTGGCAAGGGAAAAGATTGGGCGGTATCGGTAAAAGTGTGGCCTTGTGTCAAAACACCAATAGCACCAGCTCTAAAGGCTTCTGGACCACCTATGTTACCTTCACACAGAACAATTTTTCCCTTCACCAACTTCTCATCCAAAGAATTGGTTGGACAAAACCTGTAATTTTGGAATACTTCCATTAGCAAAATATAGACATTTTAAATTTTTCTCTATTTCATAATGCTCATTACAGAGGACACACGATTGTATTATAATTGGTCTAATATGTGGTTAGAAAAGTACGACTTCTAATTTTAATGTCTATATATATATATATATATATATTACTTGATTTTAGAATATGTAAAATATAAAAATTGTGCATTTTTTAAATCTTTTTTGTAGAGGGAAAAACAGTTTTTGTAAAATGTAAGAACTAAAATTGAATTAAATTTTTATGTGACAAAAGTTGAATGATAATAATTTTACAGAGACTCCTTACATATATATTTTCCCTTTAATGTTTGTTCATAATGTCAAAGGTTTACACCATTTGTTATCTTCAATAATATCACAGCTATTTACCTAGATTGCCGTCTCTTGAAGCCTGCTTCCTTATTTGGGACATCACCACCATAGACAATAGGATACATTTTTCCCAAAAGGTCAAATGTATTCAGTGAGATACCCTATCATTTAACCAAGATATAAACATTATTACTTACGTAATTATCATGTATAAAAAGATAATTTATAATTAAGCATCCAAAATTTCATATTATCAACTTACAAACTAAATTAGCTTAGCTTGCATTCAAGATATGAGACTATTCTGTAACTTTATATTTTGAAATTAGAGAAGATAAAATTATGTATTTACCTCATAAGTGATGTTGTTTCCTAATTTGACTCTTGTGACAAATTTTCTATTTATAGTCCCAGCAGCCACAACAATTGACCAAGGTGAAACATTCTGCAAGGATGCATGTTTTGGACCTTTGTTTCCTGCCGCAAGTACCGTTAGCACTCCATTCTGCATTGCATGAAATGCTGCAATGGATAGTACATCTCTAAAATGGTCATGTTGGTCTCTTATTCCGGCAATTGAGAGGGATATTATGTCAACCCCGTCTGCAATTGCATCATCGAAAGCTGCAAGAATGTTTGTAGTGCCACAAACAGACGACCAACATGCCTTATAGACGGCAATTCTTGCGGAGGAAGCCCCACCTCTTGTCGTTCCTTGTCCTAAGCCTAACATACTTGCATGGCTAACTGGGTTGCCGGCTGCTATTGATGCCACATGAGTCCCATGACCCGTCGAGTCTCTTGGAGACAATACCAGGTCAGTATCGTTCAAGGCTTCATCAATCATATAATACCTTGCTCCAATTAATTTACTACAACAACATATATCAACCATTGTTAGTATAATTGTACTCTCTTTCTCTTAGTAAATTGAATATATTAAAATGAGTTAAAGTATAACATATTACTTGTTGCACTTGAAGTTAAAAGTTGGGCAATATCCTTTCCATTTGCTTGGTGGTGGACTAAATCCTTTATCATCGAAACTAGGAGATTCTGGCCAGATTCCAGAATCAATCACTCCAATGATGATATCAGATTCAGACTGTTCTGTCTCTACATGTTGAGGGAAGCCTATAAAATCCCAAGATTTTGTGGTAAGGATTTTATGCTTTTCCTCGGGAAAGACAGACACCACCCCATCAAGTCCTACATTACCAATATTTAGAGTCAGTGAATATACAATTATACATGTATAAAGAATAGATAATTTTTCAATAGAAAAAAACTATTGACTACATATACCAGCCATTCTGTCGGCTTCTTTATCTGTTAGCTTTGCAACAAAGCCGTTGAAGTTGCGTTTGTAATGATGAAGTACAGACTTTGTTGTTGAATTGCTGAATATTTGAATAGTTTACCATTACTTTTCAGTTTCTTTATACAAAAAGTACTAAATTAAAGTATTTGATGAAAAATATAACCTCTCTGCAACTTCTTGTAGCATCTTTTGATAAATGAATAGCGAAGAAGTTTCATCTTTCATATTATGGCCCGTGTAGACAATGTAAGTCTACATTAGAATAGAACATATTTATCATAAACAAGAAAAATGTATTTATTCTAGCCAAAGTAATTAAGCCACTAAACACATGAACCAAGATAATTTAATAAAAAGAATATAAGTGTATTTGCCTTGAGGTTATTTGGAGAAGTTGAGTAACATTTCAGCACAAGTGATGTCAAAGTAAGGAGGAGAAGCAAAACACCGACGGAAGCCATTTTCAAGCTAGTAATTAATGACACAACAACAAGTTAGTTAATATTGTGTGTTATTAACATATATATTAATTACCATATACACAATTAAAATGTTAATAATATATGTCTGCATATTCCTTTGCATAAATTTGTATATTAAATTATATGTTATTTGTTTGAATACACCATTAATCAAGGAAGAAAGAAAAAAGTTTTCATGAAAAGGCAGAAAGTATTAGCCAAATTGTGTATTATTTGAAAGTTAGCAACTGCTTCCAACAATTATAAATCGCCTACACTTCACTACAAAACAGATTATGAGGATGGTTTCATTTAGATTTAGAAAATTAATGTGTCTAGAGACATTTTTTCATAAGTAATTTACATTACCATTGAAATATAAATTATTCCTCAAAACTCAATTTTAAAATATCATTACTAATTTTTTACCTCTATTTTATTAATTGCCTATTTTTTTCAAAATTATTTATATCAAATCCAAAACAAACATATGATAATGAATGTATGAGAGACAAGAGACAGAGTGAGACGCCATTTTCAAACTAGTAATTAATGACACAACAACAAACTGATTAATATTGTGTTAATAACATACATATCAACATATATACAACCAAAATGTTAATAATATATGCATGCATATTCCTTTAGATAAATTTTTTGTTAAATTATATATTATTAGTCTATTACTTGAAAGTTAGCAACTTGTTCGCCTGCACTCTCCACCATAAAACATATTATGGGGATGGTTCTAACTAGATAACCAGGTTAATTCAAAAGTGTAAATTTAATTGAAAGTTAAATGAAGTGAAATTAATTAAAGAAAAAAATAACCAAGTTAATATTAAAACGCTAATCTAAATAAATAATAAACTAGTGATTTTTAATTAATGAATGGTAACAGAAAGAAAAGATAAAAAAAATTATTTATTTTTTTAATTTGAGTTCCTTTCTTTTTCTTGGTAGTTTATGCATAAGTCAATCAAGTGTTGATAAATAGCTTAATAAAACAAAATAGAGATCAAATAACATAGAAATTATTGGAAGTTAAATTAAGCAAAGTTAATATTAAAAGCTAATTGAAATAAATAGCTAGCGAATTTTAGTAAATGAATAGTAACAAAAAGAAAAGATAAGAAAATATTAAATATAATATAGAAATAATTTCTGAATTAAAAATAATATCACACAATGAGAAAAGAGAGAGACAACCTGCGAGAGAGAGAAAGTTATACTTACAGAGCACTTACAGTTGATGGAAGGAAATGTGGTGTTATAATTTTAATGATACGTCCTTCACAGTATTCAGTTATTTGATTAGTTAAATTCCTTTTCAAATTTTCTTAGTTACAAGTTAGTTGTTTTCAATAATATAGATGAATGTATCAGGTATATATGTTAAGTGCTTTTGCAAACAAGTTAGTTGAAAGTTTGCATTTTTAACTGAAAAGAATATATATATAGTAGCATGGTTCTTCCTTTATGTCTTTCCAATTTCACAATTATAATATGGAAGGAGAGCTAGAAGTATAAACATCAAATTAAAATGAGTACTAATATTATATATGTATGTGTGTATGTTATGGAATCTCTTACTATATATCGAAATGTTTGAGGGAGATAGAGATTCTAGTGGCCTTGTATTGAAGGTGAGGCTTTGTATTGTGAAAAAGAAGCTGAGTATATATATTGAAGAAGAAATTACAAGAAGAAGAAGGAGTATATTAATATTGAGAGAGAGAGATTATGAGTGAGTGAGGTGTGAAGAACTATGATAGATTAACATGAGTATTTATAGAGGAAAAGAAGAGATGAATGTGTCACCTTAATGATGAAGAGATCGAAGTGTTGTGAACTAAAGGGCCATATGGTCATCTTAATGATGAAGAGAAGTGTTGTGAACGTAGACTTGCATCATGCAATCCCACTCAACTTTTTGGGAAATTATTTATAAAAAAATTGTTGGGAAATTATTGTAGTCGTTCTTTGGGTATGCCACCTATTTAATGTTTTGTCAATCCTGGTTGGTAGGTGTTCAATATTCCTTAGAATGGAAAAAATATAAAAGGGAAAATTAAATTTATTAAAAAGTTAAAAGAAAATAATTGTAAGTTCATGGAATGTAAATTGGTTTTTAAAAATGTGTTGCATGCCAATACAATAGCAAATAATTTATATGACATTCTTCTCAACACCTAATGTTTAACTTGATTGAAATTCAAACGAGTTTTGCTAAATAATTAGAGAGTATGTGTTAAGAACATTGCAGTAAAAATATGTGTTTATAGCATAATTTTTATTAGACAAATGCTAACATATTTAGTTGAAATATATTTTAAAAAATAAAACATAAAAGTTTTATTTTGAAAATTGTATATTTAACTTTTAAAAGTTTAATTTTTTTTTTTATAAAAAATTTATACTTTTATAATTTTAACAAATGATTTGATGTCATAAGAACACGTATTAACAAGACCTTTTTTATTATTATATTTTTTATAATGGGCCGCAACAAAAACATTCAAAAAAGAAATTATGACTTCTCACCAAGGATCCATTTTCTAAAATGTTTGAGTTGTTATTTAATACACGTGATTTTTTAATGGTGAATTTTCACCCAACTCTCCATATTTATTCATTGATGTTTGACCTTAGCTTTACTCTCTCAATGGTAAGATTCTCTCAATTGTCACCATGCTAAGGCATTTCTTTAATTAGCAACTATGAAGTGTGAATTGCATGTGAAGTTCATTAATTCAAGCTTTTCTTTTTTCTTTATCTGTATTACTTCTTTTTCTTTCTAACCACAAAATCTTGATGCATGCATAGCTTTAAATGCTAAGAAAAAGAGAAGGGTGTAAGAGATGAATGTGCATAAATTGCTTATAATGTCTTCCAATGATAAAGATTCTCTCCATTGTTAACATGTGAATGCATTTCTCTAATTAGTGTGAAGTATAAATGTTTAGCTTTAGTTGTTTGCACTGTAATATTGCAATAAAGCTTTTGAAGTGTATGTATCATGCATGCATATTCAACTTGCATTTTTAGCAAGATGAGTAGGAAAATATGAACTTGGTGGTCCACTATGTGCAAAGTGAAACTAATTAATAGGTAACTTCATTAATTCATGCTTTTGTTTTTTCTTTATCAACTTTACCTCTTTTTTGTCGGCTTTAAAATATTAATTACCACTAATTTTTTTTGTTTACTATTTAGTGACATTTTCTATAATTATGGTATATATATATATATATATATATATATATATATATATTATATATATTATGTTTTTATTCCTCTTGCTATTCACTAATACACACACAGCTACAAAAAGTATCCTGTAAGTAACTTTCATTTTTAGTTTACATGTTTAACATTTGAAGGAATTACATTATTATTAACATTATTGGTGATCACTCTCATATCTTAGACTTCGATTGTGTATAGTATCCAACAACCTATCATATAAAGTGATCACATCATTATTTATATTTAATTAATTTTAAGATAATTTAAAGTTTAAGTTGATTTTAGTTTCAAGGTAGTTGTAAGTACCCAACCAAAATGATAGTAAAGAATTTATTAATGTTTTTATTATTATTATTATTTATCAAAATATTGTTAATTTTTTTTTTTATCGTAGAGTATTTGGACTTCCTCTATATAATTTTATTTTTGAATGGCAACCTCCTCTATATATTTTATAGAATTTATGTATATTTAATTATTAAAGTGTGATATACATGAAGCTTACTAGGCATGAAAATGTGGACTTGATAAATTGAACCATAAGTGTAAATATAAATGGACCACAAAATTTCTTTGTTCGCTTTCATGTAGACACCATTACATTTTTCAATGTTATAAACCAATATAACTCATTTTTTTCATATACTAGTAAGTAGTGATTCACCAAACCAATAACTTAGGGAAAAGTAAAAAGAAGATATAAAAAAGAGAAGGTTAAAATAGAAATAGGAATCTCTAAGTCATTGTGAGAATATTTTCTATATTTGAAGATAAGATTCTAAAATATTTATTACATTAGTATTTTTCTATAAGATTAAAGAGATGAAACAATGACAAAAACCGGTAACTCTAGTTAATAAACAAAAAATTAAAAATGTGTGTTTGACATCAATACATCAATTTTAAAAATAATTTAAAAATAAATTTATGGAATATAATCAATGAGACAGTGTCTGACAACACATGTAAAATATTGAGACACTTCTTCGACCAAAAATGGAGAAGTCTATGATTTATTTTGTTTTTTTTAATGACAATAGGTATATATATATATATATATATATATATATATATATATATATTCAAAAGATATATGATTTGTTTCCTTTTAATGCTAAGATATTCTTAATGGTCAGCAAGCTAGTAATTAGTGTCAATTGCATGTGAAGTTCATTAATTGACGCTAGCTTGCTTTAGAACTCCAAATTTTTTTTTCAAAGGAAAAAATCGTAATATTTTAATTTATGAATTTATTTTGTAAACTTGTATTGTAGTGTAGATCGACATATCATGCATGTGAATTCAAGTACCCAACATTTTTAGTATTATGAGCTGAAAAAAGTGAACAGTTATTGTGGGCACTATAAAACTAATTGAGGTTTGTTACTTTGTGTTCACCTTTCTTACTTTCTTCATATTTTGAGTATAATGGTGTATTATGCTTTATAAACTTTTTGTTTGTTACTTATGCTTATTGATAACCAAGATAAAAAACATATGGATACTCTTGAAAATTTATATTGAATTTATTGAAAAAAAATATTTAAAATGAATACATTATGCTCTGTTTTTAGTCTAAGTTTTACATTTATTGCTACATATTTTCATTTTATAAAAATCATTAGTATATATATAAAATTAAATTAAATTTTTTATTCTTCAATAAATAGACTCAACATTGAGTAAATTATTCATAACCTCACTAATATATTATTTATACTAGACCTTGTTACTAATTTAGTTTTCAAAATTTGCGGTAAGCAATTTAGTAATCTATAAATAATAATTAGTTATTAATAGTATTTTCATCTATTTTATATAATAATGTTCCTTTATTTCTTTAAAATAGGTATGTGCCAATATTAAATGAGAAAAACAGAGGCATGGACCCTGCTGGGTTTTGTAATACTATTATACTTGTAGTATGTAAACATCAATTAATTTTGCCAATAAAAGGAACTTTGTGAATGTGAGTATGTTTTTGGTAGTACTCTCTTAACTTTGTCAAAGTGGACTAATCTACTTTTTTTTTTATATCACATGTATATTATTTTCTGGTAATAAAAAATAAACATTATACATTAGTTTATTAGATCTTTTTAACTCCCCCAAATTCTAAGTATGGATAATAAATTATACTATAATTAATTTATATATTTAACTCATAGTTTTGCCACTTATTAGTTTATTCTATATTTGTATTTGTTAAGCAAAGGAGAAGGGTGTAAGAGATAAATGTGCATAAATTGCTTATAATGTCTTCCAATGATAAAGATTCTCTCCATTGTTAACATGTGAAAGCATTTCTCTAATTAGTGTGAAGTGTGAATATTTTGCTTTGGGTATTTTTTACTATATCCATTTTACTCTAGCTACTACTTCTTTTTCTTTCTAATAAAGAGAAATTGATTTATATTTTATTTAATCGAAGAATGTGTTTTGCAAAACTTGCACTCTAATATTGCAATAAAGCTTTTGAAGTGTATGTATCATGCATGCATATTCAACTTGCATTTTTAGCAAGATGAGTAGGAAAATATGAACTTGGTGGTCCACTATATATGTGCAAAGTGAAACTAATTAACAGGTGACTTCATTAATTCATGCTTTTGTTTTTTCTTTATCAACTTTACTTCTTTTTGTTGGCTTTAAAATATTACCACTAAATTTTTTGTTTACTATTTAGTGACATTTTCTATAATTATGGTATATATATTATGTTTATTTTTTCCTTTTGCTATTCACTAATACACACACAGCTACAAAAAGTATCGTAATTATGGTATATATATTATGTTTATTTTTTCCTCTTGCTATTCATTAATACACACTCAGCTACAAAAAGTATCACGTAAGTAACTTTCATTCTTGGTTTACATGTTTAGCATTTGAAGGTATTACATTATTATTAAATATTATTGGTGATCACTCTCATATCTTAGACTTTGTTGGTGTACAGTATCCAACAACCGATCATATAAATTAAGTGATCACATCATTATTTATATTTAATTAATTTTAAGATAATTTAAAGTTTATGTTAATTTTAATTTCAAGGTAGTTGTAAGTACCCAATCAAACTCAATGATAGCTGAGAATTTATTATTATTATTATTATTATTATTATTATTATTATTATTATTATTTATCAAAATATTGTTAAATTTTTTTTTTATCGTAGTTAGTATTTGGACCTCCTCTATATAATTTTTTTATAGAACTTATGTATATATAATTGTTAAAGTGTGATATACATGAAACTTACTAGGCATGAAAATGTGGACTTGATAAATTGAACCATAAGTGTAAATAGTAAGGGTAAATTTAATGGACCACAAAATTTCTTCGTTAGCTTCCATGTAGACACCATTACATTTTTCAATGTTATAAAATAGGGATCTCTAATATACTATAATCTATTTGTTCGGAGTTTGAGTTCATGTTTTTTCACATTTCCATACTTTATTCCAATAATCTAATAAGTCATTGTGAGAATTTTTTCTTATTTGAAGATAAGATTCTAAAATATTTATTACATTAGTATTTTTCTATAAAATTAAAGAGATGAAACAAAGACAAAAACCGGTAACTCTAGTTAATAAACAATTTAACACAACAAATTAAAAATGTGTGTTTGACATTAATACATCAATTTTAAAAATAATTTAAAAATAAATTTATTAAATATAATCAATGAATCAGTGTTTGACAACACATGAAAAATATTGAGACACTCCTTCGACCAAAAATGGAGAAGTCTATGATTTTTATTTTTTTTAATGACAATAGGTGTGTATATATATATATATATATATAAACATTCAAAAGATATATGATTTGTTTCCTTTTAATGCTAAGATATTCTTAATGGTTAGCAAGCTAGTAATTAGTGTCAATTGCATGCGAAGTTCATTAATTGACGCTAGCTTGCTTTAGAAGTCCAATTTTTTTTTTCTACGAGAAAATCGTAATATTTTAATTTATGAATTTATTTTGTAAACTTGTATTGTAGTGTAGATCGATATATCATGCATGTGAATTCAAGTACGCAACATTTCTAGTATTATGAGCTGAAAAAAGTGAACAGTTATTGTGGGCACTATAAAACTATTTAAGTTTTGTTACTTTGTGTTCACCTTTCTGACTTTCTTCATATTTTGAGTATAATTGTGTTTTTGACGGGAAAGGAATATGCAGTGTATTAGAGACAATGTCGAAATGAAAAATGAGAGGAGGAGTGATATTTATAGGAGAACACTGGGCCTTTGTGGTGGTCTAGGCAGTCAAAAACGACTGCCTTTGTGGCGGCCTAGGCAGTCACAAAAGACTTTCTTTGTGGCGGCTTTTACCCTCACAAAAGGCTTTCTTTGTGGCAGCCTTTACTCTCATAAAAGTGAAAAAGCCCTCACAACAGACCAAAATTTCAGTAGGATTTTGTGGTGGCCTAAGCCCTCACAATGCTCCAACGTTGTGATTTTGTGAGGGCTTAGGCCGCCACAAAATCCTGTTGAAATTTTAGTCAATTGTGAAGACTTTATGTCGCCACAAAATGAATGTTTTCTTTAGTGTTACATAAACCTCTTCAACTATTTCATAAGAATAATCTCTATCAAGGCTTCCAATGTTGGATTAATTAACAATTTTTTCATTATAATTTGTCCAATACTCAAATTCAAATATATATAGAAATAACAAGCGTGAATATACTCCAAATAAAACAATAATATAGTGTGATAATTAGTTTTCACTTTTCATAGGTTTAGTGTGTGAGTGTAATGACTCGCCCAAAGTTTCAACTCTTAATTGTAAAGTATAAATTCATATTCTCTTTATCGATTTATTCTTAATTAATTAGAGTTTATCAACCATTTGATTAGTTCGACAAGTTCATTTATAATACTACAATTCAATTAATTTTAGAAAATTAAAATACAAATTATATAAAATAACCATATATATATATATATATATATTTATTTATTTATTTATAAGCAAAGGCCGAAAAGGACGGATGGAGTATATATATTAAGAATTTGACTTCTATAAAGTGATAAGTTAGTAAAATGAACAAATTAACGATAAATATTATAATTATTCATACATGTATCAATAATAATTATCAACATTTGATATTATCCATTTTATTCTCTAAAGTAAGTTTCTCACTTAAGTGAAATCAAGTCCATATATTAAACTCATTTTTAAATACTAAAATTAAAACATAAAGTGTAATATTAAAATAAAGTTCATTTACCTGTGCTTGAAATATTGTATTAAAATATATTTGGAAGAAGAAATGTCAAAGCCTGTTGGGGCTAGTAAGGAGCGTTGACTAATAAATGAGAGAACGTGGCATCGTTGCAATCATTGATGGTTAATGAACTCTATTACTCACACTCAGGTTAGTAACACTAAGATTGTTGCAAGCATGGAAACTTAAGGGCTCTAAAAACATCAACATGAAAATGATTAAAATCTATATTTTCGAACTAGAGTAGAATATTTGAGATTATAAAAACAATTAGATAAATTTATATAAATTTTTGGGGTTTTTTATATAATGTAAATATAATTTGTTTTTTAGGAATTAATAATAAAAATAATTTTCTTTAACATTTTTACTAAGTATCCGAAAATTATAATTAAACTATAAGATTTCTCATAGGCAACTCAAAGTAGTTTTCATTTTAATTAAATTTCATAGATTTTGTTATGATCTGATGAGTTTTATAACTGGAAACAAATTAAAAAATTTATAAAATAAAAAATTTTAAAAATACTTTTTATTTTGTAAAATAATTTGAAAAAAATCTCTTGGAATTTATTAAATATTATTGAATTATTTTACTTCTCTATATAATGTTATACATATATATTCGTAACTCAAATATGTGTGCATTGTTAGCTTAGAACTATTTTTAAAAGTTGTCAAATAATAAATATTTAAACAATAATTATTTATTGGCATAAGAATAATCGTACTGTAGGTTAAGACCAACTTTTACATTGCTACCAAGTAGAACTATAATCGTCGACACTTTCATTGTCACGACCGTCAATTGTAAGAATTGTAAGATAGTTCACATATTGAATCCTAATCCAATATGACCCATCATGGAAGGCTTCCTTAGGAGGTGCAATTATGTTCCCTTCAAGCTACAATATAATAGAGTACAACATAAATCAATAAAAATGTACCTCGCATCACATTGTTGGTATGCATAATAATTAATTTGTTACAACAACAAAAAAAAGTACTCAAATACCAATCGAAGTGTAGGAGATTGGATCTCTTAAGCTGCACATAATGGCAGTTACAGGATCCATTAGTCACTTACCACTTATGAGCTTTGTCACCTTGTTAAATTTTGATATTCTTCCTTTGGTAACTATTACAACTAAAAAATAATTTTAAATATTGATCACTATTATAAATAAAAATTAAATATTTTTAACTCATTTAATATTTATATTTTTAATATATCATTATTTTAATAAATAAATAAAATGTAATGTCAGTAATACTCAAAAGGATAATTTAATAAATTTAGATTATCTTTTATATAGAATTTAAAAAGTTATTCATATTTATCTAATTTTCTTAAAAATTGTGTAAGTATTATTTTTATTTATAACAATGACTAGAGAGAGGGAGTATATATTAGCCAATGTGCTACATGGAAAGAATTGAAAAACTAAAGATATATTTAACTATAAATATTCAATGTGGATTGAGTCTCAATGTACGACAAGCTGAAGCAGACTTATTGGTTGCTCTGTGCCCAGTAGTACAATGCTTACGTATTTGTTTTCACTGGTACAATTTTGTACAAATTTGAGTGATTTCATTGAATTTTAGGTGAGACGAATAAACTATTTGAATAATAGTTGAAATTAACACAGTACTTAAAAAATTAAAGTTTTTACAATACTTAAAGAACAATAATAACAACACATTTTTTTAAAGATAATTTGAAATCTCTAATTTGTGTTTTTAATTTTACATTTCTTCATATCAAATTTTAATATTTCCTTTTGCATTATAATTGAATCATGAGTGACATTATATTTGTTGTTTTTGACTCATATAACTCAACAAAAAAGACACTACACAAAAGACATATATTTTAACAGATGAACCGATGGAGGTTACAAATTAGATTTTAACTATATATTTTAGATTGTCACAAATTTATAAATTGTTATGTCATTATGACAAGTCAAGTTTATGAGAAAACAATTATTTTCTCAATTTCATTTTAAATACCTCATTTTCCTTTTTTTTCTCAAATTATTTGTCATTTTACGATAACAATACAACATTAATTACTTTGTTTCCACTAATATTCTTATTTATTATATTTCAACTCATCAAATTTTTGCAATTAACAAAAACATTTGAGTAAATGAAACATTTTATCATTGAAATCAAATCAACTAATCATTTTCTAAAGAATTGTACACACTTCAAATGAGATATTTAAAATGAGACAGATGAAATACTTATCTTGAATAGCGATGTTACATTTCATACTAATACAATGAAAATAGTATCTAACGGGTTCCAAAATTATTGTATTCTAAATGCACATATTGTCATCATTGAATTTAATTAATGTCTTTTTTAAGTTTCACTTATGTTATACAATTGTTTTAGTTCAAATTTTTTCCTTTAAAATAGTCTATTATCGTAGAAAGAAAATTAATTACTACTATCAATTCAAAACATTCAACCATTTTTTAATTTTTTTAGTTGTCTTGTGAATTTTATATATGCTAATATCACTTTTAATATGTTTTCAAGTTATTCTTTTGTGACATGACTAGTACTTTACTGTCAATTTCCTTATCTATAATTCATACATCTATTACAAATAAAACTGTGTAAAATAAAAATGTAAATACAGCTATTGTGTTTGATTTGATATCTAAGTCTTTGTATTTATGCTACTAAGATATAAGGCTTTGCTTAATGAGAGTGTTAGTTCACGAAACAAAGAAAAATGAGATTTATAAAAATTAATTTTAAAGGAGACTTATAAATTATATATATTATATATAATTTTTAATGGTTACTAATTTTTTGAAAATAAATTTCAAGACACCCGCGCAACACATGGATTGATATCTATATGTTACTAGTTATTAAAAATATAGGAATGTGAGAATAATATGCTATTTGAATATAATTAACACATGTAGTTGTTCTACATGTCATGTAGGCAAACATGATATATTGATAAAATGACGTATAACAATTAGTGGTTACTATGATTCAGATAACTTATTTGACAAATATTTCAATAATAAAAATAATTAAAATAAATAGTTACTTTTGAAAAAATAATTAAATAATAATTTTGAAATAATAAATTATTACAACAATTCTCACATATTTAAATTTATTTTAAAAAGATTACAATTGAAAAACTTTCATTGATTAAAGTAGATGTAACACATTAGATCTTTGTAGTCAACTTATATGAACCAGTTCTAGACAAGTAAGACTTGACACACAAGTGAATTGGTGTAGTCAATCTTTATGAATCTAAAAAACTTTATGTATGTTATAGGTCTACCAATCACATTAAATTCCCACAATTCTTACTATTACACCATTTTGCACAAAATTTGTCGTGTGCACGCTCGATATTCATGAGTGCTCTAGAGAATTGTCATGATCTCATGCAAGCGGCCACACTTGACACCCACATATGAGATTTCATCAAATGTATGCTGCAAATCCTACACCCCCTATAAGAGATATGAAAATCATTAAAAACTTTATAGCTTAATATCTCACAAATGCAATGCAACACACCGATTTTTAATAGCACGAGCGTATTTTTTTTATAAAAAAAAAAACTCAATAAAAATAATGCTAAATAGTAATAATAATAGTAAAGTGTGTGTAAAAGCAAATTGAACGTGAAATAATAAGGAGAATGGAAGAGAGATGATGAAAGAGTACTTTTTAGATGCGTCACATGAGATTTTTGTTGAGGTGACAATATTTGAATGAAATGACACAAAATTAGATGATGTGTCACAATAAAATTTGAGCTATTTTAATATATTATAATAGATATAGATAAAGATATCCCGATTTAGTGAAGATTGGAGGAAAATAACTATGAGAACTTCTGCTGTAAATTTATAAATTGGAGTGTTTTGATACATTTGTTCTCTAAACTAATAAATTAATGATTCTTTTTATAAATCAAAGAGTTATTTTATAAATCACTTGACACCCACATATGAGATTTCATCAAATGTATGCTGCAAATCCTACACCCCCTATAAGAGATATGAAAATCATTAAAAACTTTATAGCTTAATATCTCACAAATACAATGCAACACACCGATTTTTAATAGCACGAGCGTATTTTTTTTATAAAAAAAAAACTCAATAAAAATAATGCTAAATAGTAATAATAATAGTAAAGTGTGTGTAAAAGCAAATTGAACGTGAAATAATAAGGAGAATGGAAGAGAGATGATGAAAGAGTACTTTTTAGATGCGTCACATGAGATTTTTGTTGAGGTGACAATATTTGAATGAAATGACACAAAATTAGATGATGTGTCACAATAAAATTTGAGCTATTTTAATATATTATAATAGATATAGATAAAGATATCCCGATTTAGTGAAGATTGGAGGAAAATAACTATGAGAACTTCTGCTGTAAATTTATAAATTGGAGTGTTTTGATACATTTGTTCTCTAAACTAATAAATTAATGATTCTTTTTATAAATCAAAGAGTTATTTTATAAATCACTTGACACCCACATATGAGATTTCATCAAATGTATGCTGCAAATCCTACACCCCCTATAAGAGATATGAAAATCATTAAAAACTTTATAGCTTAATATCTCACAAATACAATGCAACACACCGATTTTTAATAGCACGAGCGTATTTTTTTTATAAAAAAAAAACTCAATAAAAATAATGCTAAATAGTAATAATAATAGTAAAGTGTGTGTAAAAGCAAATTGAACGTGAAATAATAAGGAGAATGGAAGAGAGATGATGAAAGAGTACTTTTTAGATGCGTCACATGAGATTTTTGTTGAGGTGACAATATTTGAATGAAATGACACAAAATTAGATGATGTGTCACAATAAAATTTGAGCTATTTTAATATATTATAATAGATATAGATAAAGATATCCCGATTTAGTGAAGATTGGAGGAAAATAACTATGAGAGCTTCTGCTGTAAATTTATAAATTGGAGTGTTTTGATACATTTGTTCTCTAAACTAATAAATTAATGATTCTTTTTATAAATCAAAGAGTTATTTGTCATCTTTTAAATTTTAGTTACATATAATTTCATAAAAAAACATCATTTTATTATTTATAAACATTATACTAACTTTCTATGTTTTACTGTAAAAAATATTAATTATTAATTACTTATAAAAATTCTAAAAAAAAATTAATTTTAGTATGCTGACACTTTTGGTCAATAAAATTTAGTTATTAGAATTTTTTAAATGATAGAAAATAATTTATTTCCAAAATAAATTCATTTAACTACTAATTTAAAGATCAAATATACCTGTATATATCGAAATGACGCATGCGCCATAAAATTTCTCTAGAATATATTTTGGTCCTAACTAGTTTCTCTATAATATATTTTAGTCTTAACTTTAAAAAGAATTCGCCAACTTATTTTTTCACTTTTTCCTTTCAATGGAAAACTTAAGTACAAAAGTATCCCTTTTGCAGAAATTTGATTCGGTGCAATCACTGACTATACGCATTCAATGACCCCATAACCATTTGATCTTGATTAGACAGTCTTGATCTCAAATAGTTTTTGATTTTTTTTAAAAAGAAAAATTACCAAATTAGTTATCTAAAAAGTATGATCTCGATCAGACAGTCATACAATCACTAACTGTTTGACTGCGTGCACTAAATGAGTGCAGAAATCCAAGTCCCTCTTGCACACTGTTTTTGACAATTTTTTAATTTTATTTGCTTTTGGGACAATTTCAAAGCAATTGATAATTGGGTCTTATGTTGAAACTTAATGTTGGAGTATCAATAATGTTAATATTGATCAGTCTTATGACCTCTTCCATCTAATTAAGTTGACATTTTGGAGACTTTTTGGTTCTTTCATTCGCAATGATTATTAATAAAAGTCAAATGCAATTTTTACAAAATTTGTGTTTTCGCATGGAAAAGTATATATTGTCATTTCATAAGTTACATTAAGGAATAGTTTGAAGATCATTATGGCCAACAAACAAACACCACTTTAAATTTAATTTACCAAAAAAGTATTTAAAACTAAAAATTATTTAATCTTATAACATCGTTGTTAATCTTATAGGTTATTTTGTTTTTTTAATTATGTTCAAAAGAATGTTTTAAAATTGAAATTTTGTGCTTAATTATAAAATTTTAAACATTTATGTCAATATCTTTTTAATAATTCAACAATGTTTTAAATTTTTACAACATTCATGTCAGACTAAATTTGAGTAACAGATCCACCTACGATCATTAGTTGATTATAATAAAGGCCAACTCAAGTGTCATATCGACTTCTAATCTATCTTGATAAATCCGAGTCATATTGAGGCTCGTATTAACGTATTCTAATTTTTCTGATCTAATTTAATTAGATATATCCGAGTCAATTTGATTCTAATATTGATTTTTGATTAGACTTGACGAGATATTCAATCAAATTTTACTTGTAGTTGACACCCGATTAAATTACTAAACTATTTCTCTAGGAATACCAATCAATGAGGATTTTGAGGTTGCACAGCTCCTAAGGCAAACACATATATATACTTACAAATTCATTTGTTTCTATTGTTTCCATATAGATAACTGTGTATCAGGATAGTCCACAAACTCATCTATGTGTATGTTACTTATAGTTTGATGCTTAGATGTTCATTACAATTTGTTAAAAACTGTCTATCCATGATACTGTTGATAAACTGTACAGTGTGTTTTCTAGAGCATGGATGTGTTGCTCTCTCAGTTTTTTTTTATCTGTTACTATAATAAAAGAATAAGAAACTGTGGTTTAAATTTTTTATGCTTCTTTGTAATATAGTAAACATCTACATAGGTCCTAAGGTCTTTTTGATGTTGTGTTTCCATCATTGACATTGAGTGCACTCACTGCTTTTTCTTTAAATGAATTTGCATGTTTAGTTTATAGGTGGCACTATTTCAAGATTATAAGTAAGTGGCACTATTTATTTAAGTGCCTCTATTTCAATTAAGTATACTAACTAAAATATATATTTATATCTGCTTTGCTAAAACTTATAATTTTACAGATGAGGAAAGGCAATGTGTAGATCAAAGAACAATATCATGAAGACAGATGTCATAATTTTTTTTAACAAACGTGCAATTTTTTGATAAATATATATAATTTATTTAAAAATATAATAATATAAAATTAATTATTACAATATATATGTAATTTATACAATATATTTTGGCACCGGTGCTTTTTTCTGCTCGTTCATTAAATATAATAATAAGGTTCATCACTTGATATCTACCATAATCCCAAATCAAATAACCTAATCCAATAAGAGCATAAGTCCGCTTTTCTCCCAATAATGTGAATGACACACTACGCCAAAAATTACATTTTATAACGCGCATTTTATAGCGCTTATTAAATAAAAGCGCTGTTGTATAATATTTTAAAATTAACGGATGATACAACAACACTTTTCTTACAAGCGCTTTGGTAAAAGCACTGTTGTAGGACATATAGGGTCACATAGCGCTTCCACATTATATTAAATCGCTTTTATAGCGCTTTTTATAAAAGCGTTGTAAAATATAGCGCTCTCACATAATGTTTACAGCGCTTTTAGAGCACTTTATATACAAGCGCTGTAAAAATATAACGCTCCCACATTATGTTATAGAGTTTTTAGAGTGCTTTTTATAAAAGCGCTGTAAAATATAGTGCTTTCACATAATTACAAGGTCTTTAAGAGCGTTTTTTATACAAGCGCTGTAAAATGGTGCGTATTTGATAAAAATCATTCACTTTAAATAAATAAAAATAAATTTAATACGTTGTCTCCCTAACCATACGAACCCTCATCTCCTCTACTCTGTGAACCCTCATCTCCTCTACTCTGTGAACCCTCATCTCTTCTATTGTGCGCCTTCATCTACTGCTCCTATGTTGTCTCAGGTATTTATTAATTTGTTGTTGTCACTAAAACTGATAAATTGTTACCTAATAAATCATATAAAATATGTTCTTTTTTTGAAATATGTTCGATCTGTTATGTTTTGAAATCAGACTTGGACATTGGTTTCCATTTTCCAATATTAGACTATATATACTATAGATTGGTATAATGTTATCAATAGCTTATTATTTGTGTAACACTGCATTCATATAGGTCATATAAAATGGACTTGAAATGGATGTCTGCCAATCGATTGTCAAAAGAGTATGAAAATGGAGTGAAGGAGTTTGTTGAGTTTGCAGTGAAGAATGCAAAAGATCCAAATCGAATAATTTTTCCTTGTTTAAAATATTGTTTTGGAAAACGCGTTAAAGCAGATCAATTGGAAGGACATTTAATATGGCATGTAATTGATCAAAGCTATACATGTTGTATAAGACATGGTGAGAAAAAAAGGGAACACTAATTTTGAGAATGGTTCGACATATGCTTCAACTGATTTCGACACAGATACATATGAGCGGGACCGAGTTGAGGAGATTGCAAAAGCAGTTGAAGAAGATCTTCGGGATTCTTCTAAAATGTTTGAGAGTTTCTTGAGTGATGCAGAGAAACCATTATATAATGGTTGTACTAAATTCACAAGACTGTCAGCGATATTAAAGTTGTACAACTTAAAAGCGATTAATGGATGATCTGATAAAAGCATCACAGAATTATTAACACACCTAAAAGATATGTTGCCAGATGATAATGAACTTCCTAGTCGAACCTACGAGGCTAAACGAATTTTGTGCTCTATTGGCATGAGTTATGAAAGGATTCATGCGTGTTCAAACGATTGCATTTTATTTCGAAACGAATATGAATTACTAAAGGCGTGTCCGAAATGCAATGTCTCTCGATATAAGAAGAAATAATCTACTCCAGCAAAATCGTGTGGTATTTTCCTATAATACCAAGATTTAGGCGAAAGAATTAGAGATGGAAAGAAAGAATTAGAGATGGAAAGTTTTGACACGCTGCAGATTCTCCACAATGGGCAAAAATTGATCACGAGTATCCTAAATTCGGGAGAGAGTCAAGAAATCTACGAGTATCTGTGATTTTGTTGATTTCTAGATCCAAACAACTAGGGAATGATATCGACGTATACTTGACTCCTTTAATTGAAGATATAAAAAAAATGTGGGAGATAGGTGTGGAAGTTTATGATAGGTATAAGAAATAATGTTTCCATTTGAGGGCTATGTTGTTCAACACAATTAATGATTTTCCAGCATATGGTAATTTATTAGGATATAGCATTAAAGGTCAGTGTGCATGTCCTATATGTGAAGAGAGTATAAATTAGATGTGGTTGAAACATTGTAAGAAGAACGTATTTCTTGGACATCGTAGATTTTTACCTTATAGTCATCAGTATCGTGGGTGGAGAAATGCATTCAATGGAAAATCAGAGGAAGATACTGCTCCTTTAGCACCGAATGGATATCAAATATTTTAAAAAGTACAAGGTTTGAGCAATAAATTTGGCAAACCTTTTGCGGGAGAGGTTGTCAAAACTGGGTTGAAGAAAAAGTCAATTTTCTTTGAATTGCCATATTGGAAGTCATTGTATATAAGACATTTCCTTGATGTGATGCATATTGAAAAAAATGTATTTGATAGTGTTATTGGTACGTTACTCAATGTTCCAGGAAAGTCTAAGGATGACATCAATGCAAGATTTGACTTGGTCGATATGGGAATAAAAAATGAATTAGATCCCGTAAAGAAAGGAAATCGCACATATCTACCTCCAGCCGCTCATACTCTATCTAGAAAGGGAAAAAAAATTAAGTAAATTTCTACACAAAGTTAAAGTTCCAGAAGGATACTCTTCAAACATTAAAAATTTAGTTTGTATGTAAGATCTCAAGTTAAAAGGTTTGAAGACCCATGATTGTCATGTTCTAATGGAGCATTTGCTACCAATAGGTATACGTTCCATTTTACCTGAAAAAGTTCGACGAGCCATAACTAAATTATGTTTCTTCTTCAGGGAAATTTTTAGTAAAGTGATTGATTCTCAGAAATTACCGACATTGCAGAAGGAAATTATTGTTACTTTGTGTGAGCTTAAAATGTATTTCCCACCCTCGTTTTTTGATATAATGGTTCACCTTATTGTTCATCTTGTTAAGGAGACACAACTTTGTGGGCCAGCTTCTATGAGATGAATGTATCCGATATAACGTTATATGAAAATATTAAAAGGGTACGTAAAAAGTAGAAGTCGACCAGAAGGTTGTATTGCTAAACGGTACATTGTCGAAGAAGCTACTGAATTTTGTACTGAATATCTGTCCAATCTTGAATCCATAGGGCTTCCCGTATCTCGTCATTTGGGAAGAATATCAGGAAAAGGATAATTGGAAAGAGAGTAATGATTATATCAAGGACAGAATGGGAGTAAGCACAATTGTATGTTCTGCACAATGATGATGAGGTTCAACCTTATGTTATAATACACATGGATCAGTTATCTAGTTTAAACATGAATAGGAATCAAATTTGGATAACACGAGAACACAATCGAAGTTTTATAACATGGCTAAAAAATCACATTAACTCAAAGTTTGATATAGACTCCGGTTCAATTTCTCAGAGATTGAGGTGGCTAGCAAATGGTTCGAGTTTACATGTCTTTTCTTACACCGGTTATGTAATTAACGGCTACACATTTTATACCAAAGAACAAGATGATCAAACCACTCTGCAAAATAGCGGAGTCACTCTCGTAGCTGAAGCGATGCATATCTCAAGTGTAAAATACAAAAACCAATATATGCAAATCTATCATAATTTGGGGTTATCGAGCGCATATGGGAGTTAGATTACACAATGTTTTGTGTTCCCATATTTGGTTGCAAGTGGGTCGATAATAATAATGACGTTCGAATTGATGAGTTAGGGTTCTTGCTTGTCGATTTTAATAGGGTGGGATACAAAGATGAGCCTTTTATTTTAGCGTCGTAAGCTCAACAAGTGCTTTATGTCACTGATCATGCTGATGATAAATGGTTCACTATCCTATCGACCAATAAAATAATTGATGATAACATTAACGATGAAGATGTTGGTAATGATCTTTTCTTTGCGACATCATAACCACGTGAAATTGATTCAACTGATAATGGTTTATATCTTAGAGATGATCATGATGAGGAAATTTGGATTAATCTATCGTTTCGTATCGTTATGGGACAAATAAATGTGAATCCCACCAGGAAAAGAGGAAGGGCATCTTAAGATGTTTAAATGTTTTGTATAAGCCATGTAATCTGAACTGAGTTCATGTAATTTAAGTGTTTGACCTGCCAGAACTGAGCATTTTAGTATTTAGCTTGAACTGTATTTGATTTTCTGCTTATACTGATTTTCTGCTTATATTTAGCTTGAACTTAGTGTTTTATACTAAGTTCATATAATTTAAGTGTTTGACCTTTTAGAACTAAGTTTCTGCTTATATGGAACTTGAACTTGAAAAAGCTTTGTTTGACTGGGCATTTTCCTTGAACTTGAACTGATCCCAATATGAGATGATCATGTAATTTAGCATTGATATATAGGTATTTAACTAATTATTTGGAAGAAGAAAAATCCAAATATAGGTATTTGAACTGAACTGAACATAAACTTGTATATTTACTGCGCTTTTGTCTATAAGCGCTGTAAAAGATTTTTAAAAAATAAAATAAAGAGGTCTTTTAAAGCACTTGTTCTATAAGCGCTGTAAAAGGCTTTTAAAAAATAAATTAAGGAGGTCTTTTACAACGCTTTTTAGACAAGCGCTGTAAATGGATTTTAAAAAATAAATTAAGGATGTCTTTTACCGCCCTTTTTGGACAAATGCTGTAAACGACTTTTAAACAATAAATTAAGGAGGTCTTTTACAGCACTTTTTGGACAAGCGCTGTAAATAGTTTTTAAAAAATAAAATAAGGAGGTCTTTTACAACGCTCTTTAGACAAGCACTATAAAAGGTTATTAAAAAATAAAATAAGGAGGTCGTTTATAGCGCTCTTTTGACTAGTGCTGTAAAAGGCTTTTTAAAAAAAAATAAGGAGGTTTTTTACAGCGCTTTTTCAAAAAAGTGCTGTAATAGGGTTTTATAACTAACCTTATAATAAGAAACCGCTTCAGTTTTCTCTTCATTACGTACTATTTCCTACGAACTTTTGACTTTGCGAAACCTCCTCATCTTCATTTTCCTCCTCATTACATACTCCGTACGAACCTTCTGTCCCTACGAACCCTATTGCGAACCATCTCCATCTTCGTTGCTATCCCTACGAACCCTCATTAAGTACTCCATACGAACCATACTGTCCTTACGAACCCTCTCCATACGCATTTATGCGCACTCTTCTCACTGTTCCTTCTTAAGCGAAGTCGTAACCCTACGAACCCTACGTATTTCTGTGCATTCTTCAGGTATTGTATTTATTAATTTTTTGTTGTCACTAAACAACATGTTGAACTTATACTGCTACTTAGACTAATGCATGTTGAACTCGTTGAAGTTATGTTGAACTTATAATTAAAATGTGTGCAATGTGTAGATAAATGGATTCCAACAATGATTTAGATCGTCAAAATGAGGAAGTTGTCAATACTAAGAGTTATGAAAACGAAGTTAAACGTGGTGCAACTATTATGCAAAAGGCAATCAAAGCAAGAAGTAATGGAATTAAAGTTGAGGTATACTATACTTTGTTTAGAATTTATTTTTTATCTTTTTTGAAAGCATGTACTTACTCTATGAGTTTATTAGGTGGGATGAAATGAAAGTGGCCAGACAATTGAGCCTAACAGTTCAATGATAGTAAGTTACGTTGGTGTAGTTGTTCGTCAAAATATTCCAATAACAATTGACGATTGGAGAGATAAAGCTTTGAAGGATGTTAAAGATATATTGTGGAATGATATACAAGTAACTTTTTTAACTCCACTTTTTTGTTATTTATAATATTTTCCATTGAAATACTTTTACTCAAACTCTATCTTTATTTGGTTTGCAGTTGGCTTTTAATGTTGATAAGGTGATAAAAAATTATGTTCTTAGAGTTTCCGGAAAAATACACAGGGTATTTAGATCTCATTTGTCAAATTGCTACTTAAGAGATCGCGATGAAAATGTGAATGTTGAAGCTCCAAAAATATATAAACACTACATATCAAATGAAGAATGGAGTGCTTTTGTAGCTAAACGTGCAGACCCCGCTTTTGTGGTGATATTAATTTATTAGCATTTGTGTTTTATTATTCATATTGATAGCTTATTTTTTTTATACGATCGTTATTTTTTTTATATAGAGTATAAGTACGGCAAATCGCGAGAGGACAAAATATCCAATGCATCCATACAAAAAATCGTGTATGGGGTATGCACGTTTAGAGCAAAAAATTGTAAGTAAACATCACTTTTATATAATGTGATACATTATAAACTATAGTTTCTAACTAATATTTTGTTTATGATCTTAACGAATAGCTTTTGTTTATGTCTTAACGAATAGCTTCAAGAGACGCAATCCGATCAACCATTAGGTCGTCATATTTTGTGAAAGGAGGCTCGTTTGAATAAAGATGGAATAGTTGATAATGAAAATGTTCAACAAGTGATAGAACAATGTGTATTTTTTAATACATAAAAATGATATTTTTAAAATGATAGGCTCGTTTCAACAAGTATATTATCACTTTAATATTTTTTAATATTGTATTTTAAAAATGATATTGAACTTATCTTTTTAATCCTACATGTATTTTAGGAGAATCTAGAACAATGTTCTAAAAATTAAGAGGAGAATAAACAAGTTAGTTACAGGGACATACTTGGAAAAGTATTCAATGTTCCTGAATATTCTGGCCATGTGAGGGGTAAAGGATTTGACGTAACTCCAATAAGCTATTTTTCACATGAGAAGCGCACAAATCCATTTAATGAGGAAGTACTAGATAAGCTGAAAATCCTAACAGAGCAAGTGACATTTTTGGTGAAAACGAATAAGGAAAGCAACTTTCGGAGTGTCAAATGTGAAATACAACTAGAGAGTGAAAACGCTAAGTGCAACATTGGTCGTAAAAGTCTTCCAGAGGTAAGTAATTACTTAATAAAATAAGAAATTCATTCAACCTAATTGTTTCACATACTTATGTATTAACCATTGATTTAGGGTGTCTCATCTTGCGTGCTATATTTATCCTCCCCTACTCATCGCATGGTTGGAAAAGGAACATTGTACAATACCTTGGGAGAAGAATTACACCATACTCCGATCCCTTTCGGCCATGTTAAAGTTTCACCCGTGATTGCTTTTGAACCAAATGTACCATTGCCTATACCCGACAACGATAGAGATATGAAGTTTTTGGGAGAAGCAATAGGTAGTTACGTGGCATGGCCCAAAAATCTTGTTGGCCTATATAAGGTATGTTTAATTGATATATATATTTAATTGTATGATATATGATATGTGGTTATGATTGATTATATTTAATTATCAGATAGATTTTCATTCTTATCTCCCCATAAGCTGTCCATGTTTAAACTCGATCCATTTAACGTAAAGAAATATGTCGTTGATATACTTTTGGGAAATAAAGAGAAGGATAAGTTGTTTCTTGCGCCATATAATTCAAGGTAATTATATATTCTTTATCTATACTTTTTTTTAATTTATGATACTTAATTTATTAGTTGTGTAAACAAAGTTGCCAACCAAATTTTTGTTGTTGTAGGCAACATTGGGTGTTGTTTGCCATCAAAGCTACCTCTGAAATTATATACTATTTAGATCCACTGCACGGTCATTATAACAATCACTCGGATATAAAGAATATCTTCAATACGTAAGTAATATTCATTTATTTCTTACATATATAAATAATGTGTTTGCTAATTGAATAATAATCACATTTATTTGATAGTGCTTATTTATGTTTAAATATTATATCGCATAGATTCCAATAAAGGTTTGAAATTTTTGTTATAGAACTTAATTATATGCCTTTAAAATTTCATTTACAATCAATGCACAAATATTTATTGGCGTATATGTTTTATTTTATACTACCCTCGTCAAACTAACAACATAGACTGCGGATACTATATATTGCGATTCATGAAGGAGATTGTTGATATGAATCAAAATATAATTCTAGAAACGGTACGCTATTTTCATTATATTTTGATTTTCATATATAAACTATGTATATATTTGATTCTAACTTAATTATGTTTAAATATTATATCGCACAGTACTTTGACAATTCTAATTCAACACACTCTGAAAGTGATCTAACTGAAATAAAGGAAAACTAGTGTCAGTATGTGATTGAACTGAAAGTTAATTAATTTGCTGGGAAATTGGCATACTGCAGGTTGTGAAATTGACATTATTGTTGGGAAATTGACATTATTGTAAAGCTGACATATTGTTCATATTTAATTCAAAGTATGTGTGAGGTTGAGAAAAGAAACTATTATATATTGTACATTGGGTGTTGTGAACTGATTGTTGTGCATATATAATTGATATTGTGAATATATAATTGTTGTGAATATGTAAAAAATATAGTACTTGATGTGAATATGAAATTGTTGTTTAAATGAAATTGCTATGAAATATATGTAATTGGGTGTTGTGAACTGATTGTTGCTGTTGTTGTTTAAATGAAATTGTTGTTGATATGAAAAATATAGTAATTGTGTCAATATGTGCTTGATGAATATGATTTTGGAAAAAAAATTAAAAGACAGTGCTTTATTAAAAAAATGCCATAAAAGACCTGTTTATACAAACCAGCTTTATTTTAAAAATGTCATTAAAAAATGTCAATCCGTTTTACAGAGCTTTTTATTAAAACTAGTATAAAAATGCACCTATTACAGCGCTTTTTTGAAAAAAGCGTTGTAAAACTAGTTTAACAATTCACCTATTACAACGCTTTCTTGAAAAAAAGCACTGTAAAGCTAGTACAACAAGTAGCGCTTTTTAGAATAGAAAACTAGTATAGGAATGCACCTATTGCAGCGCTTTTCTTATCAAACCCCTTACTATAGTTGTCTCATGGCAGTTGTTCTCATACCCTGTTATACGTCGTAAAATTGTTGCATTGAAGCCTTGTCCGCATAAAAATCTGATGTAATCAATTTCGTTGGCATCATATATTATACCAGGATTGACGACCTTAATAGAGTTAATTTGACCTGCTCTATAAGCGAATTCAACATTAGAATTATTTATGGGACTCATTGGTTTAGCTGTAACACATGAATCAAACAATATTTATATTAGATCAGAACATACTAAGTAAACTATACTCATATCGAATTAAATAAATCTAAATTACACTATCATACTTTGATAAGTAAATATGCAATGTACACTTATTTTAACATATAAATAATTTTTTAACAGTAGTAGGTAACTTTGAACAATAATTCAAAAATCTCCTTTATTTACATCTATGAATAATATATATCACTTGTAAGTAATTTAGAATTCTTTCTATTTATATGTCATAAGTAATTTTACATTACCATATTATTCGTCTAAGCTCAATTTTAAAATATCATTACTGTATGTTTTGGAACTTTGTTTCCTGCCGTAAGTACCATTAGCACTCTATTTTTCATTGCATGAAATGCTTCAATGGATAGTACATTTCTAAAATGGTCATGTTGATGGTCTCTTATTCCAGAAATTGAGACCGATATTATGTCAACCCCGTCTGCAATTGAATTTTGCGAAGGAAGTCCTACCTTTTGATGTTCCTTTTCCTAAGCCTAACATACTTGCATGGCTAACTGGGAAGTCAGCTGCTATTGATGCCACATGAGTCCCATGACCCGTCGAGTCTCTTGGAGACAATACCAGGTCATTATCGTTCAAGGCTTCGTCAATCAAATAATACCTTGCTCCGATTAATTTACTACAACAACATATATCAACCATTGTTAGTATAATTGTATGCTCTTTCTCTTAGTAAATTGAATATTTTAACATGAGTTCAAGTATAACATATTACTTGTTCCAGGTGAAATTAAAAGTTAGGCAATTTCCTTTCGATTTTCTTGGTGGTGGACTAAATCCTTTATCATCGAAATTAAGAGATTTTGGCCAGATTTCAGAATCAATCACTCCAATGATGATATCAAATTCAGACTGTTCTGTCTCCACATGTTGAGGGAAGCTTATAAAATCCCATGATTTTGTGGTAAGGATTTGCTTCTTTTCATCAAGACAGACAGACATCGCCCCATCAAGTCCTACATTATCAATTTTTATAGTGAGCAAATATACAATTATACATGGAGAAAGAATAGATAATTTTTCAATAGAAAAACTATTGTATACATATACCAATCATTTTGTTAGCTTCTTTATCTGTTAGCTTTGCAACAAAGCCGTTGAAGCTACGTTTGTAAAACTTTGTTGTTGAATTGCTGAATATATGAATAGTTACCATTACTTTTCAGTTTCTTTATACAAAAGTTCTAATTATTGATGAAAAAATTGATGAAATATAAACTCTTTGCAATTTCTTGTAGCATCTTTTGATAAAAAATAGCGAAGAAGTTTCATCTTTCATTTTATGGCCGGTGTAGGCAATGTAAGGCTACAATAGAATAGATCATATTTTATGATATAAACAAGAAAAATGTACTTATTCTAGCCACCAAAGTAATTAAGCCACTTAACATGAACCAAGATAATAATTTAATAAAAAGAAAAAAAAAAGTAACATTTCAGCAAAAGTGAAGTCAAAGTAAAGAGGAGAAGCAAAAGACCAGCGAAAGCCGTTTTCAAACTAGTAATTAATGAAACAACAATAAACTGATTAATAGTGTGTGTTATTAACATACGTATCAACATATACACTACGAAAATGTTAATAACATCACCATATTCCTTTGCATAAATTTGTGTTAAATTATATGTTAGTTAGCAAATGGGGATGGTCTCATTTAGATTTAAAAAATTGATTTTTTTTAGAGATTTTTTCATAAGTAATTTTACAAAGTACAAGTTATTCCTCAAGTTCAATTTTAAAATATCATTACTAATTTTTTACCTCAATTTTTTCAAAATTATTTATAAAAAATCCGAAACAAACATATGATAATTAAAGTGTGAGAGATGAGAGACAGAATGAGAGAAGTTAGAGAAAAATTAAGCAAAAATAATAAAGAGATAGAAAATAGGAAATAAGACGGATAGAATGGAAACATATATAAATGAGAGAATTATGTAACATAACATAACATGTGAAAAATAAAATAAAATTTTATGAGTAAATATAATCTTACAATTAAAATTATGATTAGATAAAATAAAGATTTACCGTGATTTGACGTACTACGCATATTGAAGATAACGGATCGAAATTAATAAATAAAAATAAACCTATTTTATATCTCAAGATTAAGACTCACTCAATATTAATTCAAATAGTAACATGTGATTGTTAGATTAGTACCATAACAATGTCTAACCAATTATATATAACCAGGTTAATTAAAAAATGTAAATTCCATTGAAAGTTAAATGAAGTGAAATTAATTAAAGAAAAAATTAACCAAAGTTAATATTAAACGCTAATCTAAATAAATATTAAATTAGGGATTTTTAATTAATGAAAGGTAATAAAAAGAAAAGATAAAAAAAAATTACTTTTTTAATTTGAGTGCCTTTTGAATTAACAAACCTAGAGTGCTTTTTACTTTCTTTTTCTTGATAGTGTGTGCATAAGTCAATCAAGTGTTGATAGTTGGCATTTTCTGAAATTCAACTGAAAAGAATATACTTGTCTTTCCAATTTCACAGTTATAATAAGGAGAGCTAGGAGTACTATAAACATCAAAATGCATACTATAATATGAATCTCTTACTATATATCTAAATGTTCTTGTACCTTTCGTAAAAAATCATCCCTAAACCTCAATGACACCAACTGTTTAAGCATGGTGAGTTGGAGAGTGGTCCAATTTGCTCAAAATGCAGCTAATGCTCTCAGTAATACATGTGAGGTTTGTCCACATTTCCATTCTCGTAAGTTAGTGAGAATCTTTTCTATTTTTTTGTACATAACATGCCAAAATATTTATTACACTCTATCAAAATAAAAGGATGAAACAAAGATACAAATCAATAATTAAATATAGTTATCGACACACACGGCATGTATACGACACCGACACTGATACATTAACATTGGATATTTGAAAAAATAAATTTACTGAATATAATTAATGTTATTTCAGTGACTGATACTATTAACAACACTGTCAAAAGTATGGATCAAAAGTATGGATGTTGCTAGAAATCTATGATTTGTTCGTTAAATGTTGAGATTGTATATCTCATTGGTTAGCAAGTTTATTAAGTCATTTCTCTAATTTATTTCAAATTAAAAAAATAAAAAATAAAAAAAGCTACTTTTCTAATTAGTGTCAACAGCTTTAGTACTCAATAGTGAGATCTGAAAAATTTCTGGAAATAATATCCTAGATTCCAAGCCAATTCATGTAGCAATTTTAGCATGATGAGATCGGAAAATATGTGACCAATGTGGTTCAATGTGTGCTAAGAGAAAGTAAGGGACCACTTAGGGAATCATTATATTTTAGGGAATCAAAATTTGAAACAAAGTGATAAATGTGATCCACTACATTTAGTAAACCACTGAAGATGAATTAGAAGACTCAATGGCATTTAACATTAGAATTTATGTCACAAATTTTCTTTGTATTAATTATCGATTCAACTAAGGTTAGTTGAACAATAAAAGCTACCTTATAAGCCTACACCATTTCTGTAACAACCCTCGACAAGAAATAAACTATTTTCCTCTAAAATATAAAGATTAGAAATGTAAAGTGATTACTCAGGTGCATGTCTTCTTTTTTGTTTTACTAAACTGGATAATTATCTTAAAACTTCAACTAATTATCTTTTTACTGAATTAGGTAATTATCTTTATTTATATATATATATATATATATATATATATATATATATATGTGGTGTACAGAAGCTCGATCACAGCACCAAACATGTGATTAAATTATGAAATAGCCAGCTCTCGTGTGTTTAATCGTATGTTTAATAATGAAAGTAAAACTTTTTTTTTCTTATTCCACATCAAGTTTTATTTGTTACTTCACTTGCATTTGAAAAAGTTGCATCACAGTGAAGTTTCATATTTTTAGGGTACTTTTAGGAGTTGAGTTTTTTGGGGAGAATTTTGCAAGGATAAGTCTATATTTTATTATATATTCAAGATTTTAAAACAAATTAAAACAATAACATGATAAAATAATTATATAATATATCTCTCAATTCTATTTAATTTATTTTTAAAAAAAAAAATTATAGCTTCCTAAATTTGAAAAAAAAAATAAGGCATCACCTCATTTTTACCTCTAAAATAACTCCCAAATATACCCTTCCGGTGCTTCAATTTGTTATATTATGTCACTTTTTCTACTATGTATCTATTACT
>JBBPBP010009778.1:33640477-33652311 GCA_037974735.1 Cicer chorassanicum | reverse complement strand
TTTTATTGAAGAAATAATTAGTTTGAGAGTTGGTTAAATGAATAACATTTTTTTTATGATGTGTCAGTTTAATGGTTATGATATTATTTTATAATCTCAAAAGAAAGAATTTATTAACGATTACAAAATAATCATCATTAGTACGACCTTAGTTAAAAACAATTTTTAGATAGATGATAGGAAATATGTATAATTTTCCATGCAGTATGTAGTTTATGTGATATCAAACATAATTGTGGTAGCTGTTTTTACATAACCTAGAAAGACAAGTTGTGGATTGTGTTTAATCTACAGCAAATATAACTTCCAAAAAAAAAAAATTAGGATTTGAATCTCCTCTTCTCACTACCACATTCATGAATTTCCTAATTATGTTAAATAATTTAAAATTATTATTCATTCAAAACTTGTTTTTCTATATCAACAAACAACCCCTAATTTTTTTAGGTGATAAATTATTATTCAAAACATTAAAATTAGAAATTTTACATAAACACGTGATAATATTTATATATTCCTTTTTTTACATACATCATGACAAAAATAACTAATTCCTAGTGTGTTTCCCATCTTCCAAATATGTCAAAGTACAAAAACCTATTTAATTTTAAAGAAAGTAAAATTACTCGTAAATCTCCATAAAACTTCAAACTCATAAATATCATTGGTATAAAGTTAATTAGAATTTGGAAAGAACATAAAAGTAGTAGGAGAAAATGAGCATCTTTATAATGAAGAGTGATTCTCATTCTCAACAATTAATGATACTAATACAACAAAATCCACAACACATTCCTTTTATGCAACTACATACTCTTACCTGCGCGCAGCCTCAACTTTGTTATCTTCATGAAGTATTAGTGTAGAAAATGAAACATTTAATGATAATTTTAATTAAATTTCTAACATAAATTCAGTTCAAAAATAGAAACAAGAGTCATTACAAAAAGATAAAGAGTCAAAACACTATATTGACATTTGTCATCGAACTAGCTAGTGAATATACAAATATAACATCATAGAAGAGAATTAAGAAAATTCACGTAACAATTTGATCAAACTCCTACACATTTTCCTTTTATCTTTAATAAATTTTTAGCTTAAAAAAAATTCCTACACATTTCTTTTGCTGAAACATCACATCGTATCAAATTCAAAAGCATGAAAAAGCGTATTTAGGCTTAGGGGCTTTAAGTGAGAAAAATATTCACAATTGAAATGCGTTTTCTACTTCCTACCCTCCACCTATATTTCTCACCTCCAATACTCTTAAAAATACCTATATTTCTCACCTATCTAAAAAATACTATAATATTTCAATACTCCAATACTCTTAAGTTATTTTTTTGAACTTTTTGATTAATTTAAAACATTCAAAACACAATTTCCAGTTTTTTAAAATATTTTTGAAAGTTTTGAACAATATGAAACTTATGAGATAGTTGATTCAATCATTTTGAAAAGTTTGGCTATTTGAAACTTCTAAAATAGAAAATTCAAGATTTTTAAAAGTTTCGAACAATACAAAACTTTCAAAACATAATTTTTTTAAACTTTCGAATTTCAAATTTAATAAAACTTTCGAGACTTTCGAAAATCTTGAAAATTAGAATGATAATTTTCAAAAATATATATTTTTAATACATATTATTGATATGTTAATTTTATAGTGGCTAGGATCAGAGACGCGACCAGAGAAATTGTCTGCACTATCGCATGCAATGTAGGCGAAAGAGTTTCATCCATTGCATCTTATCGACGAATGAATGGAGCTAACCATTGTAGGCATGGTTTTAGGTCTCACGAACTTGATCAGGATATTCAGAAGTCTGAACAGATGGACTATGAGGAACCTGAGGAGCAATTTTTTATCAGGATGTCAATACCTACCATCTTTAATCTCTTCAACTGTTTATAAATTTTTTTTATACATTTCCTTCATACAAAGTGATGCAATCTTTGATAAAATTATGAATTATATCCGTGCTCAATATTGATAATGTTTTGCTGAAAAGAGGCTCTGATGCTACACATTTGGTTCTTCAATATCAAATTCACAGCATCCCCAATTTTACACAAGTCTCTATTACTAGTCTGCAACATAGTTTTCAATCTCCAACAAGTAGACTCAGATATCTAAATAAATTAAATAACACAAATTAAAAAAATCACATAAATGACTCGATCATATTTCTAAAACAAATCATAATTTAAAAATACTTGTTGGTCGTTGTATTCCCTAAATGCATCATTATATTGGTCCAAGCAACGACAAATCTTTCTTTGTAAGATGTGAACCATGAATCTTTAACATAATCAACATAAATAATAATATCGACACACACTAACTCAAAGTATTACAAGTGATGATAATACTCCTACACACTAGTCGAATATACAATCTTTTTCCATAAAGTCAATACCTCATCTTATATATCCTTTTTCACATGATATGAGGCTTTGAAAGCAAGGGAAGAATAATTTAAATCTTTTATCGTCGTTGTCTTATAGCAGTGGTTCCCATCCTTGTGAGAATTGAAAAAATTGAAAAATTGTTGCAATGTAGCTATGTCCACTTAAAAATCTGATGTAAACAATTTCTATGGCATCATATATCAGGTCAGAATTCATAGCCTTAGAAAGGTCAATTTGACATGCTCCATAAACAAATTCGACATCAAAACTATTTATGGGACTCAATTGTTTAGTTGCAAAACAAATGCAACACAATGTTTTCTTTTATATTCGCTTAGAACAAATTATACTCACATCAAATCGAATAAATTGGAACTACACTATCCTTTAGTAGGAGATAACTGAACAACCATTCAAATTTTTTATTTATTTTACATCTATCAATATCACTTGTAAGTAATTCTGGATACTTTATAGTTAATTTTTTAACTAGAAATAAAATACTTTTTATCAAACTACAAGTTTTATCTTAAATCCTCTGTTTTTTTAATTATTTCGTAGTTGACAGTGAGAGTTCAGCACTATAGCTCGACAATAAAATGATTATTTTCAAGAGAGTAAAGATTTTAATATAAAAGAAAAGAAACATAAATATAATCAAATTTCTTATTTAGGGTAACTTTTTCATTGGTCTATCAAAAAAATCAACTTTTAAAAAAATTCCTATAAAGAATCAATTAAAACTAAGCATGTACTCAATTTAATTTTCTTTAGACATGGGGTATATTGATTGAAGTGTAACATTACTAATCTTTTTATTAGTAGTAAATGATCATGTAAGATTATATGACTTGATGTATTATGCTACATCAAATACATGTGAACATGTCATTGATGTTTCAGAAAAAATATTAAACTATGACTTTTTGTTGTCATTATCAACTTCAGAAGCAAGGGAAATTAAAGATCAACTGACTATAATATCAACCCCCAAGAGCAATTAAATCAGGCTACAATATCAACACAAATAAAAAAGGTTAACAAATTATTTTAACATGAGAAAGATGTGTTTAGTTTATTCATTCATTGAAAATAAACCTTGAGAATCTCATAAGTAACATTGTTTGGACACTTGTGTTGCCTTCACACAAAACAATTTTACCATTCGCTGCCTTCTCATCCAAGGAATTGGTTGAGCTAAACTTACAATTTTGGAATATTTCCATTAGTAAATTATAGACTTTTTAAGTTTTCCTCTATTCAATAATGCTGATTTTGGAGCACACATGATTGTATTATAAATTTTTTGATTATATTACAGTTGGGTTCAATATGTTTTTGGAAAAGTACAGATTCTAATATAGATTTTACTTAATTTTTGCATTTGTAAAATGCAAGTATTGTTCCTTTTCTGTAGAAGGCAAAGTAATTTTTGTTATGTAACAACTAAAATTGAAATAAATATTTTATGTGACAAAGTTGTAACATCCCAAATCAAAGCACTAAAAATAATTAGAATTTCAAATTTTAAAACATTCTAATTTATAGATTATTATGATTATATTATTAGTATTATTATTATTATTAATACTCTAATTGTTATCAATAATCAATTTCCTTAAAATAAGATAACATTAATAAGTTATTTTGTTTGTTAGAGACTTATAAAGTATAATAGGAAGTTTGTTTTGTTTGTTTAAGGCTTATGTGAAATAGATAATAAAAAACAAAGTTACTATAACAACCTTTTGTAATGTAATTAGCTAGTATTAAGGAGTCAAACAAAACCAAACAAACTACCTAGTCAAATTATTTTATAAATATTTAAATATAAATAGATATAAAGAAGAAAATACTTAATTAAAAACTCGCCAAAATAAAGGGGAGCAAAAGTACGGTTGCAGTTGCAATAGCTGTTAATAATGATTAACATATACGAAAAGCTTTTATTGGAGAACGCTTCCAAGTAATCACACCCTTTAAACTTTCATGGTACATTTATTTTCGGATACCCTTTAAACTTTCATGGTACATTTATTTTGGGATGGAAAAAGAGTTAGATATTTTGAATGGTACTTTCTTATAAAATTATATTTTTGTTGAAAATCTAACTCTGTTAAAATTGGAATTTTATGAATTGTAATAATATATTATAAATTAATTCATTTACTACTATTTGTTGAATTACCGTTTTATGATGGTTTGAATATATATTCTTTAAAAGATTGTTCTATTATAGTTTCTTGAATGATTGTTGTTATTATATATTCAAATAAAATATCATATTATAAATATATATATTCTCTAAAAGATTGTTTTATTATATTTTCCGGAATGACTATTGTTATTATATATTCAAATAAAACATCATATTATAAATATATATATATTCTTTAATAGATTGTTTTATTATATTTTCTTGAAGGATTTTTGTTATTATATATTAAAATGAAATATTATATTGTAAATATATATTCTTTAAAAGATTGTTTCATTATATTTTCTTGAATGATTGTTGTTATTATATTCAAATAAAACATCATATTATAGATATATCACTACGCCAAAAATGACATTTTATAGCGCGTCTTTTACAGCGCTTATTAAATACAAGTACCGTTGTATAATTTTTTAAAAATAACGGAGGCTACAACAGCGCTTTTTTTACAAGCGCTGTAAAAAAAACGCTGTTGTAAGGTCATATAGGGTCACATACGCTTGCACATAATGTTTACAACTCTTTTACAGCACTTTTTTAGAAAGCGCCGTAAATGCAAGCGCTCTCACATAGCCTTTTACAGCGCTTTGTGAGCGCTTTAAACACAAGCGCTGTAAAATGTAGCGCTCCCACCTTATGTTACATAGCTTTTAAAGCGTCTTGTGTAAGCGCGGTAAAAGCCTTGCGCTTTCTCATAGTCAAATGACCTATTACAGCGCTTTTGATACAAGCGCTGTAATAGGCTTGCCCTTTCACATTTTTATAGGACCTATTAGAGCGCTTTTTAAACAAGCGCTGTAAAATCATTCATTTTAAATAAAAAACATTCACTTTAAGTAAATAAAAACAAATTTAAAACAAATTTAATAAGTTGTCCAAACCCTACGAACTCTCATCTCCCCTCCCCTACGAACCCTCTTGTGCGCCCATCTACAAATTGATTTACTTCTTCCTCCTTTAAAACAAATTGATCATCAACGTTGTCTCAGGTACTTTATTTTATTTATTTTTTGTTGTCACTAATTCAAACTGATAAATTGTTACAGGATATTAGATATGTTCTCATTATATATATATGTTCTGTTTTGAAATCAATTAATCTTGGACCAATATTATAAGATATGTGTATTATCGATATATATATATATAGGTCATAATATATCAGACTTGAAATCATGCTTTTTGTGTAACTGCATTTATATATATAGGTCATATAAATGGACCGGAAATGGATGTCTGCCAATCGATTGACAAAAGAGTATGAAAATGGAGTGAAGGAGTTTATTGAGTTTGCAGTGATGAATGCAAAAGATCCAAATAGAGTCGTTTGTCCTTGTTTAAAATGTTGTTTTGGAAAACGCATTAGAGCAGATGAAGTGGAAGGACATTTAGTATGGTATGGAATTGATCAAAGCTATACATGTTGGATAAGACATGGTGAGAAAATCGATGGAAACACTCGCACAGATACATATGTTTCAACTGATTTCGACACAGATACATATGAGCCGGACCGAGTTGAGGAGATTGCAAAAGCAGTTAAAGAAGATCTTCGTGATTGTCCTAAAATGTTTGAGAGCTTGTTGAGTGATGCAGAGAAACCATTATATAATGGTTGTACTAAATTCACAAGACTTTCGGCGATACTAAAGTTGTACAACTTAAAAGCGAGTAACCGTCTGATAAAAGCTTCACAGAATTACTAACACTCTTAAAATATATGTTGCCATATGATAATGAACTTCCCAGTAGAATCTACGAGGCTAAACGAATTTTGTGCTCTATTGGTATGAGTTATGAAAGGATTCATGCGTGTCCTAATGATTGCATTTTATTTCGAAATGAATATGAATTACTAAAGGCGTGTCTGAAATGCAATGTCTCTCGATATAAGAAGAAAGAATCTACTCCAGCAAAAGTCGTGTGGTATTTTCCTATAATACCAAGATTTAGGCGCATGTATCGCATTGAAGAATATTCAAAACACTTGACATGGCATGCAGATGAAAGAATTAGAGATGGAAAGTTTCGACACCCTGCAGATTCTCTGCAATGAGCAAAAATTGATCACGAGTATCTTGAATTCGGGATAGAGTCGAGAAATCTACGCCTTGCACTTTCTACTGATGGAATGAATCCACATGGTCTTCAAAGCATCTCACACAGCACGTGGCCTGTGATTTTGTTGATTTATAATCTACCTCCATGGTTATGTATGAAGCGTAAGTTTATGATGTTGTCTCTGTTAATTTCAAGACCCAAACAACCGGGGAATGATATCGACATATACTTGGCTCCTTTAATTGAAGATTTAAAAATTATGTGGGAGACAGGTGTAGAAGTCTATGACGGGTATAAGAAAGAATGTTTCAATTTGAGGGCTATGTTGTTCGGCACAATTAATGATTTTCCAGCATATGGTAATTTATCAGGATATAGTATTAAAGGTCAGTGTGCATGTCCTATATGTGAAGAGAGTACAAATTGGATGCGGTTGAAACATTGTAAGAAGAATGTATTTCTTGGACAACGTAGATTTTTACCTTATAGTCATCAGTATCGTGGGTGGAGAAATGCATTCAATGGAAATTCAGAGGAAGATAGAGCTCGTGTAACATCGACTGGATATCAAATACTTGAGAAAGTACAAGGTTTGACCAATAAATTTGGCAAACCTTTTGCGGGAGAGCTGGTCAAAACTGAGCGGAAGAAAAAGTCAATATTCTTTGAATTGCCATATTGGAAGTCATTGTATGTAAGACATTTTCTCGATGTGATGCATATTGAGAAAAATGTATTTGACAGTGTTATTGGTACGTTACTCAATGTACCAGGAAAGTCTAAAGATGACATCAATGTAAGATTGGACTTGGTCGATATGGGAATAAGAAATGAATTGGGTCCCGTAAAGAAAGGAAATCGCACATATCTACCTCCAGCCGCTCATACTCTATCTAGAAAGGAAAAAATTGTTTTGTGTAAATTTCTACACAAAGTTAAAGTTCCAGAAGGATACTCTTCAAACATTAAAACTTTAGTTTGTATGAAAGACCTCAAGTTAAAAGGTTTGAAGACCCATGATGCTCATATTCTAATGGAGCATTTGCTACCAATAGGTATACGTTCAATTTTACCTGAAAACGTTCGCCGAGCCATAACTAAATTATGTTTCTTCTTCAGGGAAATTTGTAGTAAAGTGATCGATCCTCAGAAATTGCCAAGATTGCAGAAGGAAATTGTTGTTACTTTGTGTGAGCTTGAAATGTACTTCCCGCCCTCGTTTTTTGATATAATGGTTCACCTTACTGTTCATCTTGTTAAGGAGACACAACTTTGTGGGTCAGCTTATATGAGATGGATGTACCCGATAGAACGATATATGAAAATATTAAAAGGGTACGTAAAAAGTAGAAGTCGACTAGAAGGTTGTATTGCTGAACGGTACATTGTTGAAGAAGCTGTTGAATTTTATACTGAATATCTGTCAAATGTTGAATCCATAGGGCTTCCCATGTCTCGTCATTCGGGAAGATTATCAAGAGAAGGGATAATTGGAAAGAGAATAATGACTATATCAAGGACAGAATGGGAGCAGGCACAATTGTATGTTCTGCACAATGATGATGAGGTTCAGCCGTATGTTACAATACACATGGATCAGTTATCTAGTTTGAACATGAATAGGAATCAAAATTGGATAACTCGAGAGCACAGTCGAAGTTTCATAACATGGTTAAAAAATCACATAAAGTCAAAGTTTGATGTAGACCCCGGATGAATTTCACAGAGATTGAGGTGGCTAGCAAATGGTCCGACTTTACATGTCTTTTCTTACACCGGTTATGTAATTAACGGCTACACATTTTATACCAAAGAACAAGATGATCAAACAACTATCCAAAATAACGGAGTCACTCTCGTAGCTGAAGGGATGCATATCTCAAGTGCAAAACACAAGAACCCAATATATGCAAATCTATCATATTTTGGGGTTATGGAGCGCATATGGGAGCTAGACTACACAATTTTTCGTGTTCCCATATTTGGTTTCAAGTGGGTCGATAATAATAATGGCGTTCGGATTGATGAGTCAGGGTTCTTGCTTGTCGATTTTAATAGGGTGGGATACAAAGATGAGCCTTTTATTTTAGCGTCGCAAGCTCAACAAGTGTTTAATGTCACTGATCCTGCTGATGATAAATGGTCTATTGTCCTATCGACCAATAAAATAAGTGATGATAACAATAATGATGAAGATGTTGGTAATGATATTTTCTTTGCAACATCACAACCACATGAAGTTGGTTCAACTGATGATGGTTTATATCTTAGAGATGATCATGATGAGGGAATTTGGATTAATCCATCGTTTGGTATCAGTAATGGACAAACAAATGTGAATCCCACCAAGAAAAGAAGAAGGGCATCTTAATGTGTTTAATTTTTTAATCCATGTAATCTGAACTGAGTTCATGTGTAATTTAATTGTTTGATCTGCCATAATTGAGCATTTTGCTATTTAGCTTGAACTGTTAATTTGTAATTTTCTGCTTATATTGTATGTAATTGTATACTAAACTTGACCTGATCAGGTAATTTAGCTTGAACTATTTGAACTTGACCTGATCAGTTCAAGTTCAAACAGTTTAACTAATTAGCTTGAACTTAAAAACAATTTAAGTTCAAGTTATACATGTAATTTAGCTTGAACTTGACCTGATCAGTTAAACACAATTTGGAAGAAAAAATAATTTAACTATTTTGGAAGAATATAAATTATTACAGGGCTTATGAAAAAATAATTTAACTAATTTGGAAGAAAATAAATTATTAGAGGGCTCATGAAAAAATAATTTAAGGAACCCTTTTACAGCGCTTTCCTAATAAGCGCTGTAAAAGGTTCACACAACATTTGGACATGATAAAACAAAGAGTCATTTCATATATAAAATTCTATTACAGCGCCTTTCTAAAAAAGCGCTTTAATAGGGTTAAAAAATAAAATAGGAAGGTCTTTTACAGCGCTTTCCTCATAAGCGCTGTAAAAGGTTCACACAGCCTTTGGACATGGTAAAACAAAGAGTCATTTCATATATAAAACCCTATTAGAGCGCTTTTCTAAAAAAGCGCTGTAAAAGGGTCACACAGCGTTTGCATATAATAAAACAAAGAGGCATTTTAAAGCGCTTTCTGTAGAAGCGCTGTAAAAGGCTTTTAAAAAAATAAAAATAAGGAGGTCTTTTACAACGCTTTTTCACAAGCGCTTTAAAAGGCTTATAAAAAAGCGTTGTACTAGGCTTTTAAAAAATAAAATGATGAGACCTATTACAGCGTTTGTTCAAAAAAGCGCTGTAATAGGGTTTTATATATAACAGTAAACCTCTTAAGTTTCATGTTCATTACGTAAATTTTTCAGTTTCCTCTGCGTTCTCCTTCTCATTGTGAACCCTACGAGAGTTTCAGTTTTCCTTGTTTCTTCCTCATTACTTACTCTCATCATACACCTACGATCGTACGTAAACATCATAAACATCAAGTAATCCCGTTTTCATCCTTGTTTTCGTCTGCGAACCCCGTAACCCTACGATCGTTCGTAACCGTTCGTCCTCGTTTTCATCGTCTTCTGCGTCGTTCGTCTGTGAACCCGTAACCCTAAGCATTAAAAAGAGCTATTTCAGGTATTGTATTTATTAGTTTTTTGTTTCACTAAAATGCATGTTAACTTATTTTGCTACGTACTTAGACTGAACTGAACTGCATGTTGATGTTGAACTGAACTGAACTGCATATATGTTGATGTTGAACTGCATGTTGTAGATAAATGGATACCAACAAGGGGTTAGATTGTCAAAATGAAGAAGTTGGCAACACTAAGACTTACGAAAATGAAGTCAAACGTGGTGCAACAATAATGCAAAATGTTATAAAAGCAAGAAGTACTGGGCAAAAATTTGAGGTATACTTTGTTTTTTGTTTTCTGTTTCTGCTGTTTATACGATACTTTGTTTGCTGTTTACCTTGTTTGCTGTTAATATATTGAGGTACTTACTATATGAGTTTATTAGGTTGGATGGAATGAGAGTGGTCAACCAATTGACCCCAACAGTTCCATGTTTGTTAGTTATATTGGAACTGTTGTTCGTCAAAATATATCAATCCCAATAGATGATTGGAGAGATAAGGCATTGAACGATGCCAAAGATGTATTGTGGGCTGATATACAGGTAATTTTTTTACTCCACCCTATTACTTATAAATTTTTACATACTGCTTTGAAGTATTTTACTCAAACTATATATTTATTTGGTTTGTGTAACACCCCGGCCATTACCGTTACCGGCGATGCTACCTCACGGTCTTCTCGCTCCCCCCTTTCCCACCAACTGAAATCTAGCGAGTTTTTGCCTTCCGTGGGATTCGAGCCCGGTACCTAGGGGATAAGTACCGCCTCCACACAGTCCCAATTGGTAGTGGGACTGTGTGGAGGCGGTACTTATCCCCTAGGTACCGGGCTCGAATCCCACGGAAGGCAAAAACTCGCTAGATTTCAGTTGGTGGGAAAGGGGGGAGCGAGAAGACCGTGAGGTAGCATCGCCGGTAACGGTAATGGCCGGGGTGTTACAGTTTGCAGTCAGCTTTTGTTCTTGATGAGGTGAGAAAGAGCTATGTGCTCAGAGTTGCCGGGAAAATACACCGGGGCTTTAGATCATGCTTATTGAGATTGCACTATTTTATAAGAGTAAAGAAGTTTAAGTGTTCCTTTTGATTTTTGAAAAACTTGTTATCCTAAATTAAAAATAAAAGTTTTTATTTTCGTGGAAACAATCTATAGTTATCCCTGCAAATTTTATAGAAATATAATTTAAATTATTTTATATATATATATATATATATATATATATATATATTATTTTGGGGTTTAGAGTGTCACAGTATTAATAATATCATCATTTTCATGGAGTGGGATTGGAAACACTTCACAAGTACCCGATGGATTGATAACAACAATGTTTATCACTTCACAAGTACCCGATGAATTTCGAAAACAGTGATTGTATAGGGTAAAATTTTCATTTAAAATCTAATATAATTTATATTAATTTTAATGTTAAAAATATTTTAGTTATGTTTTAAAATATATATATTCCCAAGTTATTAATTATTTATAATTTTGAAAGTCATTCAATATAAACTAATCAGA
>JBBPBP010009778.1:33587119-33626426 GCA_037974735.1 Cicer chorassanicum | reverse complement strand
TATGATTATGCAGAAATGGTGCGCACTATGTTTACTAATATAGCAGGTCGAATTATAATTAATGATACTGCTAATGATTAAGGTCGTCGTGTTAGACCAACCGCTTATGCACGGGCTCAACGTCTTAAGGAGCAGCAGGAAGTGCAACAGGAGAGGCAAGCACAACGGGAACAACGACAATTACAGCAGCCGCAAGCACAACAAGAGGCCCAACAGGAAGAGCAAACACAACACCAGTCCCAACTAGAGCACATAGATGAACCTCCACAAGCTGATGTATATCCTTGTGGTCCGGCTGACAAGTATGTCCTTAGGACATTTGATGATCATGTGGCCACTCGACTTTGGGATGGAGTGATAATTTTTTTGATCATATTAAATTTTTAATAATTGTTGTCATAATGTGTTTTAATTTACATTTTTTCGCTTATTTTGTTTCAGCATCGTGGGGAGCTAAGGGTATTAAGCAACGGAAAAAAATTTGAAAGAAGTTATGATTGAACATGAAGAGGTGGAACAGCTGGTTAAGAGTTCATGATTATATTCATTGTTAATATGCAGTTATGAAATGATCGACAAAGGGATCATATCTACTTTCATATAGAGCTGGCATCGAGACACTAACAACTTTCATCTTCCAATTAGGGAGATGACAATTACTTTGGATGATGTCTCATCTCTTTCTGCATATACCTATCACTGGTGCATTCTTTAGTGTCAATGTATTTAACAAAGATGACATTGCAAATTTATTAGCTGAATTTAATGTCACACGAACAACCACAATTCGATATAGCTGGCTACTTGAAGTATATCATCAGCGCTGTAGTGACCAACATTGGGAGATGGTTGCGAGGGTATTTCTATTATTTTTGATTGGTTACACGCTTTTCAGCGACAAGAGTGCCTTCGCAGTTAGTGTTGCCTACTTAAAGTGCTTCTGAGACCTCAACTCATGTGAAGGATATGCATGGTGTATTGTTGCTCTTGCTTACCTATATGACAATCTTCGCGAAGCTAGTAAGCATCAGACCAAAACGGTTTCTGGGTATCTGACACCCTTGCAGGTAAACTCAATGGTTATTTATTGTGTTGTTATGTTATTAATTCTAAACTAATGATATTATTAATTCTAAACTAATGATATGTTATTATATGTGTTCAGGCTTAGGTCTATGAGCATTTCCCGACTTTATGTGTAGATTGTTGTAGACCTTCACCTAGATATGTTGAGGCCAACCCAAGAGCACTTCGATGGAAGCCGAAGAGGGATAAGGGTTTGGTTCTTCCATTTAGGAAAGCCCTTGATGAGATTGATGTTGATCAGATATGCTAAGCACCGTAAAAAAAGCATCGAGTGAGGCGACCGTTTGAAGATGTTTGTTTATTTATAGGGTGGATACGGTGGGGTCCGAAGATGTATGCACATATGCCTGATAAGGTATTGCGTCAATACGGTCATGTTCAAACCATTCCTGGTTCACCGTTAGAAATAGTAGGTCATACGACCACACCACAAAAAAAGGACATAATGTTCACGCAGTACGTTGTGCATGTAGTTGATGTTGACGCAATTGTACAGGGACCTGTAGACTGCACGAACAATTACATGGAGTGGTTACACAAGATTTCTCATTCATACATCATTCGTAGATAACCAGTTCATGTAAGCAATATTTGGATAGAAGGAATTAGGTATTATTTTTGGAGTATTTTCAATATGTAAGCAATATTTGGATAATACATTGGAATTGTTTAAGTATTTTGTATTATATTTGGGAATATTTTGTATTTTATTTTGGAATATTTTGTATTATATTTTGGAATTGTATAAGTATTTTGAATGTTTATAAAAACCATTATATTTGAATTCATAACAATATTAAATATCAACCATTCAGTTTACAATAGGTTCATAATGCGTGGAAATATCTGCAACCAATCTTGCATGCGACCATTGTAAATAAACTCTCATTGTCGTACTTCTTTAGTGCAATATTTTTTGCACAAATTACTTGCTAGTGGTATAGGAGAATCTAGCTTCAAGTAAATATGTTAACATCAATAATTTATTAAACTATAAAAAAAATTGATAGAATCAAATTAAATATCACAGTTAATACTTGCACAAAATGACAGTTATTAACAAATGCAATAACAATCATACAATGATCTGACATAGATGTTGGTGGTGGACTTCTAAGTGAAAAAATAATTGCGATTGGTTAGGTGATAATGAGACGAAAATCAAGTTAAACTTCAAAGCAATCACATGTCCCATTTATGAAAGTGTCATCCAATTATCTATAGTTGCAACTTGTTCAACATATATGTTAAGACAAACTCTCAAATTAAGTTTTGATGAAAATAAACAAAGGTTAATTAAGAATGATAATTATGATTCTAAATGTTATGTTGATTTAACTTGTGCTTTTGAGTGGATTACTTCAAAGATAGCAATAAAGCAAAACAAAGAAATCAAATAAAAACCGAACAGAACATTTTGGACAAAATATGTAAAAACTGAGAATGTTATCCAGGATCAAGACTGATCATCACATCCTCAAGATCAATCGATCTCCACTAGTTCATAGAAATTTTAGCCTCTGAATTTTACATCTATATCATTAGCTCATGGCAAGGAACAAACTGAGATGATCAGATTCAAAGAAACTGATCTAATCACAAAGAGAAAAGGTCATGAATCAAGCAAGTTGATACCATCCCTCACCAACACTTGATGGTATTCCTCTCAATTTAAATATAAATTCACATTTTTTAGTCCAGGTACTCCTCATAGGTTTAGGATTCTTCCAAGGTCTATATTTGTCGCTTCTTTCACAACCAAGAATTAGTTTTGTCTTTTTTTTTTGTCGTGCTGTCGCAGTTTTAGATCTAAAAATGACAACAACAATTCCGTCTTCCCTTCCAACATTTCTAGCTCATCTCAATAAATCACCACGCGTATCAAACATCATGTCAGTGGTAAACACATTAGTCAAATCCACCATAATCGGTTCAACATCGTCATTCATAGCGTCGTCAATTTCAAATTCAACACCATCATTCATTGCATCAAAATCATGTTCTAAACCATCATATATTTCGTCAAAATCACGTTCCAAACTATAACACCCCGACCCTCCAATTGAGCCAGCGCCTTTTTTTGTAACACCCCGACCCTCCAGCGATATCGGCGATGTTACCTCACGATCGTGAGGTAACATCGCCGATATCGCTGGAGGGTCGGGGTGTTACATAAACCATCATGCATTTCGTCAAAATCAGGGTACAAACCATCATACATTTCGTCACTATTGTCTCCCCATTGGTCCGTTTATCTGCATCCAAAAAGAACATATCGAAAATTCAAAAATATCTGAACTGAACCAAGATCACGAACGTTTACGTGAACAAAATTCACGAACACCTACGTGAACTCAATTAACATACATGTACGTGAACTCAATTCACGTACACATCACTGACTTAATTGAGATCACGTATACGTGAACTGAATTCACGTACGTTTACGTGAATTAAGTTCACGTATGTGTACGTGAATTGAGTTCACGTAACACCCTTTATTTTAATTAATTAATTTACAATCCTTAGTTTATTTTATTTTATTTTATTAATTCAGTGTGATAATTATTTATTGGATGTTCAATTATTTGATGAAGTATTTTTATATTAATTATTTAATTATTGGGATTTTTATTATTAACTAATTAAAACTCGTAGAAATTTTTGTCTTAGAGTGAACAATGATTAAGTCAATTTTGACTAAGCCAAAATTGAATTACCCACACTACTACCTTTGATAACTATATTTTATTTTTAATAGTATTTAGTTTATAAGACCGTGCACTTTCTCTTGTGTCCATTCAAATGTGTAACTAGCAAGAATAAATACATGAATGTTAATTAATTTTTAACGGTTGGTCATTGAATGGTATTATTTCAATTGAATTCCTTATTCATAAGTGCAATTAAACTCAATGAAGAGAATTATTCCTTCTATCGGATCAGTTCCACGCCTCCTTTATTAGTCACATACACCTCTCATTTGTAGGACACGATTAAAACTTGCAGTAGAGAAAAAGAAGTAATAATCACCCACACGCCATTACCAACCACTAAAACAACCACCCTCACATTCCCTCGCATTCCGATCAAAGTTCTAAATTTTCGTTCCTTCATCTTGGTGAGATTTTCGAGGACTATATAGTGTCGCCTGGAAGGAAAGCACTCAAGGTAAGGGATTTTCTCCATGCAAGGTTAGGCCGAATATTAAATTAATAATTTGTAAGATATTTATATGATGTCTTGATGTGTTAAAAGAAAAATGTTGATTCTATGTTTTCCTTAGATAATTTAACTATAATGTTTTGTTTTTATGAGTAATATGTTTACCTCGATTAATTATAAAATTTTGATTTTTATTATTATAACATGAGTAATATGCTTGTTGTCATATATTTGATGTAAAGTTACAATTTTTCTATTGTCTAGGTATATTTAATTATAAAGTTATGATTTTTTTTATGATCTCATGAGTAATATGTTTGTTAGGATGTTTTTAATTTAAAGTTTCGATTTTTGTGCTATTTCTTTTCAAAGTGTTGATTTTTGTGAATACTATATGAGTCTTGAGGGAATTGATGAAAAGTTCTAATTTTTAATTGTGATAACATGATTAAGTGATTTTTGTAACTGATTATTTGTGTTTTAAATATTATTATCTTTGTGGTTGTCTAAGTGGCTGGTGATTTATGGTTTGAATAGTTCTCTATTTGTGGTTGCCTAAGTGGCTGGTTATTCGTGTTAGGACATTTTCTTTGTGGTTGCCTAAGTGGCTAGTGATTTGTAAATTTCGAGCATCATTATCATTTCATGACATATCATATGCATCTTTGCGGACGCCTGTGTGGCAGTTTAATTTTCCCCATTGGTATGGGTGACTTCTGTGTAGACGCCTGTGTGGCTGGTTATATCCGGATCATATATGTTTAGGAGCATGCACAACTTGCAATTCGTTTTATTGTTATTTTTATTTTGATCTAATTATATGCTCTAAGGTGAGTTGTTACTCGATTTATTTAGATGTCTTTTTATGACTTTGATACATCTCTGTGAATGATTAAAAAAAAAATAAAAAAATCAGTTTCTCTAAATCTTTTATTACAAAAAGATTTTATATTTATATTTTATGATTATTAACTTATTATTTGGTTTAATTTTTGTCGTGGGATGAACTGACCCCTTACACCAACATTTAAGTACTAAGGATCTCGAAGAGTTGCGTGAATGACGTTTGCTTGGCGCACGCGCGTGGGAAAAAGGGGTATTTTAATTAAAAATAATAATATTTGTAGTGATAAACTCGATGTGGTACATTTTAAAGTTGTTTATTTTTCATCGTCAATTTTAAATAGAAATGCGGATGTGAGGTCATTCCGCTAGGAAAAAATCTAAATCAGTTGTTTCTATTTCACTTAAGGAGAATTTATTCTATTTTAGGACGTAAGTGAACATTTTCTACAATTAGCAAATTATTTTTATAAGAATAATAACATCCAGTAAAATTGCGTTGTGCTACTTCATAAAAAAATGAAATCAATTTATTTACTAATGAAATTTTATTGATCACAAAATCAACTACTTTCTGTAAAAAAAAAAGATGTCGTTTTTTAAAGAAAACAAATATTTTTAAGTAATGTCTTAGATCAAAATCCGGGGCGTTACAGTTCGCGTAGGGGTTCATGAATTCAGTTCACGTATTGCCTGTGCACTCTTAAACTCCATTGAATATGCATGCATGAACTCAATTCACGTACAATCCCCAGACTTTGAAATATTTACATCATACGTGAACTGAGTTCATGAACAATACCCAGATTTTGATATATTTACATTGTATGTGAACTGAATTCACGTACAATCCCCATATTTCGATATATTTACATTGTACGTGAACTTAGTTCACGTAAATTTCTCATATTTTGAAGAAAAAAAACGAACTCAAACACATATCAATAAACATACCTTGTTGGGTAGACTTTAACCACAATATGAAGAGGAGACTTATGGGTGGGTTATGGATGAGTTGTGATATGTGAGTTATGAGGTTCTGAATGGTGATGAAGATATGTTTAAAGAATGTTATAAATAAGTAAGGGCATTTTAGGTATTTTGTTTTTATATAAAATTTGAGGGGTGTGGGTAGCAATATTGTTGATTTTTTCTTTAAGGACTTATAAACCCAAAAAGGAATTCACTCTATTTATTTCCTTCTTTCTTCAACTGCTACATCATCTTCATTCTCTGTATATTTGATTTTTCACTATAACTTGTAAAACTTTGCAACAATGAAAGCTATCAGCAACTAATTTTCGTTTTTTCCTCCTTCTTCTTCATCTTTATTTATCATTATTATCTTATTTTTCTTCTTTTTTTTAATTTTTTTTATCAAATCTAAGATTTCTCATTTTTTTTGTTTTAAGTTTTTATTCTTTTATTTTTGTTGTTGTTTGAATGTTTGATAATAAAAAATATGAGATTTTTCTATTGAAGATATAAATATTAGGTTAATGATGACACAAGTTTGATGTTTTTTATTTTTTATTTTTTATGTTTTATCTTTTTGTTGATTTTTTCTGGGTTGTTCAAATCGACCCGTGTAAACCCACCTGACGTCTAACCCATAATCCGCTCAACCCGTGTCCCTAATTGGGTTGAAGTGGGTCTTTATTTTCTACTGACAGTTTGGGTCAGGTGATGTTTTTGGGTCCAAATCCTCTCTATCCGGTGTTGAGAGAAAATCTCTCTCAAATGATTTTAATGATAACAAAATTACTTAAGAGATTATGATTGTGATTAATGACTAATCTATGCTCTTGAGTGGATTTATAGTAGAAAACAGGCTATTAATCATAAAGACTAAAAAGATGAACATATGACTAAAATCCATCATATTTGCAAGCTAGAGGATGGGTTGAATCTGTGAGAGGATGGCCTCTTAAATACATAATACTCATCCAACAACGTAACCATGATTTTTAGTCATGTTGAGAAGTCAAGACTCTAACCAAGAATGACCAAATAAAGCATATTATCTAAAGAGGTCAGAAAGCTCATTTGGACTAGTACGAGGATAGGTTGTACTAGGTAGAGGATGACCAGTACTAGGTAAAAGGTTGGACAATTTGTCACATCATTCTCCAAAAGTTGAATTCAACCTAGTATTACACAAATTCAGACGGATGTAGCTCACATAGTCAAAGAAATAGCCTTTTCATGTCTTGGAGAAAGAAAAAGGAAAAAGGCTACAAAGGACCAAGGCTGACGATGGACTGAAACTGTTCAAGACAGCTGGAAGACAGTTTTGTAATTTCAGCTCAAAGATCATTGGACTCTTTGATGAAACCTCCCAACGGTCATAAAGTTGTTTAACACATGGAAGAGCTGTCAAGGACTCTATAAAAGGCAGCAAGCTCTTCTTCATTAAACACACAACAATATTGCAGAAAAAGATCAAGAATCTTAAGTTTATTATAAGCAATATTCATCCTCTTTATACTTTCTACAATCATACACTAGATCTTTGAAATATCTTTTTAGAAAGTGTTTAAGTAAAGAGAAAGAAATCATACTCATCACTCTATAATTTTCAAGTAAGTTGTACTTAAAAATATTTGAAACTTGTAAGGAACAAGGGTGTAAGCTTGGTGAAGCTTAAGAATACACAAGTGTAATCATCCTCTGCGAGAGGTTGATCTGATTGATTTTTAGTGAAATCTCACAAGGGTGTGAGGACTGGACGTAGCCATCTTTGGGTGAACTAGTATAAAAGTTGTGTGTCACTCTCTTTATACTCTCCTTGCATTTATTATGTTCTTATTTAAAAGTTTAAATTTCTGTCCTCAAGTTCGCATCCTCTTAGAGAGGACAGTAGTTCAAAAACTCTTTAAAACATTTTTAAACGCCAAAATTCCTATTCAACCCCCCTTCTAGTGATATTTAGCTCCATCACCCAACTCATTATTCGGCCCTAGCAATATATACATGAAAATTTTACTCCATACCCCTAAAATTATATTCTTATCCCCACATTTTAATAAAAATTCAATTTTACCATTTTTATTAAAGTCAAACTTTATGTTTTTTTGGTACTTTTGGAAAACATGAAAAAAGTTACTTTTTAAAATTTTTCAAAATGATTTGTATTTAGGAATATTTTTTTAAAAGTTTTTCGGTATATAAATATGTTTTAGAAAACTTTAAAAAAAAAATTTCAATTTTCTAAAACACATTCATGTATCAAAATTTTTTTTTCAAATTTTTCAATACACAAAATCCAAATTTTTTGATACATATTGATATTATAAAAAAAAGGAAAAAGTAAAATAAGTAGTGTATATAAAATGTGACGGTAGAAATATAAATGTGCATGGGAAAATTTTCCATATATAGTTGTAGGCAGGCTCAAGAAGTTTATGCTCCTAATCATCACCAACCAGCAAGATTATTTATGTTTTACACACCAATAACTGATTTATACAATTTACCATTCAATTAAATTCAATTATTTGATTAAGAAGGATAAAATTATAGAAAATTTAAATGAATGAAGAGAAAATTATATAAACAAGAGTCTAAATAAAAAAAATTATAAATAATTAATTTCATATACAAACTAATAATGAATCTCGGTGATAGTAAGTTGTGATGCTTATCAATTTAAATGATATTTTAATATGATAAAGGACATTTGAAAAGTATTTTATGTTAAATCTGTGTCTGATATATCAAAATTGATGATAATTTAACATAATTAATAGAGAAATAAGTTAAATTGACATTAGAGATTAATATGGTTAATAAAATTAAAATTTAGAGATATTTAAATCATTAATATTTTTTTAGAACTATTATGATAGTTGGTCAAATATCAAAGCGATTGTTTACTGTTCAAATTATTTTCAAATCAAATTCAACAATATAGAGCTCATTCGAGAAACTCGATTTTGGGCATAAAGTTTGAGCATACTCAAAAATTTGATTAGAGAAATTAATATACCACTTATAAAGCCTATCATGAGAGGACAAAACATATAGATATTAAATTGCATTTGGGTAGAGAGGTAATTGAAAAGAGATCAGTCATTCTTAAGAAAATGTCAATTGATCACAAAAACAAAAAGGTAGATAAAATAATAAATTAAATAATATGAATTTTTATGTGTGTCTAAAATACGGTGGCCACACAAGTATATTCCAGCTCGTTATTGTGTCTAAATAACAATAGTCAAAGTATACTTTCCATTCAAGGTTGTTTTAAAAAAAGTTTAAATGAGTTTTTAGTCTTTATAGAATTTTGAAATTTCTTTTTCAGTCTCATAAAAATTGCATTTTTTAGTCATACAAAATTTTTATGCTTAGTTTTAGTTCTTGCTTAAAGAAACATGCTTTTGGGTTCTTGAATTTTTAAATTTTTGAATGATTTTTTGCTAGAGCGTTTAAAGCATTATAAAAAGTTTTCTTCATAAAAACTTAAAATATTTTAATCTAAGATGAATTAATTATTAATATTTTAAATGTCATAAACTCGAGATAAAAGTAACAAAAATATAGACTTAAAAATTATATTTTTAATTCATTTTATGTGGAGTAACGTTTTACAATGTTGTAAATATTTTTTTAAAAACTCATTCAAAAATATAGATTGACATTTTAACAAAGATTAAAAATAATTGTATAATAATTTTGTAAAGACTAAAAAGTAATTAATTTTTTACAAGAACTCAAAACGAAAATTTAAAATTTTATTAGATTAAAAACTTATATAACAAAAAAATAAAGAATAATAGAAGGGGGTTTTATGTGATTCGAGCGGGGTGTGAAAACAATCCCCAATATGTCAGGCCTAATTCAAGAAAAATTGGATTTGGGCCCAAAAACCCAGTAGCTCGTTGCATTGATACACATAAGCCCTAATCGGTAGGTTTATAGAGTTGAAGTTTCAGCGCAGCCTAAATCTCTTGCAGAGGAGGGAAGAAACCACGCCGCAGCCATGGGAAGAAGTAAGCCCCATTTTTCATTTCACTTTCATTTCTTCTATGTGGAACTTTGTTAATCCTTTTTGCGGTTTTAGCTGAATCTTTTTTTTCATTTCTTCTATATATTATTTTTCTGTTTCGTTTGTAAAAGTTAGGTTATGCTGAAATTTGATTTCTGTATATGCTGGTTTGTTGTTGTTGCTGCCAAATGGATCTAAATAATGTTTAGTTGTTTTAAATAGAGAATGGGGAGGATTTGATAAGGTCATTTGAATGAATGATTTGTTTTGAGTATATGTTGTATTCAGTTGCATCATATGATGTTGATTTTTCCCAATGGTTTATCATTCGATTAAATATTTAATTTAATTCAGATTTGAATACCTTTTTTATGCTTTCAAGTTTGATTAATGTTTTGGTCATAGTGATTGTTTGTTAGTTCCTTTTTACGAAAATGATTTGATTTCTGTGGGAGTGCCATGGTGTTTTGTTAATACATTGTCTGTATGGGTTTTATGGTTCGTTAAGGCTGAATTCAGAAACATAGCAATTTTTTATACCTGTATGTGCTTTTTGAACATCCTTTTGATTTGTTAAAATCGAAGTTACTTTATATTTTTGTGTATGTTGGTGCTTCATAGCTTTTGATGTTGTCTAGTGGTTGCTTTTTGTTCATTAATACTTGTATGAAAATTGTGTCATGCTTTTATATGTGAAATTTCTAGTAATCATATAATCTGATTGGTCTTTAATTTAGGACCTGCAAGGTGTTACCGACAAATTAAAAACAAGCCTTACCCCAAGTCACGTTTCTGTCGTGGTGTTCCTGATCCCAAGATCAGAATTTACGATGTTGGCATGAAGAAGAAGGGTGTTGACGAGTTTCCCTTCTGTGTTCATCTTGTTAGTTGGGAGAAAGAAAATGTTTCAAGTGAGGCACTGGAAGCAGCTAGGATTGCTTGCAACAAATACATGTCCAAATTTGCTGGAAAGGATACATTCCACTTGAGAGTCAGGGTACATCCATTCCATGTTCTTAGGATCAACAAAATGCTTTCATGTGCTGGAGCTGATAGGCTTCAAACCGGTATGAGAGGTGCATTCGGAAAGCCACAAGGTACTTGTGCTAGAGTGGCTATTGGACAGGTCCTTCTTTCGGTCCGTTGCAAGGACAGCAACAGCCATCACGCACAGGAGGCCCTTCGTCGTGCCAAGTTTAAGTTCCCTGGTCGTCAAAAGATCATTGTTAGCAGGAAGTGGTATGTATTTGTTCCATTAGAAGCTACCTATAATATCTCAATTTGAATATTGACATATACTATCTTATATATGTTATAGATTTGCAGCATCAGATTACTTTTTTTTCTTCAATGTGTTAATTTAAGTCTAATGTATTATTGTTGTTTTTTGTTCAGGGGATTCACCAAGTTTAACCGTACCGATTATCTGAGGTACAAGTCAGAGAATAGGATTATGCCTGATGGTGTGAATGCAAAGGTAACATGATGTGAATGCTGTTTTCTGCATATTGTGTAGATATTTATATATTGGTACTTTTCTTCAGCAAGTAATTGGTGTTTCAACTTACATTTTCGTTTTGTGGTTTTGCAGCTTCTTGGATGTCATGGACCATTGGCTAACCGTCAACCTGGAAGAGCCTTTTTGAATGCCAGTTCTAATGCTTAGGCTTGTCTGTTATGTTGAAATATTAGAGTTTGTATCACATTGGTTTTCCAAGAGTGAATTTGAATTTATTACTTTGTCTGCGCAGCATTATATTAAACTGAGTTCAGTTAATTTCCTTTTTGAAGACAAACTTAAATGGATGATTAATGTTATATTTTGTTATCTTTTACTTACAATTTCTTATTTTCTGCATTTGATATTATAGGATGTCATGTTCTTCTTCTACAGCTTATTATCGTTTAAATATAACATTGGTTCATATTTTGAAAATGTCAATACACCAGTCGTCAAGACACCAGTCGTTTAAATATATCACTTTGTATAATGTGCAACGAGTTTTCAAAAAATATACCAATCTTAAATATCATTATCATGATGTCGCTATGTTTTTTTATGTTCATAAAAATATTTCCACAACTATCTGAATGTATAAAAAGTTAAACATTTGCTATGTAAGAAAATTGAATTAAACCACACAGCTTGCATTTTGCTGGGGTTGATAACATGAAGTCCGATAAACAAATGTTCCTTATATCTGAAGGTTTTAACTGTTTAATACCAATCTAAGTTTGACTAAGTTATGTAATATATTGGAAATGAAGTTATGATTCAACAAACAAATTGTGTGACGAAGGTAGTAGTAATCTCTCTTTTGCCATAGTTTGGCTCTGCGTTGGTTCTCTTATATTGATGGTTCCTTGCAAACAAACCCTCGCTTAGTGTCTTTCTAGAAGACCTTTCAGAGCAAGCATGTTATATGATCATACAAATTGGTAAATGGATGACAGACAAGAGTAGGACACCTCATTACTAGTGATAATTCAAGTCGGATCCAGTCCCCTAGGGTTAACAATTGTGTGTGTTCATTTTAGAATTACAAGCTTCAAATTCTATTTCATCAATCTTCGTTATTTTTCTAGGTTCATTGATTGATTGATCTATGTTTTACAATAAATAGAAAGAACGAAATCGTAAACAGCAAACACAAGACAAGTAGATTATAGATTAGATACAAAATTTTAAGAAATAAAAAATTTTAAGAAATAAAAAATTTTAAGTACAATATTTTAGATACAAAATCATAAACAATAAGGAATTTCCAAAAAAAAATTAGATACAAAATTTGATATAAACAATTAGTTCATTCGGACCGCCATTGTATAACCATTCATCAACGGATGCAGCTTCCCATATTGGGTAAAAGTGCAAACCAATAGCCGCAGAAGTAGGAATAATGGCACCAGAAATAATATTGTTTCCGTAAAGTAGAGATCCAGAAAGAGGCTCACGAATACCATCAATATCTACTGGAGGGGCATTGTGGGCATGTTGACAATTCCAAAACGTTGTAAGAAAGTATTCACAATATTAAGTAGTTGACATTCTACACGATTCTACTCCATCTTATTCCATCAATCTAAACTTACTTATAGTCTAATCGCTTTCTTCTTCACTCGACCGAGAGTATCCAACGTAGGATTCGAATTTTTCTGTCTACAGTAAGAAAAATGTGACAATTTTTTTAAAAGATTTTGATAGCGATTCAACAACGAAAGAAACCCACTTGGTAATTTCTACAATCAATAATTCAATAGAGATAAATAGCAACGAACACATTCTTAGTTTTTTTTCGTGAAAATAGAGATCCTGATGTGCAAAATTCATTTAACAGAAACGAATATAAAATGAAATGGGTTTTAAGAGTTTTGATAACAAGAGAATAACATATGTTATCAAAAGGTTGTCATCCACCAAAAGTTGATATTGAGATATGGGAAGTATATTGCTAATAAATGAATATATCTGCTCTTGGTTTTTATGCCTGGAAAGTCAATTGAGATTCAATTCACATACATTATTTGATTTTCATAATCAACCAAAAAGTCATCAAATAATGCATTGGGAATTCAATAACGGCGATTTCAATTAACAGGGTGCAGAACATCGAACATGTATCTTCAATCTTTTTCATAAAACATCTATGTTGGAATCTTAGATACTATTATAAATATTAGTTACCGTGGTAGATGAGTATTTGACATTTTAAATAAACAATTTACTATTATAATTTATATAAAATTTTAAAAATTAATTCCACTTAACTAATTTGTGTAGAATATGTATCTTTAATTTTTTTCAAAAAACATTATGTTTGAATCTTAGTTATTATTATAAATAAAAGTGAATGTTGATAGTTGCGTATTTGACATTTTAAATAAACAATTTAGTAAATTTGAATTATAATTTACATGAAATTTAGAAAATTAATTGTACTTAACTAATTTTTTTAATAGTTGTAAAAGTAGTTATTTTTACTTATAAAAGTGATGAGAGTAAGTATTTAATTTGGCTCGAATACCAATTGATGAAATTTAAAATGATTAGATACAAATTAGTGTGTTAACATAGGTGAAGAACGTCATACCTTTATGAAAATAAGGTTTACATAGTATGAATGGATAACTACTCTTATTGTCGTGTAATGACTTAAAATTAGGATTATGATAGGATTAAATAGTGCAATCCATCACGCACGCGGTTCATATTCAACAACAAAAATTCAAGATATAATTTAATGTTTAATAGTTAATACTAATTAATCATAAGTATTTATATCACATATTATAATCTATTATGCATTTGTCAAAATGTATAGTTTTATAAAATTGCAATATTTTTTCTTATTTTTTTATTGTTTCAAAACCCAAACCACTCTTATTGGAATGACTATAACATGAATGTTTTCACATTCTTAAACTTCCACTACATATATTTGAAATAAATTATCTATTTTTTCAACTTAAATTTTTATATTATTATTGTAGATATATATTTCAAAAATTAAAAATTGAAATAAATTCTCCAAATGCAAAATACATAAATTACAAATTGAAGAAAAATTACAAAAGAATTTCACATATGCGCATCGCGTAAATTATAATCTAGTGAACTCTTATGATGAAAGATTTTATATGAAATCCATACTAAGATCAAGTGATAATTTATTGAGGTAAAGAGACAAACAAATCTATATACTTAAGAGACATTTAATAATCATTTTGATTTAGAAAGACTTTTTTTAGTTCGTGTTTACTAATAACAATTTAATTAAAGCAACGAGCATGGGGTTTTATTTATGTATCAATCAATAATCTCCACCAGAGATCCTAATTTGCCACTTTTAATCTTCTCCTTCCACCTGATGCTGTTAAACTATCACTATGATATTATAAAACATATCACTATGATAGGATGAATGAAAAGGTTTTTCATGGTCTAGTTTATTAAAGTGGTCTAGTATGTCTATAGAACTATAATTATGATATTGTAAATCATATCACTTTAATAGTTTTACAGTATCATGGTATAGTTTATTGATAGTGTAAAGATGGCTCTAGTCACTTTAATATTCCCTACTTTGATGGATGCAATGGCTATAAAAAAAATAGATCATTGTCGTGGTTTTAAATTACGATTGCAGTTAGGCTGTAAATATTTATATTGTAGAAAAATATGAACAAATGTGATTGATATGGCTGAGATGCCGTTGTGAAGACTAAAAAATTTAAAATATTATAGTCATAATTGCGGTTGCGGACTGTAATTTAAAACTATGACCATAATATACCACTTTAACGTGGCTCATGTTAAATGCACATCTGAAAAGGACATTATCTGAGATTTGCTACAATATTTATAAAATGAAAACAATCTAATTTCTACCCTAATATATTCGCAAGTAAATAAATTTAACATAATTATTTTTGTAAAGAAAAACGCAGTAAATAGACTTTATGCTTTGAAAAAATAAAACCTAACAAAACAACAAGAAATTTTTTATGAAGGAAGAATTAATAAATTTTTTATTTAAATATTATTTTTGTATTTCTTTCATAATCATTAATAATTCAATTGTAATAAAGATTTTAAAAAAATATTTTTAATATTTGTCAAAAATATCAATATAAATATAAAGAAATCTATTTAATTTATCATGTGAATTAGTAGAATTCAAATAAGAATTTAATAATTTCAATTTAATTTTTTTTCATGAAACACAAATGCTGAATGAATAATCAATTTTATTCTATAAGATGTATAACATTAGGTGAAAAATAAATGTCATCATCAAGTAATTCAATATTATATAGTTTAATTTTAATTTAATTAATTTTTTTTACTAAAAAAATCGCCCATCAAGATCAGAAATTATCACATTTTCACAAATGTCAAGATATTTACAATATACTTTTAAGTTATTATCAAAGAATAATTGAACATATTAGACAAAATTAAAAATATTCTCATATACAATGTGCTATACAACTCAAATTTTTTATCAAGTGGACAATTGTTAATTTTTTATTTAAATATAATTTTAATTATATTTTTTTTAATTTTTGATATCAATATATATAATCTAACTTATGTTACTAAAATAAAAAAATATTTTTTAATAAGAAAACAATATTTAATTCTCTTAAAAAATTGAGACATTGGACAATCGCCTATTTCAACCGCCTACGGAGCCTTTACTGAATAAATTAATAAGAATTTTCCCATCAATAAGTGAGATTTTGACATCAATCATTATATTCTTTAGAATTTGCTTAGGACAAAACTTAACATCTAGATATCTAAGAAATGTGGAAAAATGAATTTATTTTGGCTTTATTATGTTGACGAGAGAATCAGATGTGGGCGAGAGTTAGATAACGGATGAGTGGATGACTATAGGGGTCATCGTTGTGCATAATTCCACGAGACCACGACCTAGGTCCTCTAAGTAGACTATCTTGTGGTGACCAATTGAACAAAACCCACGACACAACTATCTTCATTAGTCAATCGTAGCGTGTAAATTAAGACAAATAAAATTGCAATTCATATCAAATTAATTATAAATAAAAATTGTATATTTGAAGATGTTAGTTCTGTGTGTAAGAGTTGTGACCTCAAGATAATATGTTTTAAATTTATTTAAGGACAATTGTAGAATAGTAAGTAGTGCCAATTTGATGAATAATATTTTTTCTTCTCTTTTCTAGATTTTTTTAAAAAAAATTATAAACAAAAAATAGATCAAATTACTCATAATAGAAAAGATAGTCGATCATATTTAATTTATGTAATTCATATAAAAAAATTGATTTATTGTTTAAATGACCTTTCATGACTAATAAATTGAATTATTGTAAATATAAATAATTAAATTAAATGAGGGATAGTTTATATATACTATCATTAAATAAGAGATATTAGATTTTCTTTTATATTTTATTGCAAAAAATATGGTCTCTACTGATATAGTCAACAGAGCTACCTTGAGGCACCACACAACCAATTAAAAATTTGAGGAGCACCATGTATCTAGACTTTAGATGCACGGACTTGGAGTTGACATTCGGATCTTCAAAAAGTTCCTTATTGATTTTAGTAGAGCCTGATTCATATGCATTTTTCATTATCATGCCTTCATCCAGACATTTGGTAATTACATCAATGGTTTGTTGAGTGATCTTGATAAGAAGTCTTAAGATTACACTTAAAACTTCTCCATCTTTGTTTACATATGCAAATCTCCATAACTCTTTAACCAAAACATCTAGAGCAAAGACGTGGTCTAGGTTAAAGTAATTGGACCATCCAATACTTGTAAAATCTTCGATAAGTTGATCCCATTCTCAGCAAGATTAGCGAAGTCTATTTGCAGTTCATTGAGAACATCTAGTTGGTCCAAATTGCATGCCATAGTGGGGGAAGAAGTGGCGGACCGAGAGTGGAACATGAAGTGGAACTTAAAGCCATTTCAGGATCAGAGAGAGTTTTAGAAAGGTTTCGAGCGAATGTTTGAAAGGATACTAGGTGTGGGAAAAATACGTGAGAGTAGCGAGTGACTTGTGTGTTAGGTTTTTGATAAAATGTTTAAGTTTCTAAAAGTGAAAAGCAATTGCTATGACACATGTGTTCAAACACAAAGGACGCACATGTTCGACTATTACAAAAAACACATCTTTCAAGAAAAATTGTTCATATACTAAATAAATTGAATATTAATCGACCAAAGGCATAGAAAATTCAATTCTTCAGAGGTAGACCATACATACTTAAGCAAACATTCTGTTTTACCAGAGGCAAATGCATACAAAGATTCTAATCACCACTCTTTTATACGTTAAATGCATAAGTTTTTCTTTATAAAGTTAAATATGTCTTCAACAAGGGGTTTTGTAAGAATATATGCACACTAATGATCAGAGTCGACGAATTTAATGTAGAACACTAATAGCTTAGAGAATTTAAGTCATCTCATCTTGCTCATTTGAAATTCATTCGGTGTTAGCTTAGAAAAATCTTGGCAGAGCTTACCATTAGTAGAACAAAAAATTATATCATCAACATATACTTGTAAAATAAAAAAATCATTCTTAGATGATTTTCTAAATAAAGTAGTGTCAACCTGAACTCTTTCAAAATCATTTTTCAAGAGAAAATTACTTAGTCTATCATACTTTAATATTCCAATTTTGTCCAACTAACTAAAAATAAATCAAAAAGTAATAATATCCATTTTATTATAATATATCAAATTTTATATTTGTCATTATTTTACTTCTCTCTATGAAAAATTTAAGAAAAAATAAATATATAAAGATGTATATATTTCTGTCTTCATAATCATTAATACAAAAAAAGTAAAAAAAAAAAAATTATAAATTGGAAATAAAAATGATATAACTAAAATAATAATAAGGGATGCTCATTTTGTCTCATCATTTCTTAAAACCATAATTATAATAACATTAGAATAATAATACATATTTAATTAATTAATAAAATAAAAATTTCTATTGTCCTCTCTGGTTGTTATGATGCAGAGAGAAGAAGACAAAACTTTGAGTTTAAGCATGAAGACAATATTCTGCAGAATCAGGGACATATAGAGAAACATTAGCTCATCAAAAACCTACTTTATTTCTCAAACATAAACAAAGAATTAACACACTCAGATAAAAACAATTTTTTTTTAAAAAAAAAACGTGAATGCATCAAATAGGTAGAATAACTCAAATTATGAACAAAGAAAATAAAACATAAAGAAAGAAATTAATGGGGCAACACAAAGGGAGAATAGGAAAACAACTAAACAAGTGAAAAACTCTATAAATACATCTTCATTTGTTTTCAAAAGGGAGATGAGGGGGAGATCTGATACTAACAAAAAATGAAAGAAAAAATAAAACAGAGAAGAAAACCGTTTGGACGTTTCTATTCAGCTGCACACCACCGTGCACCGCCGTCTCTACCCTCACCGTGGCCTTTGGTGTCCGGAAAGGCATGTACTTTCTCCCTTCTTCATGTTTGCTTTTCTTTTCAAACTTTATGTTACTAAAAAATGTGAACTTCATTCTATTGAAAACAAAAATTTGAAACTAGAGTTTGATTGTTTCAAAAATGAAAGCTTTTGTTTTTGTTATTGGTGCTTCTTGTCTAGAGTGTTGTATGAATGTGTTTGACAAAGTTGATAACTTTTTGCTAATTTGATGATGGCTGGTTGGTTTTTATGAATTACTTGGATAAAAAGCAATCGGATTCAGAGGTAGTAAACAATGAAATTATAAATAATTTGACACATTGATTTATCCTAGTTCACCACTAACTTGGCCACATCCAATCCCCTCATTTAGAAGACTTTAATCCACTAATTCAATTACCTTGAATTACAAAGCACCTAACCCTCCAAGCCAGTGATCCCAAACAGTCTGATACCCCCAGACTTTTGAGGAGCTAACCACCTTGACCCTACAAGTCAAGTCTTCTCCTAAAACCTGAAAATCCCAGATTGTGAGACTACCACCTAATTTGTTCCGACTTCATAATCGTACTGAATAAACATTCATATGTGGTTGGATTTGGTATATTCTTTAATTGATTCAAAAACACCTATAAATAATTACATTGCTCTTCACATTGAAATTGTAGTGGAAATAGCTAGGGTCCCACAAGTGCAGTTCATATGATAAAAAATTGAGAGGATAGTTAATATGTTGGGGTACGAGTTTGAACCTGTAATACTCTGCTTCTTCACATTTAGTGTACGTGAATTTTGCCGATAGATTCTTTAAAACAAAACAATAAATAAATAAAAAAAAAAGAAGTGGAAATGGTGACTCAATAATATGTAGTTTATTATCCAAAACAGGGTAAATGTATACTTGAAGGCATGGAGAAATTGGAGGGATGGAACAGCTTCAAATATTATAGATCCATCACTATACAACAGTTCAAGAAATGAAATCATGAGATGTATTCATATTGGTTTACTTTGTGTCCAAGACAATGTAGCTAAAAGGCAACCATGACTACTATTGTACTCATGCTAAGTAGCTATCCTCTCACTCTCTCTATACCTTCACCACCTGCATTTTTTATGGACAGTCCTAGAACTGGAAGCCTTACAGATATGAGGGTGTGGGAAGACAATTAAGGGATAACAAGATCAAGTCAATCCACAAGTAAATCAGTTATTGAATCAGTAAATGAGGCTAAAATTACTGAGCCATATCCACGTTAGATTCTAGCTATGAGTTTATATTAACTGAATAACCATCAATGTTTCAACCAAATACAATGTCTTGGAATCATAATTTGTTTCTGCAAAGTCCTTTATATTTGTAATATAATGTTGAATTTGATTTAAAGTGTAAGGTTTGAATTTGACACCTGGGCTATTCTGCAACTAGTGCACTTTCTATACTAATGTTATTTTATTGTCTTAATCCTCTAGTTTAGAAGAAAAGGGTTTTGGTACTCTAAAATTCAGCAAAGAGGGAAATAAAATTTGACTAAATATTATTTCAACTAGGTACCCAATTTGGTACTCCCGATCAATTCAACCGTAAGAGAAGTTCATTAACCACTTAAGCCCAACCACTCAGATGTACATTAAAAGGTGTCTGTTAACTTAAGAATCAAACTATCTACTTGCAACAAATATTTTTGTAACATTCTAATATATTTTTAACATTACATATGGATAAAATGAAATTGTAATAAACTAGTATATAACATCAAATAAGAAAACAAGCTAGATCTTTGAAAGGGAAAGGAAAAAATTTGAATGACCAGCATAAAGAAACATGGAATTTGAAACATTATATATAGTTTTCTTCTCTCTTTCTCTCATTATCAAAAGTTGTCAATCAAAACTTCATGTCTTGGTGTTTGTACATTAGATTCAGACTCAGAAGATGTAACATTCTTCAACTCAGGAAACCGAATTTCAACTATGCTTCTAACAACTTCATCCATTGTTGGTCTATTATCTACCACCTTTGAAACACAAGAAAGTGCAATCTGAAGCATCTGCACCATCTCCTCTTCAACATATTCTCCTCCTCTCAATAACTCCTCATCAAAAACTTCAGCTGTCCATTCCTCAGAAACCACAGACTTCACCCACCTTGGAAGATCAACCATGTCATGATCATAGCCAGAATATCCCAATGGAGTTTTCCCTGTGAGCATTTCAAGAAGGAGAACACCAAAGCTGTAAACATCACTCTTTTGATATGTGATCTTTTTCGATTCGGTGACTTCCAGAGCGCGGTAGCCGTTGGGTCTTGACATGGTTGATGATGTGTTCATTAGTGGAGTTAGTCCAACATCAGTGATGCAGCCATCATGTTCTTGTGTTATGAGTACATTGGTTGATTTGATGTTTCCATGAATGAACTTTGGACCTACTTGTGTGTGGATGGAAGCAATTCCCTTTGCAGCTCCTAGTGCTATCTTCATTCTTGAATTCCAGTTTAATGGAGTTTTTGATACACCCTTGTTTCCTATGTTGTTTGGAAATGATAGATAGAACAATAAGGCAAGGATATAAATTTATTACAAATGACAAAGTAAATTATATGTGACTGTATTGTAGGTTCCATGAATTATTTACTCATAGTTTAATAATCATTTAAAAATTAAGGATATACTAGAATAGTAGAACTAAAAGCATTCAAAGTCATGTTAGGTTATTTTGATAGTATTGGTTGTGTCTAATATACACCAAGCTTTTAAATCCAGGATGCGATTGTGTCGTAATTCTTGATATTGTGAAAAATTGCTGTCAAATATGGTTGATGCAGCTACAATTGCTATCGCGATGTGGTTGGCAGACATGAAAAACTTTGATGTTGCGGCCGCAATTGCTATCATGGGCTGCTTTTGCTTTTTAAAACCATGATATATGCAGCCAATACAATTGTCACGATGCAGACATAAAAAAACTTTGATGTTGTGGACTATTTTATAAAACCATGATATACACTATTCACATGAATGATGAATCATTTGATGCCAATGTAAAGATCTAAAAACATGCAACTTTTGATCAAATTCAACTCCTCCTTCAAATTGAGCAGAGTTTTTTCCATGTGAATAAGTCAGTGTCATATTGAACTCCTTGAATAAAATTCTACTTCAGTTTTTGGTTTTACTTTTCACATCAGTAGTTAAAAAATCTAATGCATTTCAATAATGTTGAAGAAGTAAAACATTTTGTCCACTTTATTTATTAATTGAAGAGGTGGATTTCATGGACTAATAAAACAAAAAAGAGAAGTAAAATCTAATGCATAAAATGGAAAACATACCATGAAGTAAGGAAAACAAGCTCCCTCCTGGAAAGTAATTATAAACAAGAAGTTTCTCATCTTTGGAATAGTAATAAGCTCTAAGTGTTATGACATTAGGGTTTCTTCCAATTCCTCCAACAACCTCCATTTGTTGTTCAAACTCCTTCTTTCCAACCACAACTTCCCTCAACCTTTTAACTACAACTGTTATTCCTTCCTCCAATGTAGCCTTATATGTTGTTCCATAGCTTCCTTTTCCAAGTACTTCAGCTGAAGCCTTCAATAAATCTTCAAGGTCAAATGTATAAGAACAACCTTCAAAGAAAAATAATTTGTTCCTCTCACCATCCAACATTCCACTTCCAAAACTCTTTGAAATTGAAAAATCCTCAGTCTTTCCACCACTTGATGATGTTGCCTTTCCTTTCACTATATCATCACTTCTTTTACTCTTTCTCCTCTTCAAAAAGCACACAAAGATCACCAAAACTATGAGAGAAAGAAAGGCACATCCACCAACTGCAAAAGCAAGTATAGAAGCTACTCCAAAGTGTTTCTTTGAAGTTTTAGTCTTTGGATTTTGTTTAGTTGATGGATTTGGAGAAGGAGAAGGAGAGATTGTAGAACAATGATTGAGAGGTGGACCACACAAGAGAGAGTTACCAACAAAAGAAGTGAAGTTGAATTGACTGATGGAAGATGGAATTGAGCCATTCAAGCTATTATAGCTCAAATTCAAATACTTGAGCCTTGGAAGGTTGAAAGAAGGGATTTTTCCATAGAAATAGTTAAAGGAAAGATCTAATGCAATGATTTTAGGTGATATAGAAGAAGGGATTAGGCCTGTGAAGTTATTGTGTTGAAGGTTAACATATTGGAGGGAAGGTATAGAGAGAATGTTAGAAGGAAGGTTTCCACTAAGGTCATTGGAATGAAGGCTTAGGATTTTAAGGGAATCAAGTTTTCTTAGGCTGCTGTTGTTTGGAATGGAGCCTTTTAATCCAATTCCTGGAAGATGGATGCTTATGACATTTTTCTCATTTTGGTTGCAAGTTACACCAATCCATGTGCAAATTGGTGTTGAGTCATTCCAGTTTAATCTTGGTGCATGTTGGAGAGTAGAAGAAAACTCAAGGAGAGATTTTCGGTCTGAGTTTAAGTCAGCTATGATTAAATTAAACAGAGATAATATGAAGCTTAGAAGAACAAATGGAACAAGAAAGAATTGTTGGAATTTCATGGTTGCTTGTTTTGTGCCAAATATTTGTAAGTTGTTGTAGCTCCAAGTTTTGACCTTAACTGATCTTCATTTCCTGGATTGGTTTTGAAAAATCATGGCAAATTGTTAGAATAAGTAATGTTCTATGAACACTGACACAAACACGAAAATTAGACATTGATATATAGACATTGATAATAATTTTAAAAAAATAAAAGTGATTTAATGTAATCACATGTGTTGGTGTTGTGTCAGTGTCCAACTCAAACACGTGTCAGACAAGAGACACGTCTTAAATTTAAAATGTCTATGGTATATTGACAATGTGACATTTGAAAAGGTATATAGAACCTTGAAATAGTGGTTTTGATTGATTTAAAATTTGTATTAAATACAAAAAAATTAAAATAATTTTGAAGACCCTAGTCTTCAAATTTGTAGTACCAATATTTCAAATCGAAAGCGTATTTAGTATCTGTCGCATATCAATGTCCAAAATCGACAAAACACTAACACATGTGATTTCTTTCAATCACTTTTATTTTCTTATAACTTATTATTGATTTCTGAGTGTCATTGTTTCATAGGAAAACATTACTATCGAAGCTTTAGATGGAACAAGAAAGAATGCCAAAACAGTCTTACACATGCTTACCATGTAGCAGGTCTTGAAGTTAGGAAATTCTTTGAGCTGAAAACAGCGAGTTTCAATAATTGAGGTGTTAATTCAAACTCATTGAAGAAAAAGAAAAAGGTAAAGTCTTCAATCTGATGGAGGGACCAAAGTACACTTTTTACTGAATATAAAGAAATTCCCTCATAAAATCAGTTCATATATGTTTTCAAAAACAAGTGAGAAGTGAGATGGAGAAAAAAAAAGCATAATGATGATTAAGAATCACAGAATCCAAGAAAAAGTACAACTAAAAAAAAAAAAAATAAATAAAACTTAGATTATATAAATATCATTCTTTGCCAAAAAGTAGGCTACATTCTCCAAATTTGAATAGATATACTGTAAGTCATTTCATTAGTGTTGATTTTTGAAATGCTGAAAACTATTTAACTCATGAACCGCATTTTGTTTTTTTGGTCAAAACTCATGAACCACATTGAGACATTTAATGGAACAAAACAAGCATACTATCAATATTTTAATCAAAACAACTTGATGATTCCTCTATTGAAGTCAAGCAAACAAAACATCATTGAGGCTTATAAACATTGAAAAGAAATTAATTTCATACCGACACCAAACACAACACTGACATGTTGACACCGGTAATAATTTAAAAAAACGAAGAAATTAAATATAACTATATGTGTTGGTGTCGTCTCAGTGTTAGAAACCAGACACATTTTCATTTCGAAGTTTCAGTGCTACAAAACTTAGAATAATTCTCCTTTGCACACAAACATGTATTAAAATTTGGATTTAGAAAGTGAGAAATTACCTTTGTTATATCAGAAATGAGGAAACCAAGACCACAAAATAGAATGAAGAATAAACATAGACATTATCACAAAAATGAGTAGGGATACAATACAATCCAATAGAACTGTAGAAGCATTACAAATGAAATGGAGTGACACAAGACTTAAAGTTTTATATGACATGAAAAATGAAATTATGAGATTAAAGTGTACCAGCACTGTTGGAGTTGGTGGCATCATAGTTATTGAGCATTACTACAATTTAATATATTCATATTGATATATACAAAAATACTTTGATATTGAACTAAAATGACAGCAATAATGAGTTCTTTAACTAACAAAGTCTTGTGAACTAATAAGTACTACATTACATTAATTTCCACATGTTTGCAGTTGAAATAAGATCGACATTAAATGATAAATAAAAGCATAGGTTGCATAAGTCTAAAATCTTTTGAAATTGAGAAGTTTGACATGAATACTAAATTATAATTAGTTGGCATATGCATTAATGACCAATTACGTGATTGAGATGGTAAGTCTAATTGTTTGTTATAGTGTTAAAAAAATAGAAGTTGAATTTCTGTGTTATTGAAAAAAGACAAATATAAATCATTTTTCTGTGTTATATTTTGGGCTGATGCATTAGGTCGACACTCAAAATTTTAAAAATATATTTTTTGTATTTAATTTTGAATCTTTTAATTATAAAATTAGAAAAATGTGACAGTGCATTTTTTAGTGTAATGGAAAATTTTGAATTTAGTATTTTGCCTCTATTTTTAAAATGTAGTTTAAAAGTAAATTTCTTACTGTACATGTCTAATAAATTCTTTCAAATTTATAAATGAAAAATTGAAACACATGCATTTAGGGAGCAAATAAGCTATTACTGATTAGATGATGTGAATGTGATGTTTCTGAATTATGTGAATGGTAAGATTGTCGGTGCTTAGTACTATACTAGTAAGCATTATGAGAAGTAATTAATGACAAAGAAAATTGAATCATACATTAATGAGAACGAAAATTGAAAGGTAGTATTGTCAGATCGGTGCACGGTTGGTTATGTTGAAAGCGGAACTGGATTAAGTCCTAAACCTGCAAAACTAAAAGATTTAGAATTTAAAATATTAAAAATAAAAATTAGAGAGCCGGTAATCCACCCAGTGTTGTCTAGAGGTTTCCAATTTACCCTTTATTTGATCTCAACGGGTTGGTAAATTCCTTACATACTTGAATCTAGTAACTTAAGTTATTTTAATGTGTGGATCTAAGAATGGATTTTTACTAAAAATGATTAAAGTGAATAATTGGTTGTCTTTATTGTTGAAACTAAGATATAGATTTAATTGATATACAATTTTATTACACTCTTAATTGTTTTTTTTTTAGTTTATTCTTTTTGGTTCTCCTTTTAAGATATGTAGAAGGACGAGTTCTTCGTCAAAAGATGTAATATGCTCGACTACAATTTTTTTTTTTTTGTAACTGTTGTCTTGATTGTCTATTCATCTAATGATGATATGTGAATGATTTTATTGCTCTATTGTACCTTGATTTTTCGTTTGGATAATGGATTGTCATTTTTCTCCTTATTATTATCCCATCTCCATACTTCACTTCTTCATGTATTTTACATTTTGTAACCGAATTGTTATAAATTTTGGATTTCGGTTTTGAAAGTAAAATGTTAATGATAATGATTACTATATTAATATTAAAAATAGTTTGAATGTTTGTAAATTAAAATTCTAATATATCCGATTTCAAATAAAAAATTTCACAATTCCCACAAAAATCATTAATTAAAATGATCGAAGTCATTAACTTTAACATTTGAATTTTGAAAATTTTCCAATACATGCAAATAAAGATTGCATAGAACATAATTGAATTGATGCCAGACAAAATCTGAGAAGCAGCAAAATCAGAAATGGAGAAAGAGAAGAATTTTTTTTGTTGCAACGATCAAAGCTATATCTCTTTCAGGGTATCTTTAGAGCAGAGGCGATCAGGATATATTTGGAGTAGAGTCGACGATTTCAAAGAGTTACCGCGGAGGGACGTCTAAGAAGATGATTTTGCGAAGGAAGAGGAGAAGCAGAAGATGATTAAAAAAATTAGAATCCAGAAAATGAAATTGTCGAAGGAAGACAAAAAAAAAAGGGATTAAAGAGATTAAAAGAGGGGAAAATTCATTTAGAAACTGAGTAGAGGAAATTCTCTATGAAGACGTATACATCAGCTTTTTGGCTGAGGTGATAAACGTTTGCACATGTGGAGGAATTAGTATGAGGTGACATTAAGAGGGTGATGAGTCTGTTTTAAATATATATTTTATAGATTATCATTAATGTTTATGTTGCGGGTTTAAAATTATCTCTAGAGTTGTCAAAAATTATTTCAGAATACTATTATACCTGCATCAGGATTAAAGGCAAAACTTGTTTTGTTTCTCATCATAGAATGTTCTAAGAAATTCAGTTATTCAAGTGTTTATTTGGAGGGTTGACAACACCCTTTTAAATTAAGTTGGAGTCATTATTAATTGTGCCTTATTTTGTTTGATTGTTTGACGATATTTTGGTTGTATTATTAAATTAAGTTGGAGTCATTATTAATTGTCCCTTATTTTGTTTGATTGTTTGCCGATATTTTGGTTGTAACTGCTGAATTAAGAGGCTAGTAAAATCATTGTATTCAAAATTAGAGTGAGCAATATCCCTTATTTTGTTTGTATTTTTTTTTTTGTCAATGCCTCCCCGTAACAATAAATTTGATAAAGAAAAATACATAAATGAATGAGAATCAGCAATAGAGGGAGGGTTGACAACACCCTTTTTTTTAAGTTGGAGTCACAATTAATTATCCCTTATTTTGTTTGATTGTTTGACGATATTTTCATTAATTGTCCCTTATTTTCAAATATTTTCATTCAAACAAAATAAATGCAAACAAAATAAGGGATATTGCTCAATCTAATTTTGAATGCAACATTCACTTTTTAAAAGATCAAGATTGAACCATATCATATATAACATATATAATATAAATATAACTCAAGAATGAAATCAGCAATAATTAGAGGGATTCTTTAAAAAGAAATGACACACATCTTTTGGGGTATCTTTCAAGTAGAGTCAGTCGGGGTATTTTTAGAGCAGAGTCGGTTATTCAGGACACGCAAACTGAGGAGATAAGGTGTCTTCCGGTAGATGGCAGCCAAAGGCAGTCCAATATCAGACTGATGCTGAGGTGGTTAGATCTTCTGAAGTGGAGAATAATAGACCACGTGGATTTATTAATGGCAATATTCCTTACAATAGGATGGATACAATGGATGAAAAGGAGCATTGTGATGAAATGCTAGCAAGACATGCTGAAAGGGGTTTAGGTATTGATAACCAGATGCAAGGTAGTAGGAATGAGTTACTATTCGAATCACGAAAGAATTGTGAGATGCAAAACAATTACCAGTATCCTCAGTTTCTTCTACGGTTCTAATATCTCAATCAATTTGCGAACTTTCTTATGAAATATCTCAGTCAATGTAAGATGAGAATGTAAGCTTCCATTCGGCATGAACTCGTAGATCAGAATGAAATCATGGTTCCTATGACACCAACCAATGAGTTTCAACAAATTTCTATGCCTCAATTGACTTATAATCTTCACTTCTGCTGCATATTGCTTTATTACTTCCCTTGAATATGAAGATATCCTCTTTATAGCTAGCTGCATATGAATTAGTCATTTTCAAGTAACCTTTATAAACACCACCAAAACCTCCTTGTCCAAGCTTATGGTTCTCTTCAAAGTTGTTTGTTGCATTCAGCAATTCATAATAACAAATATTCTTAGGTCTAGTGCTCATTTGAAATTGATAGTCCATTTTCACAACAAAACTAGTTTCTAAACTTGATTCTTCTTCTTCTTCTTTTCCTTTATTCATCATCCATAATAAAAGATGAAACAATCCTAGTAAACTCAAAGGCAAAACTACACCAATTACCACTCTTCTTAGGTCTAGTGCTAATTTGAAATTCATAGTCCATTTTCACAACAGAACCAGTTTTTGAACTTGATTTTTTTTTCCCTTTATTCATCATCCATAATAAAAAATGAACCAATCCTAGTAAACTCAAAGGCAAAACTACACCAATTACCACTCCCTCTAACAATCTTGGATTCATAATTATCCTTCTCACCTTCTTAGTATCAACAATCATTAGTCCTAAGCCCATCCTTCAATTGAGATGATTCAAAAGAGTTACGAAACGACGATTTCAAAGAGCTACGAATCGGCGATTTCAAAGAGCTACCGTAGAGCTCACCTTATCAATATCAACAATCATCGATCCTAACCCCCATCCTTCAATTGAGATTATTCAAAAGAGTTACGAAACGACGATTTCGAAGAGTTACGACGCAACGACGTCGAAAATGATTTTGCGAGGAGCAAAAGCGACCGAGAGGATGACTGCGAGTCTCCTCCCCCCTTCCTTTTTCTACTTTTCCTCTCTCCTTTTGCTTGTGCTTCTACCCGTGCTTTTCATATTTATAGATTTTTAGAGACTTGAGGCAATTTTTCTAAGATTCATTGCTCGATTTTGCATGCTCTGCTCCCAAATTGCATAGATACTTTCAAGGGAAGATCTAGGTTGGTCCGGGGAGAGGGGGGAGGATGATTGCGAGCAGAAGCAGAAGATGATTAAAAAAAATTAGAATTCAGAAAAAGAAATTGTCGAAGGAAGAGGAGAAGCAAATGATTAAAAAAATTAGAATGCAGAAAATGAAATTGTCAAAGGAAGACAAAAAAAAGGGATTAAAAGAGGGGAAAAGCTATTTAGAAACTGAGTAGAGGAAACTGTACACGTTAGCTTTTTGGCTGAGGTGAAAAATATTTGCACATGTGGATGAGTTAGTATGAGGTGGCAGCGGAATCTGTTTTAAATATATATAATAGATAGATATTTGTTGGTGTTATTACTTTGTTGTGGGATGCCAAGAATGGTACAAGAGACTTTTGTTTATAAGAGTAAAATGGTATTGCCCCAACCACACTCATTTATGGCACCGTAAAAACACTTTGACAAAACATGCCATGATTTTCTACTTTGCCACCAAAGTGGCTTTAACACTTACCATATTCAATCTCTTCCATAGAGTAGGTCTTTAAGACCAAACTACATAAATTTTGTTTGTTAATTTTCTTTTATCTCTATTTTATAATTGGTTATGATTGTTTTTCCTAGTTTTGTTTAATTTTTGGTTTGGTTCTGTTTTGGTGTTATTTGTCTGCATTTGTTGTTCTACTCTGGTTTAATTGGTCTCTGACTATATAATTCCACTAATAACATTTATAAGTGCGAAAAAATATTCTAATTATCTTAATAGAGAAACCTAATTGATAATGCTTCTTCCAAATAACCGGCTATGCTTTTGTTTGGATTTTCATTTTGGCTACATCATTTATGCTAGTTTAATCTCTTGTTTGGCTTTTTAAACCATTACTTCAACTCCAAACGTATTTTGTTTGTAGTTAGTAATTGTAGTTAATTTTCTCCTTTGTTCTTGATGTTTGGAATAACATCTTTCTTGTCATAACAATAATAAAAACATGAATATGACACGATAATAACTAGAACTCCATGTCGTGAATGAAAATTTGATGATAACAAAGGAACGGCATAACCAGTCTTTTATGGTCAAAGGTTACTTGAGTAGTGCTAAGGGAATTATGTCCTTTTTTATTGCTCCTATATAATATATTATTCGAATTCTTTTCACTAACATCCTCTTTTTTATTTATTTATTTATTTTTTATTTTTTAAATACCCTATTTTTAATTAAAAATATAATAAAATAATATATTAAATATAAAAAATAAGAAAAAATTTAAATTATATTAATAAAGTCTAATAAAATACCTTAAATGTCAACAAAAAAATACGTCAATATTATTGTGGTTGAGTAGATGTGCCAGCAGCAGCATTTGGACAATGTTTTCTATTATTACCCACACTTTCATGGTACTCTATCTATGGTGTCTATTTATGTTTTAATGCGCTTACTCTTTATTCAATTTTCTCAAGATATGTTTTTTGGCCAATTTATGGCCTCTCGACTTACCATGTGGATTTCCCTACGGTAGAATTTGTATGTAATATATATTGACACTAGTAAAAATTTATCAAATTTTGTAGGAAAAAAATAATTGAAATTTACATTAATTAATAAGTAAGAATGAGATCATTACTCACACAAATAAGTTTTTTCTTTAGTGCGTTATCCTTAAATTCCCTCCTAAAATTTGTGAAATATGTAATACACGCTTTGACGGAGGATTTGGTCACGCATTACTTGGATTATTATAAGCATTTTTTGTGGATTCATGCCTATCTGAAATCAAGCAAATGTTGACTTGTGGAGTGACATATTTTTCTCAAATTTCTCAAAAAGAAGCTCCAGCCCTCCCGTGTCTCACCTTCCACAAGAGCAAATGTAATGGGAATTATATTGGTATTCTCATCCTGTGCAACTGCTATCAATAGAGTCCTTTGTACTTGCAGTACAACCAGGTCCCATCAACATGTACAGTTGATTTGTAGAATTTGAACGTAGATATGCATGGATGAAAAGCACAAAATAGTCGATGAAAGATCTTTGACCCAATTATCAAACTGTGCTTATAATATGTTGGAATTGTTTCCATTTCTATTTTGTATAACTAACAACCACTATGGGAGTTCATTGTAAGACTCTTCCCAATTGCCACATATTTTTTCGATAGCCTTATTTTTTGCTATCATTCCTTTCAATAATTGACTGTGTAGTTGTGCAAAGTCTAAATCTACACAATAGTGACCTTCACTTTGATTGAAGGGTCCACTCCTAAAAGTTGCATTACACTTGTACATATCATGTCAGAATTAAGCTTTTAATGATCTTGTATTAATATGGAATTTCCACAAGCATGAGGCCCATTCAATTTACCAATCACCCACAAGTTACTCTTTTTGCATCGTGAAGCTCTACACTTAAACAAACAATTTGGGCTTAAACATTTAATAACATATCTTTCCATATATGATTTTTATACCACAAAAGTCAGTTATTGTTTTAAATGGAAAAGTTTGATTGCACGTACGCAGTCCTCCTTGTTTTGAAACATCATTCCAATTGCAAGAGTTACATCTACTAGTGATGTTTTGTTAAAGAACATGTGACCAAATTCAATTGATTTCTCTACGTCCTCTAAATTTATGTTCTACAAGTGAAATAGTGGATTGAATGCAGGTAAGATAGGTTGGTCTTTCGCTTTTAGATCTTCGTCGACATCCTTGTCGTCATCAGAATCACCAGATGATTCGTTGAAGTACATTTCATCATCTTCATTGTCATCGCTAATTCCTCCTTCTTGATATTATCTAAAACACCGGAAGATTGCATTAAGGACTTGCCGGTGGAAATTAATGATGAAGTTGAACTCAATGGCTAGAGTAAGGTTCATAGTAATGTATAACTCAATGGTGTTGAGTTATGACCATTGAGAAAAAACTTCAAACATCGGTTGAACATCTTCATCATCTCAAACCATTAATAGTTCAAACCTTGTTGTATTTTCTCCAAAGAACACAAGGTTTCGGTAAACTGTATCAGTTATCATGACTTTTTCGTCAAGCTGTAACTTTTGTTTAATGACATTCTTTAGACAAACAAGGTTGCTTCCAGAATGGACTTTGATGTCTTTTTATAATCACTTACAAAAGTTTTACCTTCAATTACGTCGATAATTGAATCATTTGTAATAAACAATGAAAATTACTTGTTTAACAACCATGAATAAGATTATATGCAAATGATTGAGTATGATTAGTTAGAGTGTGTGATGAGATAGTGTGAGTTAGTTGTTTATTTACAAAAAGTGGGAGGGTGTGTGTATCAATAGAATAATATGATTGGTCAAAACCAATTCACAAGGATCCTTAATGCACCATTCACCGCTGTTGATAAAATGAATGAATGTACAAAATTTAATCTTTAATAAAACAATCTGATTTGTTGAAACCAGTTCACAAGGTTCCTAGATGCACCATTCATAGCCATTGATAGATTGGATTAAACAGACTAGATTGATCTTTAATAGAACAATCTGATTGGTCAAAACCAATTCACAAGGATCCTAAATGCACTATTCACAATTGTTGATTAAATAGATTGGACAGACAAGATTAAAGCCTTTGAATTGAAAACGAGCCCAATATATGGTTGCCTGGCGGGGTTGCAACCTCCTGAAGGGGTCTGACACAAGGTCCTATGCTGGAGATGCGACCTCTTAAAGGAGTTTCGTGATCTGCGTGAATGTGTTTCTTGCCTTCCTATTGGTCCACTCTATTTTCAAAATCTTTATATAAACACATCACAATCACTTTCATTTTTCATAACATCACAACTATTCTTCCTTCCAAAGTCTATATATCAACGATCTCTCTATTAAAGTTTCTATTTTCTCATGGAATTATTTACGAATCAGATATCTGAAATTCAATACATAAGAGCATTTGTAAGTATTTTATTTAGTTTATTTATTTATTTATTTATTTTTAAGTCAATGTTTTATTTTATATATATATATATATATATATATATATTATTTAAGAGAATCTCAAAGGATAAATTGAAATGTCATGGTCATGTAAATAAAATAAAAAAAACTAAATGATATTATATTACCATATTTGCATCAAGCTAGATTAGGTGAAGTGATAAAACTTATAAACTATAAAATTGACTTCGGTTTAATTACTGCTTTGATTGAAAGATGTAGAACAGAAACCCATACCTTTAATCTCCCAATAGGTGATTGCACTATAATTTTAGAAGACATGTACTACCTTTTAGGATTGAATATTTCAAAGTTCGTGAACGTTAATGATGTATGTTGAACTTACTTAAGAGTTATTCCACCTGAGAGGACATCAAAAGACAATTTTATTAAAATAAAATGACTTATGGAAACATTTGAATGGATTGGTTAAAATGCATTGGTAGAAAAAAACAAACTTCATGTCGAGCATATATATTACGTATGATTGAAGAATTTTTGATGTCCGACAATACCAACAACCATGTACATTTAAATTATGTCTCATTCTTGGAGATTTAAGTAACGCATCACAATATAGTTGGGGTTCAACAACTTTAGCAACATTTTATAGACAATTGGGTCTTGCTACGAAAATCTATGCGATGTCAATAGGAAGATGTGCAATGTTGTAATAGAATTGGGCATGGTATCGTTTCTCATGCGTCGCCCAAAATCACCGAATATATGAATATGTCCACTTCCACAAAGGTAACTATTGCAAATAAATTTTATTATAGCTTTTTTTAAACTAACTACTTAATATATCACTAATGTTTTTTATTTTTCGACAAATTTAACTCCGGTGGTATGAAATTTAGTAAAGTTACTTATAACAACATAGAAAGATACTGAAAAATAATCGACCACATAATGATTGAGGAAGTAATATATTTATTCACACATATTTACATTTGTTAATTATATTTTTTTTTATATACTTCTTATATTACATTAGCATATTTTTTACATATCAGTTTTATTAGAGACTGTACCTCAGATTCGAACACGATATTTCCGAAGAAGAGAAGAACAATTGGACTACATGTACCTATCTATATTGTTACCATATTGTTGAAAAACATCATACAAATAGGGTCACACTTCAGTTCAGTTTCCATCAAATACCACAACCCTCAAAGTACATGAAAAGCTTCCATTTGGTCTGGAGTTGATGTTAATTGGGGATGGGTTTGGAGGGAACATATTAAACATTGAAATGAGCGTGAAAATCACGTATCGTAAGGTCAGTTCGTAGAAGGTGTTTTACAACACAACACATAATATATGAATTGGTTTACACATCAAATTATTTATTTCTATCGAATAATATCTGCGTGATCCATGTTTTTATCTGTCAACATATCTTCATGTCAACTCAACCCCTATCAACCCCACAATAACAAATCATGCATCAAACAACATAAGTTCTATATTATGGTCTACCAACACCACATGTACATACTCCTACAGAAATGTCGACTTCGTATCATGCTCCTTCAATGTCTAAAATAGAAACCTCTAGTCACTCGACAAAACGTGGAATTTTATTTAATTTGTTTGGGACTCATTGTACAACCCTTGAGTCGGCTTATACTATTTTTGATTACATGTATAACCCTAGGGCTCAAAATTATGGAGACAAGTGGAAATAGCTTTAATCCACACACAAATTATCAAGGGTTTGAATTGGATAGACCAACAATAATTGGGAACGAAAATGAGGAACATAATCAAAATGTGGATGAACTAGAATAACCTCAAGTCGTTCAAAGAGTTAGACGAGTTCAACGACTTTCTAAATATGGGACTAGAGACATTTAGGTGAACATCTTTAATTAAAATATTTAGTTTTTTTTATTTTTTTTTATTGTGACGTATTTTTGTTTAATTTTTACATTTAATTTATTTTGTTGGATTTAATTAATATAATTTAATTTTTTATTAGTTTTATTATATTTTTAATTAGTTAAAAACATGAAATAAAGCAATACATGGTCGCATCTTTACGATACGATCTCCTAAAGGGTTAAAATTTGCAGCACTATACATGATCGCAATTCGGAAATACCACCTGTTGAAGATTAAAAAAAAAAATTGGGCATTTTGATATATAAATTTTAATGTAAAGTATTTTAATTTTTTTTTTATTTTAAAAAAAGGCTATTTGAGAAGAAAAAAATCCATAATATTCTCTCATACTAACTTTATTTGGAGACATTGCAAAGTATATAGAGAGAAAACAAGGAAGACAATGATTACCACCTAGTTGCAAATTACACAGATTAATCTAGTTAGATTGAAATTTGTTGTGGTTCTTAAATCCTAATCCCTTTTACCAACATAAGTAAAAATGAGTTAAAAAAACTCATGTAGTTGGGAATTTATATTAAATCATCATTTTTTTTATTCAATTTGTTTACATTTAAATTTCGAAAGGAGTATTTGGCATGGTAAAACCCACTAAAAATAAGCTAAGAATCCAAAATTTCGATATCATTATATCATTTCATTATATCATTAGACATGCTCTTAAATTACTCTCATGTGTTTGTTAGGTTTTGCAACGAAGAAAATTGATTTTGAATGAATTGATTTTAGTTAAAAGTAAGTTGAATGTAAAATGATTCATGTTTGGATATATTCACGTAAAAATGAGTGATCAATAAATTTTAATACAAAAGTTCAAATTCAAAAGCTATAAATCCTAACTTTAAATTAAAATCAATTCTTGAGGTAGAATCAATTCAAGTCAAAAACACCTAAACATATCATAATCAATTTTACATCTCTAGAATTGATTTCGCCTCCTCCAAAAGTAAAACGATGCATCCACTTAATTCCTTCCTACCAAAAGTAGCCTTTGATTAATTCAAAATTGTGTATATATTGTACTATGTAACAATGTGAAAGATAAAAAGTAAAAAATTAAAAGGCTTTGCCTTCTAGTTGACGAAGATTATTATCAATTCAACCAAGTAAAAATACTCTGGAATTTCATGGATTTCGTCTATCTTCATACCTACTCTTGAATATTCCAAAGGAAACCAGCAAATTATGGTAACTGATAAAAAGACAAAAGAAGTTTAAATGCAGGCAGCATTATGAAAGACAACATAAAACAAAAATGGATATACTTTTTTTTATCAACTTGGTAATTAGCTAGTTTATCGTGGTAATATAGATATCATATATATTTGAATACCTAAATATCATTGATGACAATTAAAATCGTAGTTTATTATGTTCAGTCGATGGTTAATGGACATATTATTACTCATTAACCATCTATTATACTTAATTAATTAAATATTTGAACCGCGTTAATCATTGGCGATTTTTGTGTCTTAATATCATTTTCTCCTTTTAGTTAACTTGGAAGCTAGCTATCTTAGGGTAGAAAATGATTGCAGCCTAGCCAAGAGAATACACATAAGGGAAAAATTTCAATCATTAATGCCAAACAAACAATGTGTTTTCACAAATATCAATGCATAAGCTGATATTTAAATAACCGATACTCACTATGATGTTCTTACAGCTATCAGAAAGCAATATCATTTGTTAAAATCCAAAGAGACAAAAAAAATGTTCACAAATTAAGTCCTTATATAAACTAAATCATGTCCTTCTTTACTCTCTTGTTCACATTTTCACATTACAAAGTTAACAAACCATCCATTGTTCAATGCCATGGCCACAAACCAATGTGTTCTTTCATCTCTTGACAATGCCAAGACACAAAGTTATCATTACATGGCAATAGTGATAGCCTGAATGGGATTTTTCACCGATGCATACGATCTCTTTTGCATCACTGCAGTCACAAAGCTCATCGGTCGACTGTACTACTTCGATCCGACTAGCAATAGTCCAGGAAAACTTCCAACAAATGTAAACAACGCAATAACCGGCGTTGCATTGTGTGGCACCCTAGCAGGGCAGCTCTTCTTTGGCTGGCTTGGTGACAAGCTTGGTAGAAAAAAAAGTTTATGGCATAACTCTTGCTACTATGGTTGGTTTCGCCTTAGCATCAGGCCTTTCCTTCGGTTCGACATCGAAAATTGTGGTTACTAGTCTTTGCTTCTTTAGATTCTGGCTAGGTTTTGGAATCGGTGGAGACTATCCTTTATCAGCAGTGATCATGTCAGAGTATGCTAATCAGAAAACAAGAGGAAGTTTTGTTGCAGCCGTTTTCGCTATGCAAGGTGTTGGAATATTGGTTGCTGGTGGTGTAGCTATGTTGGTTTCCAAACTATTCTTATCAGCTTATCCAGCTTCTGATTTTGAGACTGATCCTTTGTTATCTACTCAACCAGGTGATTTTGTTTGGAGAATTGTGCTTATGTTCGGCGCAGTTCCCGCGGCTTTTACTTATTATTGGAGGCTGAAAATGCCAGAAACCGCTAGGTATTACCAAATATCTTATTTATTGATAACTTGAGCAATAAGGAATACAAGAAGATAACTAACTTTATCGATAAAACTAGGTACACTGCATTGGTAGAAGGAGATCACAAAAAAGCTCTTGAAGATATGGCCAAAGTTCTTAATAACAACATAGTTTTAGAAGAATCAAATGCCAAAATTGTTTCCACAGCAAAAAGTCCTTATGGACTCTTTTCTTCAGAGTTTTTTCATAGACATGGATTTCATCTACTAGGAACAACTAGTACATGGTTTTTATTAGATATTGCTTTCTATATCAGAGTTCTTTACAGCAGGGTTTCGTTCGACATGTCACGGGATATCAGCTGCGGCTGGAAAATAAGGAGCTATTCTTGGTACTTTTGTGGTGGAAAGCATTATAGACAATGCTCATAATAAAACAAAGGGGATCAAGCAAGCTATTATGGCGCTTTCGGTCGTCAACTTGCTTGGATTCTTTTGCACTTTCTTGGTGCCTGAAACACAAGGTCGATCGCTTGAAGAATACTGCGAGCGAGGTAAAAATGATGAAAAAGAGGGAACAAGAAACACTAGTTTTGATAAATCTCCAAGAACTTCAATGGTTTAGTTCCTAGACCATCCAATTCTAATACACTAGAAGGATCATGATGAGAATAAAAGGAAAGAACAGAATGAATAATGTTTGTTTAAGTGACTTGTATCATAAGTTATTGATGTTGTGTATGTGTGTTTTGTTTTCCTGTTTTAATCTTTCCAAACTAAGACCAAAAGAATAATGTCAATTTATGTAACTGTCAGAATAAGTGCTTATTGGTTATGCGTGTCTTTCTTTTCTTTGTTCTTCCTTGTTTGTCTAGCATAAGATGAAGAACCAAAAATAATAATGCCTGTTGTTGTAACCTCTAATATAAGTGCTTCTGTTATATCAATGTGTGTATGTATTAGATTTGTTTGTTACTTTTGATTGTATCTCTAAATTCTCTAACTCAAAAACCAAAAATTAATGATTGCTTCTTAATTTTATTTTAGTCTCTTGTTCCCTTTTACTCTACCTCCAAATGATACAAAACCAAATATTACACTTAAATGTATTTTTGATCACATTAATATGAACTTTTTCTATATTCATTTTTAAAACTGTTTTCCATTCCTTAACAACTAATTATTTAATTTTTTTTATCTCTTATTCTTTTTATCATGTGACACTCTTATA